>HG995397.1:162758-631795 GCA_905333125.1 Pheosia tremula
GGCTGCGACCATCTGGAACACGCAAGGCGCGAGCTGTGTGCCCACCTCGTTGGCGGCGGAGCACGATAGTGTGCCGTAGTCCAAGTCGGCCACTGGGGTGTACCTGCCGATACCTTATAGTGATCAGCAAGTCATACACTAACAATAGACAAAGTTGGGAGAAAATCAGGTGTATTGCAGGTACGAATTTAACATGGTTGTTAGTAAAGATGTGCGAAGCGTAATCGAATAGTATTCGGTTCAGCGCTTACCGAACTGATTATTCGGCCAAATGATTCGGTTCACGCGACGCGGCGCTCACTTTATGCCGTCACGACGCTTGCTATAAGACACAGCAGCGCTTACTTTGATTGAGTTGTCGTGACGCCTCATAGTAAGCGCCGCGAGGACTTCTGTGCAATGATTCATGCTTCTAAGCCCACCAGTTTGAATTGTGCGTTGGCTGTCAAGCTGTTAGTTTTATCTAATAACTACCACGGGTTTAAGTTGAATGTTATATATTTGGAACAGTAATGATGCTGATTAAGTACCTACATTACAATTATTTTTTTAATAAATCTTATATAGACTCAGGTAAGTTAATATTCGTCACATCAACCGAATATTTGGATGAATACAAAACATTTAGTATGTACTAGGGCGTATTAACGAATAATTACCTAATATTGGGCGCATACTCAGTTGTTAATAAATGTGTATGAACTCACTTGAGACTGGAGGCGCTACCGTTGGAGGTGTACCTATCGGCGGCGACGTCGATGGTCTCCCCGGAGTTGTTGAACTTCCACTTGAAGACGGCGGCCGGCGGGTCCGCGTCCACCTCGCACACGATCACCACCGACTCGCCGCGCGCCGCGCCCACCACCGACACGCCGCCCGCGCGGCACGACGGCGCGTCTGGACACACCACAATCATGGGCTCAACATCGCATCGGTCAAATAAAGAAGCGAAATGCTAAGGAAACGTGGGATTCATGTTTAAAATATTAGATGTATAGGCTTAAATAGCGCGAGGATATAACGCGAGGGCGTGATTTTGTATTGTGAACAACACATTACATTAAGTTCACGAATGTGAAGCCGGATTTTAGGGTTTATTCACCACGGTAAGATTAGTCTATACAATAAAAAACAAAAATAAGACCATTAAATACATATAAACAACTTGAGTATAAAAATCAGTACACGCTCCCAGGCCGCGCTCGCTGCGATTTTTACTTGCGAAGAAAGCGCTATAATTTAGGGATGTAAGCCCGCGCCGCGGCCCATCACGCAGCGACATTAGCGCTGATGAGATCCAGAGGGCTCCATTGTGAGATTTGTAACACCACTTTGCGTAAACGGTCACAATATTTCTACCCAACAGCCTCTGGATAGACGTTCGCACGCGTTCGTCTTTTTACCTTAATTGTTCAGGTAGGTCTACTCGTACCTGCTGCGTATGTAACAGTTAATATCATACTGTGACGATTATTATACTCAGCGTAAAATGACAATCAAACAATTGTTAAAATGTTATAAAATTGTAATGGAAACATAAATAATGAGACAGATAATACATAAAAACAAGTCATATTAGCTACACCATTTAGAACTCAAGAACGCTTGGACCGATATTTTTGATTTTTGGATTTTTTTCCTATCCAAATAGCAGAAAACTATAAAAAATGGAAACAATTACTAAAAATAATAATAAACGTAATTAATTTCCTCAAACATTTGATTCTGAGGCGGTACGACGTTCGCCAGGACAGCTAGTGATAAGCCTGATAGAGAATTACTGGGCAATTTTGTGGCCACTAACGCCATCTAATAGCGAAATTCTTAACTATGCGTAATAGGATTGGCAAAGCGGGGGCATAAAAGGTCTTGAAGGGGTTAAGGTCGTGCGATAGTGTCATTGGTCGAGAATTAGGGGCAAGCGGTAATGACGAGGGTCGCGGTGAGCCTCAGCCGCGATTAATAATAGACCAGTCGCCGAGCAGAGCCGCATCGGTGCTATGGCAGGCCTTCAGCCCGTATCAATGGGATGGAGTGCGACCTACCAATGAATACTACCTCTAGTTTGCTTTCATTAATGGTATTCGACATACGGGATTAATCAGTTAATCGCTTTTGCTAAGACGACGAGCAGGAAGTGCAGGATCGTAGGGGCCGATGAGTGGCTAGATTTACGGTATCCCATTAGATTGATTTGACGATTGATATGTTTTGAGATTGTGCAAACCATTCTGCACATTTGCCACAATAAATACAAATAAGTGTAAATTTAAATTGAACGGTACTGATAGAGAAAATTCATTGGTAGGTACGTAGCTATTATTAGAAAGCTAAAATATCCCTACACAATCGTTGTAGGCCAAAGACTAGATTAACAAACATTGATTCAGGGAAATGGAATGAATGTTGTGTTTGTGTGTGTCGTACAAAGCTTTGCTCTGTTAAGCGTAAGTAACCAATATCATATCGATTGATGGAGTTGGAAATACTTTCCAATACGTTTGTTTTCAATAGGATACAACAAGTAGGTAATAGTTTCCTCTCCACTGATTTTGAGAACTTGATAAGACGGTGAGTGTTTGATATGGTATCTCACTGCAATTAATTCACTACATGAGCTCTCATATATGTATTATCGTAAAGTGTTCAATATAAACGCCATTTTGATTTAATAACTCTCGATCGTGCAAATATGATATTTGATCATATGCAGGTTTTATAAAATTTAAGCTCTGTATATTAGTGACACAAGTAGAACGAAAATGTCTGAAAATATTCCATTAAACGATGGCATAATGTACAAAGACCGATCCCATTTGTGTTGTGCAAATAGCCATTTTAATGACAATATCAACGGAAATGGTTTAATCTCCTCCAAAGCAACTCTAGATTTATAGTAGGTACCCGTACTTCCACAATAAGCAGTAAGTACCTACATGTTGGAATAGCCGCGCAGCGCGGTGTCGGCTGACGGCATTGAATCATGAATGAAATTGCTCCAATCATAACGGACAATAACAACAACTTCATTACGCAGCGCTTTTTCTTGCGAAACAGAAAATTTATTGCGACATTACTCGCAGTTATGTCTGCCATTAAAAATTCCCATCTTATTTTGTCAGGGCCATACCTTACAATTGGCAAATAGATGGGTGGCCATTACGCGGGCGAGATGAGGGGCGAGGCCAGCGGGAGGGGATAGATGGGCGATTTAAGGCAACGAGCCGAGAAGTGGAGTGTCCCGGCTCACCTGCGACTCGCTTTTGCACTACAAACAAAGGATTATTTAATTTATATCTTTATTTATCCTTCGGCAGGCGAGACGAGTTTAATCGCAGCAATCCAGCCCGCACTAATTGACTATTGTTCGGGGCTCTCGGGACGACGCAGTCAATCTGGGGTGAGCGACATCTAAAAATTGGCTGCTTAAATGGCCGCCCCGAGACTCGTTCAGCGACATCTTTTGTTTACTTTTAGCAAGTAACTATAGTGCCGCGCTCGGCTGCGTCGCGCGGGCGTCGTCATGTACCCAATAACATTAATTTAGTATTATGTTAATTTTCTGTTGGGTAATTACAATATTGATGAACTAGCCGACCCTGAATGACTAAATGTACCAGCCTATTTCGTTCCAACTTTTTGGATACGATGAAGTGTATATTTTGTTATGTCTCAGCCATGTTGGTACCACGATATTGAAGGAGATCAAAAGCCTCTGGATATGAACTTGACACGACCGGATATCAAGGTTCCAATGACGACGACCTTACAAACACGATATAATACAACAATAACAGGAGTGGACCATTAATCTTAAATAAAAAAGTGCAATCTTCATTTCATCTGAATTCGCAAAACAAGCAGTTTATGCGCTGAGTACACTTCCTTTCAAAAGGTATGAAGGCAACCGTCGGAGAAAAAACAATTAGTGGGAAGTTTCCCCGCACCGCGCCGGTGGGGCAATATGCGATAATCCGGAGCAAATACCGAACGGCGAGCCTACAGCACTGCTGCACTGCTCCCGCGCGGCGCGACCGCAATACTTCTTAATTCTACGGGGTATTTGCGGGGCGACACAATACGCGGACGTCTAGATTAATTAATCCCGAGCAATTCAAGTGTAGTGGCTCGCATTGTTCTAGATTTGCGCCGATTATTTTGAATGAGCTTCGGGAGGGAGGTTGCGTAATGAACCCGCTCGTTGACAGGTTTTCTATTTAATGCCGAACTTTCGCGCTTCCAGAGCTTTTGACTTTACTTTAGCTCGGAATATGAGCCGAACGCTTCATTCTGATGCCGTTTTAATTATGTCGTGCATCTGTTGAACTTTAATGCTGACAACACGAGTTCATAGAATAAGCAAGTAAACTTGCTCCATTCTACATATAATGTTGAGCTATAGGCACTATTGATTTGTGAGCGATCACATAGTTCTAAGCTGAGAGCTGAGTCCCTTGTCGGCCGCGTGGGGTATGGACGCGGAGCAGGCACTAGCGCTGGAACACGCCTCGTCACCTTAACTTGACTCAACTTTTTGTTAAAATTCAAATGTGTGGTATATCTTCTTGAATATAACTCCATTTGACGCGCAACGGTAGAACTCAACAGGACACGAATGGAATGTGAATATTGCATGAAACTGTCGAACCCAACTGAGGTTTAGTGAGCTAGCACTGAATTTAAAATACTATCAATGAGATGAGAATTTGTTATTCTTATTTATCGGGTGTTGAGACATGCAGAAACGTTACAGTTTGGATACATGTGGACTAAGTCTGAAATGTATAGACAGAAATTTACTTTCAAGACATTAGCATGAGGAATGAACTAAGAACAAATTTTAAACCTTATACTTTACAAAAGCTTTACGAGGAAAACTCAATTATAAAATAAATATTATACAACACCTATAAATCCAGGCAAATCAAATTATTACGAGTATAGTATGGTACAGTCAGGCATTGATATTGATTTTATCTATGAGATATAAACCGAACGGTCCAGTCATTACGAACTTTGGTCCTCAGTTTAATTAGTTTCCAGATGGACTGGTCCCAAATGGACTGTACCAATTTCCGTCCGGGTTTGAACTGCTACTTTAATTCATCAATATGTAGGATGATCATGACAAGAAAAGGTCTTACAGCTCTCTCTCTCTCTATTTAATCTCTATTGTCATAGAGATTAAATATAAGAGTTATAGCTGATGACACTAGACGAGAGTCTAGTGTCATCAGCTATAACTCTTCTCTGAAATGTAGTTTTATTTTAAACCAGGTAGGTACATTTCTACATCGTTTCTATTTGAAGCAAATTATTCCAGTGTCCTCACATTTGACCCTGAAGTGCAGCTCGTTAGAGACGGTCTCGCCCTCGGCGTTGAGCGCGGAGCAGGCGTACCGGCCGCTGCTGTGGCGCGTCACCTTCTGCAGCACCAGCGACTGGTTGCTGTGGAACACGCGCGCCGTGGCATTGTGGGCCAGGGGCCGGTCCTGGGGACAGAGACACGTCAGCTCAGCTGTTGCTGTTCAAAAATATTGCTATGGTTATGCGAAATTAACAAGGATAATTGTCACTGTCGTAAAAAAATACCTTAATAGTTTGTAACCCTCACTAAGACCAATTCTATTATTAAATCGGGTAAAAGATAATTCTGTACACATCCATTTCAAACATGAGCCTCTTAAGACAGAAAAGTACGGTGAACGATATTTGTTCACTGGAAAAATAGTACAATATTATGACAAAAACGTACAAGGGTTCGTGAGACGCGGGGGAGGGGGGGAGGAGGGGGCACAATTACTAGAATATATTTACACAAAGGGTCCGCCCATTACTGTGTCGGCCCTACAAAAGGCTCCTCTTGGATGGACAAAGGTACTCGTTACGTTCTAAAGGACTGATTATATTTTGTTTTGTTTTCAACAAAAGGATTTTTTAGTATCTTCGTATACAAGTTTTAAGATGTGAAGGATCCGTTGTAGAATTAGCTTGTGTGTAGTGAGCTTATGTTGTATCTAAAGTCTAGGTGTTGTTTGTTGACCTTATTGTATACTGCACCTCCTAGCTATACTTACATAGAAATTATATCCATAGAATTCTTAGAAAGTAAAAAACCATAATTGGCATTACAATGCCATTATGAATGGATTTTAGCGTGTATAAATTTGGTGGTGTAGGTTTCCATCAAACGTAGGCCTTCATCGTTAATCATTTTGATTCATGTATATATTTAATTTGGGTATTATTTCCGTCAAACTTATTATTTTAATCCGAATAATTAAACATCTACGCTTTCATATAAAATAAAAAAAATAAAATTGGCTTGCGGCCCGCAACGATAGCATACTGTCGGTGTCACCCGCAGGCTCCGCGAACACGAAAACACAAGCAACGCAACGCTGTGTACGAAATTAAATTTCTACTAATGAAGTCACCGAATATCAGACAAAAAAGTGTTTAGCCCCAATGAGTCGACTGTTTGGGGCACATCAGGTGGAATTGAAGAAGACAATTCAGAGGAGCCTGAAAATAAGCAGCGCCGCTGTTTTCCGCGTCCGAGAATGAAAAACACATCATTCATTAAATGTTTATAGGGTTCACATAAACAAAAGTTACTCTGGACTTTTTGGGGATAGTATAAGAGAAAGATTTTAAATTTAGTTTTTTTTTTTGATAAATGTATTTCTTTAAATTATAATGTCTAATTTTAGTGGAATATTAACTTATGTATTCCTAACGTGCACGAGTGTAGCAAATAAAACGAATAGGTTTCAAGTTCTCCCAAGAAGTCCGGCAATTTGTCAGTAAAGTATCGTCAACTGTCGTTACTGATAGGGTTAGGGTGGTTCATTAGGCCTCGTTTACGAATTAGGTCTGCATAGAACATCCAATTTTTGATATTTAAAAATCATTCCAACTTACGTCGGCAAAATACCAACCAATGGTAGATGAGGGCATTTAAAAAAGTAAAAAAAAACTGTTAGTCTGTTATATTAAATTTCATTGAACATCAAAATGAATAGAGTTATAATAGCAATAGGGTTTTACATGAAAGTAGGTGCCTATTAGTTATCAGCCACTCTTCACCAAAACCTATTTATTACTTTGTATAAATTAATTAGTTCCTTACAGTACAGGGGGCTCCGATTCTTCAATCAATCAAAGCGTATTTGTAGCGGCTGACAAATAGAGGGCGCGGGTTATTGATGGCAGCCCTTTGTTTCCCACAAGTGGGCGCTACGCCGCGCCGAGCGATCGCGGCGCGCTAATCATTCATTATGGATACGTGAGCAAACGGGACCCGCCGGCATCGCTAATCAAACGCTCACGCATGTCGATCAATGTAAAAAATATCCACCGTATCCAACTGATCATTGGATTGTGACAAATTTGGTATTTGACCAATTTTTATATCAGTTTATTAAAACTGAAACGGTTTATAAGTAACGTTCCCAAAATAGTCTTCATCTTCAAGAGTAAGATTCATTCACTTCTTTATATAATGTTCAAAAGTATACAATCAATCTATGATAGTCTATTATTATCCATAATTGCATAGGTGGATTGGTCTTGCGTAAATGCAACACCAAAACTGCAAGAATAATATACCGTTCTTGCTACACTACACTAGTTATATGAGTTTGTATGCCAACAGAAACTATTTTATTAGTGCATAGGCGATGTAAGAAAGCCACTAAAGCGCTATGGCAATAATATTCTATTCGATCATTTCCTTTTACTGTTATTAAGTTCACCCTCCAAAGATATTGAGCTCCATAGAGTTCCCATAGAAACAACCCATACGGTGCTACATCATGTACATTTTAAACAGTTATAGCACAATTGTACGCATACGTGCCGATATCGGCACTTGGCACATCGGCCTCCGGGCTGGGGAATAATGACTCTTTTACGAGGGGCTCGCGCCCATTGTCTCGCAAAGAAACTTACATAACGCATCCAATAACTAGGGAACACTCGAACCACTCGCTTCGCGTGCAATCAAACAGTGTTATCAGGTGCGAAACACTACTCTTTATTCGTTAATAGCAGCTATTTCCGAGGAGAGGGTGGGATTGCGGGACGCGTCTCTCGCGACCTCCGTGATCATCCACAAGATTGTGCTCCAATAGAACTCATCTCCTCATAATGGACATGCCTGATTGAATCAGTCGCACTCCTTTCATGCGAGATGAATTCCGAGATCAAGATTTTTGGGCGCGTTTCCTGTAGCGTTGATGAAAAATCGCCGACTCGTGTGTCGTTGTCGTGTTGTGTGTGCGTGTGTTCATTGGAGGATAGGAATATGCCCGACTCACAGTCGGGCATATTCCTATCCTCCAATGAAGTGCGGTGAGAATATTACAGAGATGAGATTCGAATGCTTACAAAACTCGTATGTCGATGAAAGAAATATGCTGGAAATAATTTCCGTTTGGTGGCACGTGTGAGTGACAGGACGAGAATAGTTTTAATTTGGACTAGTTACTTTAGGAAACGCTCAACCAGCGACTCCTTCACTGAGACCTTACGAACCTGACTGATTATATTTGTATGAAATATTAGCACAATAAAAAACACAATCAAGAAAAAAACAATTAAAATTTACAATACGATTAAAGAGTAATCCACGGAAATGGATTTTGTTTATCGAGAGGCTTTTTTCGAAAAGACAATGGCGTAGCGGTGGACTAGCTCTCCACTGATCGTGGTTTAATATTCATTGTGAAAAGCTGCAGGGTTAGGACAGTGCGGCCAGGGTGGAGTAATTGTTGGTAATGGGCCTGATCCATTAACGACGTGTTTCCGTGATGAATCCTATATATCAATGTTAACGATTTGTATTTATCACACTCGGCGAAGGGTGAATGGGATGCGCAAACAATGGATAATGAAACAGTAGATGGGTACATTTTATACATACTCATTTTTCAGACGGAGTGATGGCCAACGTGTAAATAAGCTGTCGCTCTAGGTTTTATTCACTAATAGAATGTTATTATATATTTTTTTTTATTTTTTTTTATTACATTATAGGCAAGTATTTGATCTCGATCTCACCTGATGGTAAGTGACGATGAGATCTACGATGGAGCATACTTGCCTAGGTAGGAAGGCGGCAGTAGATAAGAGACGCTACATTCACTAGGCACATGCAGCGCAACTGATCTGACCCGCCATCCATGATGATATTGCTTGCCAGAGAAATTTTCAGACGACCATTATCTACTTTTGAAAGGTCTGCAATAAGTAAAGGAAGATCGAAAGGGTATCGCTCGGAATAATGTATAGGAAAACGCCTGGCCTTCATCATCAATTAAATCAATAAACACAATGTGTGAGTCGATTAGCTGATCCTCTCAACATGAGGCAAATCAAATTTTAAATTCATCAAATCCCATTCATAAATAAAAGTTCCAGTTTCAAAAAGCTGCAAATGCTGCAAATATTATAAATTCTAAATATTATAAATCTTAAGAGGCATAATTCCAAAACTAGATAAGCCGTATATTCATATTCTGTATCGTCAGGTTTCCTTTGTGTTTATAATTAGGAGTTTACTAGTGGTAAACCGGCCACCGCAGATGGCGGGCGCGGGGCGGGCGGCACCCGGCGCGGCGGCGCGCGGGCAGTAAGCGAGCCGGGTCAAGTGACAAGTAAGTAGTGTTCGCAGTTTATGCTCCAAGCCGTAATGGGTCCACACCTGCATCCCGGCATGTAGGGCTGTCGGGTACAAATAAGGTAACTTGCCAGTGAATTTATTCAAATAAATACTTATAGCCAAGAAGGGCCTCTTTGGTAGGTGAAAATAGGTTCTTGAAGGTGTTTTACTCGTCCTAATGATAATCAGTTTCATACAGTGCATGAATGCATAGGTCAGAACGTTTACATTATGATTGGTACTTACAAGGACTACGTAAGTTAGCAAGTAGGAAGTTTTCTCGCATAAATGGGTAGGGTAATGTTCACAAGTGAGCAAGTGCTCTCCATCCATATAATTTACCTTACATAGCTTTGTTTTCTTGCCAAAGAATACTACCCTACGCAAGTATGAACATAAAAAAAACTTTAAAACCAAGCATGACAGACAGACATTTTTAGAATATTTTAGGATAACAGTATGAGAAGATAAGATGAATGAAGACCTGTTAAGTGCCAATATGTTACGATTTTTGCGACAACCCTGGACCACCAGTTCAGACGTGTCCCCGCGCCAGAACCCGCCTTTTTATATTTTTTAAACACATTCCGCACTCGAGCTAGTAAATGTGGTATAAATTTCAATAGTAATTTACACAGCTTTTTAATGGCGAAAGAAATTAAAACGGCGTCGTCGTGGTGCCTTGCCAGCGCCAGTTGCACCCAATAATGGCACTTTTATTATGATCGCATTTTAACGCGGTTAGGTTAAGTGTTATGAGTCTGTAAAAAAATCATACAGAAGTACTTATTAGGGTTCGAATGGCACAATTTGGCCAATTGCTAATCTTTTAACCTCTCACAACGACTTAATTGTTATTTATAGATTACGAGTCTTTTCATCATCATTTTAGTATTTATATGTAACCACAATTCACAAACTTGAAAGACAAGATAAAGCATCATAACAAAAGATACTTAATATTCCCGCATTTCCGAGAAACATATCTTAATTACATCCTACACGTTATCAATAGCCGCCGGCGCTGATCCCGCGAGATGTGAGCCGCCGTGGCTGCGCGAACCAGTATAATTGCTTCGAAATTACCCTAAGTCACGAGTTCGGGATTCGACTATTCAAATTTAGCTAACTTTATTACAACTATAACGTAGTAATAACAATTTAAATGAGATCGCAGCGGAACTGGGTATTGGGGCGTAACAGCGCGCGTCGGGTTGGGATTGTTCCCGAAGCGAAGTTGGCGGGAATTAGCGCGGTGCAAGTTCGCTGCGACGCAAATCCTCTCGTGTCTGGTGTTTGCGGGGCCAGGGTGGGCCGCGCCGGCGCCGACATTCTAGGATTATTACCCTTATGCATACTCACTCTCATATATGTATGAGGAGTTATGGTGCTATAGTCCATGTTTTGAGTAAGGAATGGGTGTGAGTGAATGAGTATTAGCAATGCAGGAATATAAGACTAAATCGTACCATTGAAAATATTAGTCATCACGCCGAAAAGAGCCATTGTAAAAGCGATTAAAACTACCGAGCTGCAAACTGTATCAAACTCATCCCACCTAGGTATATATTGGAATCGCGCAGGGTATTCAGACCCGCAGTTAGCTCTGCGGTCAAAGGCGGACATAAATCTCACGATCAGAATGAACTAATTCCATCCTGGGAGCACATTGAGCACAATAAAATATGATTGTGCATTTACCAAGGGCGCCGGCAGCTGCCCAGTAAGCGTCGGAATAAGTCACGGGCTCACCGCTCCGCCCTGACTAATTGTTCAGATTATAATATATTTAGATTTCCCGCAAATTTATGATGGCTTAAGACGAGAAATTTATACCGCGTCTTATTATTTTGACAGGTCATTGCGGCGCTGGGGCGGCAGACGCGGCTGCTCCACTTTAAGTAATTGATTAGCCTAATTATACGTGTTTGAGATTCGTATGACGTGTGCAAACTTACCACGCATACCTAGGCATATGTACGGAATAGGGACGCGTCGTGTTTATCGTATAGGAATTAGCTGTGCCGGGGAACTTCGTGCTGCCTCAGAATCAAATGTATGGGGAAATGAATTATGAGTATTATTATTTTTTATGTTTTTTTCTGATGTTATTATGAGGGGTGGAGACAAATAAAAAATATAAAAGATTATATAAATCAGCCCACCCGTTGTTGAGTTATATTTATGATGTAACTGACACGGCTTTAGACGACACGACGCTTGTTGGTAGGCCGCGTCTGCGAGACTACTGGCACTATAGAGTTCATAGCAGCAATGCGAATCTCTAATCATTGTTCTGATATTAGGTTTCATTTATTTGTTGCAACAATAAATTATATTGCATAATTGCTCTCGCTAAAATTATATTGCATAATTATTTGCAGTGTTAAATTTCTATGAATATTTTATATGTCAAGGATTTGACATGAATGTTGGCTCCATGACACCGTCTCAGCTGTCAGATGAAAATATAAGATTTATTTTCCCTCCGCTTAATAACGTCGGATGTGAGCAGCGTCAGATAGCCAGAATATTAATATAGGGCAGACGCGAGTCCGGATCCCCATTTTAATATTTCTTCGTAGATTGACGAGTTCAACTCGAGCGCCATCTTGAATAACGAGTGCGATTTGGATTTTATTCGAAAATCAAGGTTGCAAGATTACGTTGGGAAAACAGAGATTTTATTGGAGATAAATGAAATAATTGAGGTTTATTATTTATGGATAATTAGCAATGCTACGAGCGGCTGTTCATTATCACTGCTGAGAAGGTTTCAAAAGCGGCGTTATATAACGCCGTTGATGCAAATTAGCAAATACTCGTACATAGCTGCTATTTGCGCAAGCCTCTTGATAATACTTGGTTGACGTACTTAGAGCCCAGTTCCCCACCGGAGGAACAGATACGGCTGGAGTGTGTAGTATGCACCGCGTAACGTGTACTTGTGATATTCCTAATCACACGTGTTTACGATGGCTCACTGATTGGTACCAAAAATGTGCATTTTACCTTTCTGAGAAGAATACCGTTAGATATATCGGTTCGGTCTTTTACTTTACCCCGAACCAGTTATCAGCCAATGTGGAGAAAGTATCTTTGATCAACAAAAATCACTTTGACGTAATTTACCGTAATCTGGTTGGGATCCCCCTAATACATTGTCAGGTATCAAATCTGGCTGATATTGATTAAATGAGTAGTATTTTCCTCATTCATCATTGTTTTTTAGTTACATTGTCTCTGGTAACATTTCGGCTACATCATCATTACCGACAATACTTCTTTAGAACTATCTGTAAAAGATATTTTCTGGAAAATATCTAACAATAGTTATACGTGATAGGTTAAAACATTCATAATACTGATTGAAGATTTCACATATACACGCGGGACCGCGAGCAGTGTGCCGCGGCCCGCAACATCGCGCGGTGTCGCGGAGATTTCCCCCGACGCGCGTTCCGCCACCGCACACCCACACGGGATACGAATTAGTATTTAAAATTATTCTTTTTATTGTTTTGTTGCGTCTGATGATATCGTATTAAATAATAATGGCATACTTTATTACCTAGTTGTAAGTTTTTATCAAAATTTCCTATATCTGCCAGTACAATTCAGACCTCATTACCTACTATTGGATTATTTATTCACCTACTTATCATCATTACGGTGTGGAATAATTTGTATATTCCTGTATTGCAGCCGCTTTCAGTGCACTATGTAGATGATAATACCCGGGGCACGAGGCTTGCGACAACTTGATATAACTCACCCCACTTAACATAACTTACATAAACTTTAATTAGCACAGCGGCCTGGGCGGGACGAAGCAGGTATAGTCACCAATGTGGTTCAAAATTAAATCCTCTTACGAAACGAAATTGCTTTTTCTATTTAAAATTAAGTTTATATAAGTAGAACCCAGAGACTTATAAAGCAGGCAGCAAGCAAACTCATGTCCAAACTTAGGGTGGTATTAATAAATCGAACTCAACTCAGAGCGTAGTTATAATAGTACGTCTCAGAAGCGCTCACTTTGCTCTCGGTGTTGAAATTGTACACATCGGTCTAATTCATCATTATTTTGGTTAGTTTCATTATTTTAAATTGTTGGTGGCACCTGACATGTAGCACAATGTCATATCAATTTGGTTAAAATCTGCTGGACAGTGTTAACATTAATATGCATAATTGAGGCGGTCCCAGGGCATAGCCGAAAGCTTTCAGCCTCCGTCGAGATGACCGCGCCTCGCCCATTAGCGCGTCACCTGCCGCCGCCCGCGCGTCCTCGCGCCATTACGACCCGCTGTGAAACATAAATTAAACGCGCCAAAAATAATGTCACTTTACATTTATAACACACTGCCTGCTCGTGACGACGACGCCCACGTTAATCCCCTTTAAACTTCAAATTTATACGCAACCACTCAATGTGTTGGCGGGGCTAATCTGCACCACGAGTGTTGCGACATGTTGTAACCAACCTACTCATAGATAATATTTATTGTATTTGAGTGGGTACTATGCATATCTTATACATTACTGTTAAAGGTCAATGATATCAATATAATGTAAAAAATCGACTACTTCTATTACCAACAATTATAAAATGTTAACGAACATTTTTAAGAATATTTGTAAGCATCGCATTAATATTCGGCGCCCATCGCAAATGACCGCTGTAAATTACCCGCGTTTTAATTCGCGCGTAGTGCCGGTCGCGCCGCGCCCCCCCCCCCCCTCCCCGCCCGCGCCGCGCCGCGCCGCGCTGTGCCGCGTCGTCGTGTCGTCGCACCGCAATTTGTCAAAAACAATCGCATACAAACCCATGATGCGCGTCGCGGCAGCGGGCGCTATATAAATGGCTGCTGTGAGCGGATAAAAAAATTCTCAAATATCGGGGGGTTAAGTCTGTGCGCGTGTCAAACAAATAGTAGGACGAATTTAGTATTTATTTAAATTGAAGATCGATAAAATAAATAAAACTCTTGCCTGCGAAACTGTTCTCTATGCGGTGTGGTTTAACCAGTTTGTTATATTATTATTTGTTAAGACAGACCCCAAATAAAGTGGCCAGCTCTCTGCGCATCTACATACGGGATTAGACGACAAAGGAACGACTGAATAATTGATTCAAAGTATGGCTGTAGAAATAGGAGTGAATATTGATTTTTGGTAGTGGGACAATATTCAAGTAAGATGGCTAAACATTGATTTCAAAAGTATAAAAAGAAACAAAATAGAAGTGTACACGGAATAGGCATTTTGGAAATTAATATATTAATTTCCGTAATACACGCAGCGGATCAGCTGTCACCGTCACTCACATAAAACGTAATGTCAGAAACAAGGGAGCGCGGGCGCGGAGCCGCCCGCTGAGTGGGCCGCGCCGATGTACCGACACCAACAACATGAAAACAACAGAGCGAGGCGGGCGCGATCATGCGTGCCGCGATCCGTGTAACAACGCGCGACTGATTGCCCCTGAAAGGGTGAAGCGAAACAAAAAAAATGTGTACCGTCCCCTCTGTACATTCCTGATTAAAACACAAGCGACACTGTACAAAGCGATTATTGGACCGTACACCGCCGTCTATTACTTTATTCCCATTCCCCTCCCAGCGCCTCGCACCCCCGTGCCACTCGTCACCGGCCGCATTTTACATCATTGTTGTTTTCGCATCGACGTAGGATTAATTTGCTACAATAAATCTTTTGCTGGCGGTACTGGCGCGACGTTTTACATATCAAATCAAAATGTTTTTGCGGAGTATTGGTTGCTCGCGAACATTACAGGACAATGAGAGGCCGTAAGGTGTTTCCGTTATGTAATGACTCAGATTACTTTTATTGTAATTCGAGCTATCGTGCGCTAGGATTTGCCGACAAAATACGGAGCACACTAATCAAGTTGGACCGATGTTTAATAGTATTGACGGAAGAAGGGACGATTTTACTACGTCGCGTAGCACGTAGCTCGTAGCTCGTAGCGGTGTGCTACACGCTACTAAAATAATCTATGTTTGAATGTGCAGCCGAAATGACGATTATACGGAATCAAATAAGTTTTGAACACGACTTAATATAAATGCGTGTTTTGCAATATGCTTGTAAACTTATCTATAATTTATTTGGCAGAATTTTTATGGGCTAATATTTAAATAGGTAGCGAAAATAAGTTTCACTTAAGTTTTTTGGCTATCCCTGGCAGCCCTGCCAAACAAAAAATGATCAAATATTTATATTTATTGCACGCTTAAATATTGCTCTCTAACATTTTCAACATACACTCACAACCAAGTTACATTTTATTACATATATCTATAAATGTAATTTAAATATTGATTCAATCATTGATTGATCATTGATTAATAGTTTCATAAATTTCATCGATATGATAAATTATATCCTCCAGCCTCCTATGATAGGTCGAAAATGTTGAATATTTTTAATCTATAATTTTGTCAACCTGTTGCTCGACATTGTGTGATCAGTTTTACTTACTGTACGAAGTAATTTTATGTTTAATTTGCTTACCAGTACTCTAGGTACTTACATCATGCAGCCAAGAGAGTTTCCTGGCGGGTGGGTTGGCTCTCACGTGGCACTCGAAGTACACGTCGTCGCCTTCCTTGATGTCGCCGGCGGCCAGCGAGCTGCCCAGCCGCAGTCGCACCACGGGCGGGTCTATAACACAAACACATTGTTGTAAATAACATCTAACAGAGCTTTTACAAAGCGTACCTATTGTCAAAACAATCCCGGGTGTCAATTCGTGTGATTATTAAATCAGATACCTACCTACTTAACGACAGTAAACAATATATGAACGTAGATCGGATCTAAACCATCGGGTTTCTTTAGCATTCACAATAAACATGATTTTCAAAGTGTGGAGCGTGGCCGAGCCGCGTCCGTGTGAGGTTGCATCACAGCCGCGAAGCCTACGTCTGCGGTCGGACCGTATTAACAGTCATTTTCAAGCCTTGCGTCAGGAGCATCAATATTACACTGAATGCTGAAAATCTATTGGTTTGGTAAATCGTGGTTTTATATTCTTGCACTATTTTTACTTAAGACTAGTAGTAGTCTGCCTGCGAGCAATGTAGTAGGGGCCGGTACTTACACACAACATTGATGGTCCAGGACGTCTCCATGGTGAGGGTGGTGACGTTCGGGTTCTCGGCGCGGCACGTGATGGGCTTGCCGTCGTCATCGAGCGTGGGCACGAAGCTCATGACGCTGATCGTGAGGTTGTTTCTGAGCTCCTCCTGGTGACAAAACCAATCATAATCTAGATACAATATTTGTTTTATTACTAAGAGCATTGCTTGGTTAGAGCCGGTACGAAGTTCGCTGGGGCAGCTAGTTATAAATAAAAAATATTCGGAACTGCAACACAAAATCCACAGGAACCTACCAACCTATCACATCGACTAAAAACGAAATACGCTTTAAACACATTCAGATATCGGAATCGGCTGTCGTCGCGCCGGCGTCACTGCCAGCTGACTGGTTCGTTAGTTCCGCCGACTATTATGAACCTATCACAGCGCGCTGGTTGACGCGCGAGTGCGTCATCGCGTCACTGTGTCGATACCGACGCGACAGAGCGACAATAGTGCTTCTGTATATCTTGTTAATGATAATTAAAATACATATTAATGATTAATTTCTTCGCTTGAAGTGGACAGTGACTGGTGAGTATCTTAGGAATACGTCTGTGTACGAAGACTTTTAGTCTTCTTTAAAACATGGAACAGAACAGATTGTACACACTTTAAAATGTTTAAAGTGCAATCCAGTAGCGATTACTTTATGAAGGTATTTTTAATAATATATGTTGTTGTGTAGTGTTGTGTGTGTCGTAGTTGCGTAATAAATTCTAGATAAATATACAAATATGTAGGCAGTTCTTATTTTAGCATTAGATATTAAAATACACTTTTTGATTTAGTTTAAAAGCGTTATGTTCGAATATATTATATGTTACCTATTGTATAAGACTGATTCCATAAATTATAATGTATTTGTGATTTCAACGACTCATATAATATGTATTATGTGTCATTGGAAATAAAATGAACTTTACCGTACAAAACTAGTGCATATAACATCAAAATGTATTCCTGGTTTTGTTCCAAACACAACGTTCCTCACACAGTTTTAACTATTGCAGTACAGTATTGCAAATCAAATGCATCCCCTTGCCTGCTGTGGCAAATAACGTTTTATTCACTAATAAGCATCGAATCAAGTGTTCGGTCAACACTCCGCCGCCGGTGCAGGTCGCTTCGATCCGCAGCGCTTGTTGAGGGCCTTCCTCGGACCGCCCACTTGACGATCCGCTTGCAAGGCATTTTTTTGTAAACAGCCGATTAAGCGGATAAAAGATCCGCATTGATTTTTAAAGGATGATTGTGGGATGTAACAATGATATTCCACTGAGCAGATAGGTGAGGGAGGATTATCATGTTTAGCATTTTGAATATGACGTACATTACAACATATTTATAGAATCATAATAACAAAACGCTAGATTTAGTCTACTTTATAGGGTTCCGTAGTAAAACTAGGAACACTTATAGTTTTATGACTTCCGTCTGTTATCTGCCGGTCTGTCCAGATCGCAGTCATTTTATTTAGGGTCTTTGCCCTGAATGCACGGGAGAGCGACAATATTTAATGGGAATTTTAAAATTATTTTAATGGTTCTTTGACAGCTTGTGAAACTAAAGACCGGCTTACGAAATATTAAGGCACAAAGCGGTCATCTAACGTGCGTTGCCTGAATCATCCTCTAACTCCTTAACCATGTTTCAGAAAAACTGACAACTTTAAGTGCTAGACTAAGTGTAAAAAAAACAGCACGTTAATCCTCCATTAACATTCTAGTTTGCTAACGGCTTCCGTACCTAACCATTAGTTAATTAATACCAACATAAGACAATAACTTAACGGTGTCTGGTGTAGGCCGGATCGCTTACTGTGCGTAATGTCGGCGAGGATGTGTGCAAGTCGCGGTTGGCCTCAGATTAATGGCGGGCACCGGCGAGCAGGTGCGCACGGGCGATAAGCAAACAATCGGCCGCCGCCGCGCCGCCCGGCCCCGCCGGCCCGTTGCCCGGACCGCGCTCGCGCGTCCCGGAGCCACACCGCAATGGATCGCATCGACAGGGTTTACAGAGTCCACTTAGCACGGTGACAAGTGATTGGCGCGGCGCGGCGTGCCAACAAATAAAGTCGTGCGGTGCGGGCGTTGCCCAGTTTGTGTCGTTTGTTTTGTGGATATGAACTACTTGTTTATAACATCTTACTCTATAATAAATATGTCATATGCATAATATTATGTATGTTTTGTACTTAGATGTCAATTCAATAAACCGTTTTAATAATTGTAAAATACATATCAAGGTACAATCTTGGCAGCTAACATTTATATTGTTCAGTGCTAATAAGTTTTTACCCATATCTAGTATGTGTCGATGTGCGGTCCGGACCGCCACACTGCGACAGTGGACACGCGTCGGCAATAAATCTGGCGCGAGTCTGGGAGCCGGCTCGTGCCGCGGAGAACAGACCTTGTATGCTTTACTTGGGTTAAGAACAAAATGTCGGTTTGATAGCTTTTCACATATTCCTTTAATCCTTCGGTTTGATTCGTTTAGGCGGATGGAATGTTCTATTAAAACTCCATGTAAAGGTGAATTTTGTATTTATGATGAAGAATGATTTAGTTAAGAGACCACAAGTTCAGGTTATGGTGGCACCAGCGCCGATGTTAATCATGGCTCAGTCAGCGCGTGTGGTACAGTTTCATAAGTCTGTTGTGGTGCGTTGGCGGGCAGCCAGCCGGCCTGCTTATCAAGTTAAGCTATCATCAAGCGTATTTACCGGGATCCAAGCGAAACCATTCCGCTACCAATGCCATAGAAACCAAAAAAATGTACTAGGCTCAGGTAATATTAGTTAATTAGGAGCGTTTGCGAGTACAGAATTTGATTTAATAAGTTAATATTATAACCGATTAATTAGGATCTAAATTTAGATACAGGCTTCCCAAACGAATGTTATATTCCTAAGGGACAGAATTATAAAATTGGTAGAGGGTTCTGTTCATATCCATGCAGTTCTCATCTCATCCGATGTAAAAAATGCCACAAAAATCAATGGCCATATTGTCGTACAATAGCGATGTGTGACCTCTTACGTGTGATAATGTGTTTCGGCGCCTGCAGGCATTTATAGACTTCTAACGCCATAAACCGCCGGAGATAATGTCACCCACGAATAAAACGGACCCATTCCAAAGTCGCCGCCCGTATAACCGGACTCGGACGTATCGCCATTACGGAGATAAGCTCCAAGACGTTGAAAACTAATTTCACCGGTGTGCTGAAAAAAAAAAAAGATTCCAGCGGAAGAGATCGGTAGATAGAGGTAGCGGCGCAAATCTTAATCACAGTGGCGTCGAGCTGAGTTGGCGAGGTTGCGCCGGCTAGGCAGGGCTGGTGCGGCGGGCTGGCGGTGAGCCAGCGGCGGCGCCATGGTATGTTCTTATGGCTTACATTTGGATAGATTCCGGTCAGGGTGTCCTGGGTCAGTTCTACTGAACATTGAATACAAACTGTTTTATTGATAGCTGACACTGCTAGGTACCGCACTATATCAGTGCATTGATACGAGAGCAAACTTAATTCCAAACTCCATTACCTTAACGGTAGCCAACATTGTGTACATATTTAATAGTTTGGACACATACACAGCGTTTTGGTATATGATGTATATTTTGCTCTGAGTTAGGTGGAAGGTCGTGAAGTAGCGACACGTAAGGGTAGTAGCAGCAGCGCGGTGCGGCTTGGGCGCGCATAATTATTCGCTCCGTATTGTTATGCTCCACTTGACAACAGTTTAGCCACGCATTCTTTATTGAAACCTGTTAAAACTACTAATACATAGAGAACTAGGTTATCGCAAGAGAGAGAAATAATTAAAACCGTAAAGAATATATGTGTTCATTTTAATTCTTACAATAGAAAAACAAAAATAAAGCAAATAATGGGAAAGCGGGCACGTCCGAGCGCGTCGGTGGAAAATCGAAATTATTCCGTTATAAAAATAATAAGCACCGGGAAGTGCGGTACGTGGCGCCATCTATGTAACGACTGCTATTGCACGGAACTGGACTACTGAGCATCTACAATTTAAAATGTTTTGTTAGTTGCAGATTACGCTACCATTATTTAATTAAAATAACATCTATAGAAATAATAACTACTTATATCACATTAAAAAAATGTAATAGTGTGTATGTCAATTTGAAGAGAAGTAGGTATACAAGTAAACTCACAACTTAACAATTTGCTTACATTTTAAAACATCCTCATTAATATCGCAAACAGTCTCTCCCAGAAGGAGCGTGATCGATACTTAAATAAATGAAATGGTTTCGAAGGTGATGCCATTAAAAATTTAACCCAAGACTTGTCCCGAGGCCGGATCTGGCCCGCGAGGGGTAGGAGGGGTCAAGGTGGGGAGGGGGAACCAGGGTGCCATTAACGAGTATCTCCGTTTAATTAGCGACGTTTCCGGCCAGTAATTGCGTTTTAAATTGTACAGAATGTTTGTTGCCGCCGCTGACCCTGGCTTGATTGCGACTGACGCGAGAGCATTCATCAGTATCAACGATGCCATCATTTTGTTTGCCCAAAATGACTGTTTCGTTGAGTAGAGTCATATCTGTCCGAGGAAGACCTAATTTTAATAATAAACAGTTTGCCAACTTGTGCTTTGTCAGCGTGGCGGATTATTAACAAATCTATCAAAACCAGTAGGTATATATATACCTACGGATGCATATGCGACATAGTGAACATAACTAACGCAACCTCACGGCGAATATACTCGAACTGTCAATAATTAGGTGACCGAATTTTGTATCAGTTTGATGGTGGTAGTGGTTAGGTATAGCATTATTTTATTTGGGTTCTCCCATAAAAATAACACACACATTTTTTTAAATTACATTTAAATTACATTATTGTAATGAAGCTTACGTAATGCAGTAGGGTGCCACTTCACGCCGAGTTTTATTGTAATATTAGACGGTACTTCCGCTTACGAGCTCAGCCCTGCCACCTAGCCGAGGGTTTCGCGTCTTTTATATCTTACTCATTAAAACATTTCTGTATCGTATTTTAGTTTACGTCTAAAGTTGTATAATAAAAAATAAAAAATATAAAAAAATAAGCATGTAGTAAAATTGAATAAAATCGTACAAACTCAAAGTAATGCGCTTACAAGGTTATTGTGTCAGATACCTTGCCATGTGTTCGTCCAATAGGTAAATGTTTGTCGCGGGACTGATCGCTAGTACAGTAATATGTTTGTTATTGTTACACTAACTATAATGGGTGTGCGCTTCGGATCGCGGTCGCGTCTCAATAAACACGCGGCTGTTTGTGTTTGTGCAGCAAACAGGTGAACACAAATATTGGCTAATTGTGGACACCTGGTGTATGTTGCAGCTATGTGTGCTTCGTGGGCGATGGGCTTTCTTTACATGCATTTTGTGGCCGGAGGCTCAACACTCGTCATAAACTATAATTTAATTCAGCGAACACGTTGGTGCCTGTACTCTAAGGTACTTACCTACCTACGTTATATAATTATGGTATCTACACAAATATTGATTTTATACTCGAAGACTCAAATGAACAGATTGGTGCCAACGAAACGTTTTACTACTCAAGCGCGCTGGTAATCTAACGCTGACTTTCACGTTGGGAATATACGGTCAGTGAATAGCGCGTTAACTTAAAGCTGATAATCGAGTTGTGTGCACTCCTAGTGCGGTGCCGCGCGCTCGCAATCACTGCTCATTGACTGGCCCGCGCTCGCCATCCGCAGCGGCGCGGCGGCGGCGCGGCGCAGCACAGACGCGGCGACGTCCGACCGCATTCACATCTACTGCAAAATCCAATCAGCAAGAAAGTAGTTTGAAAAGAACTTCTTGCACACGAAAGTGTTCAAACGTGTTTTGTGACACTTTATTGCGCCAGCGCTATTACTAAAAATATTTCTTTATCAAAGCTTGTTTTGTTAGAAAAAGTGTTTGAGCTTGGTTTGAGCAGTTTTTTCGGACAATTAACGGCGAGTGTCGGGTATCAAAATAAATCCTAACTTAGAAGAGTATTTGAGCAAAAAATATTTCAATTAAGTAACTTTGTCTTTGCAGTGCACTCCACGGAGCGTTCTAGAGTGGAATTAATTGTGTTACATAAGTAAAGTATCATGAAACACAACACTGAATAATTATTATTTGCGACGCGGTTTTAATTATCGTACATTATTTAGTGATGTAGAGTTACCTCGCAATAAGCCGCCACAACTAAATCCGCAATCAGGCTTCAAGTATCACTCGCATGAATAATTAAATTTATTGTATGTGCCGTGCGATGCGGTACGCTGCGGTGCGGTGCGGAGCGGTGCGGAGCAGTACCGAGCTGTGCGGAGCGTTGCGGCACTGTGCGGGGCGGGTCGGTGATTATCGTAATAGATAATCGGAACTACGTCAAATAATCATAATAGACGATTATCGTAATAGAGGATCGCTGCTCGCAGTTATGTTGTCTAATTGGCCGTTTCATTTCAATTTATGTCGTTTTAAATTATGCAATAAGGAGCTTCATTTTATTTGGCCGCTCCAAATTGCGTCTGTATTCATTAAAAGGGGAGCTCGAAAATAAATATTATTTAATTAGGCTGCGAGTCAAGTCCGCGCCTACAATGATGGGCCGCTCGAGCGGAGCCGCTTGTCACGACCTCCCTCGCCAAGATTTGTTGATATTTTTGCTTAGTGGTTTTGTCAGTTTAGATACCTATTATTGTGAAAAATAATGCTCCAAAATTCCAAATACGAGTATATTACCATATTTAAGTAGTTGTGTTTGCAACTTCTGGATTTAATTGATTGGGTAAGTTATGGTAATCGATAAGATTAGACAGGTTGTAGTGAGTGAAGTTTATACAGTGAATAGAGCGTGATTGGATCGTGAAGAAACAACAACAATACTAAAAATACTGAAATTAAATTGACTTTATGAAAAAAACACCCCAAACCGCTACTCCAACCCACATTAGAACCGCTACCTTGGCTCGAGTCGGTGTTGCAACTCGTTAGACGGCCAGCAAGGAGTGCAATCCTCGCGGAGAGCCCTCCAACGCCGCTTCCGCAGCGGAATAGCGGCGCGAGGGGAAGGGCGGAGCAGAGATAAGCGAAAGTTTTACACAGAACATGAAGTCGAGTACTACTTTTTCAATCATGACCGTATTATATAAATTATAATTATTTATGTATATTTAAAGACAAAATTGCCTATCGTATGATCTGAAACTAAGCGCCCCCCGAAGTGAATTCCTGGCTACGGCCTTGGGATTGGTCCTAAATTTCATAAAGTTAATAACATTTTATCAAATAAACTTTAATCCAATCAGGTATTATAAGTTCCACATTTCGTTAAAAATACGTAAAGCAATACAAAAATACGCAGCGCAAACTAGGATCATCACATAAATTTTTTGAAGTTATTCCATGTGAAGAAATCAGGTGCTTATCATTTGTCTACATTGTGTATTTTTTTGCGTAATTATTCTAGTGCAATCTGCAACTAAGTAGCTAGATTCAAAGATACGCTCAGCTGAATTCTGCAGCACGTACTGGGAGAGCCACTAGCGAGTTTGTCCACTTGGGGTTATTACTGACCGACCCACCGGTACTCTGCCGTTTCAAATTCGAGCCGTAGACGGAACTTTCTGTTTGCAATATTCTTATGGTTAGCTTTACATTTTTTAAGTGGTAAACTAGCGGCCCTATAATTTCGTCAAAATTCACATTTTATGTTTGCATCACTACCCTCCTTGCATAACTGCAACGCGCTCATTATGCAAATATCATAGCCTCGCCATCGCCTAAATTAGTTTGCCTGTACTTTCAAAGGAACTTTAACAATAAAATAAAAGTGTTCGTTCTCAGGAAATAAATAATAAACGAATATCTCTCTGTGAAACGTCGTTTCGAGTCGATTCAGTGTAGTATGTGTCGGAGCTGTTAGTCTATTTGGAAAGCCAGTGCGGGCGCGCGTCTGAGAGGCAGCCGGCTGCCGCGCTGCCCTGCACCACGCCACTGTTTAGCTTAGGAAATTAACTTTATTGTAAGTCTTAGATTGCGGCTCAAGTATTCTCGACGTAGTAATAACGCTCTTCAAACTTTGCTTTGTAAAGCGATTTAGTCTGTACTATTGGATCGCACCTGCATTTCATTTTGTAATTATTGATGAAATAACATAATCAAAATATTATTGAATACTTACATTGAATTCCAACCTTTTATGCTAGTGAAACTAAAGTAGCTTTCTATGTTGTCCTTATTTGTTAATTTAGAGAAAAATGTAAGATAAGCTTGCTAAAAGAACATTCTTTAATTAAGTGGAACTGAGGAAATTGAGGAAAAATATTTGCTCGTGGACTTCGTGGGCGCCGAAAAAAAACACGAGTTTTATTTAAATCATGTGAATAATTTTACTCCCAGTGCAAAGTGCAGGAGAGCGATCTGATCTGCTTCATTTACTTTATTACGTAATTGGCTTTCACAAACTAGCAATTTGGTGATGTAGATTTTGGTATAGAAGTTAACTATAGACGGTGACAGTAAGAGTACCTGATAGTATGCTTATTAGCTATAGCATTGTTGAAGATACTGTTTATCCAGCTAGTCAAACACTCTAAAAATAGCCGTTGTGAATGCGATGCACCAACATTTCTTCCTTTGGTGTTTGCATTTAAAGGGAATTATAACTGAATCAACATAAACAAATTTGATCAAAACTGAAACCTTAAAAAGCTTAAAACCACTCAACCTTCCCTTGAGACAGAGCTCTAAACGGATTGCGACACCTCTAGTCCATAATAAACGCGCGCCGGAGAAGCCCGAAGATTGTCGTGGACACCCGAACCCACTACTGCAACTACTGTACATTATTAACCGAGGAACATGCGAGATTTATTACATTCCCCGGAAAACTTTTAAACGCTTTATCTCGGATAACTTAGAGCACTAATGCGGAAGAAAGAACTATACGAAAACGAAATAAGTGGAAACGGTTTGTTTTAAGAAGTTAACTTGTAGAATTTGGCTGGTAGGACATTGAGTAATAGCATGAACCTACCCACCCATACGATTGATTACGGATTGGAATTTTTTCCTTAATGCTAGGTCTGTGATTGCTGGTGGATGAGCAGTGTGTGGCAGGAGACAGTACAAAAATAATTACACTAATTCAGAGCGAGTGGAGGAACCTTGGCACTTTTAGCGTGATTGCTTCCAGTCCACTTTGCATCATAATATAACTTTCAATACACAAAATATTTTACCACTTTCTAAATATAAGTCCAATAGCAACTTTTTAAGACCATAGGTAATTTTAAAATGTGATCCCTCAACTATCCAATTCAATTTTAACAACCTACACCAATAAAACATAAAATGTATTAGAATCATGTTATACATTTTTGCTCCATATGTATGTACATTTAAAACTAGTTAACAAGCTAAAAAAATTAACTGCTGATGTGGGACCCGCGGCACAGAAAGCAGGGTCAATACTAAATGCGCTAATCAGCTCATCACAATGCATAAATATATCGTTCATACTTGATATATTGATGATGTAATATACCAAGTCTATAGGAACTATTACGTGATAGAAGGAAGAAGTACATACCCAACAAGCCAGTTCATATTACATTTTACTGTTAAAAATAATCTAAATAGCTTATGGAACTGTTTTAAGAGGGTTGGTGGAATGTAGAGTGGCGTGTTAGATTCATTTGAATAATAATGGCTTCTAGTTACAAGTTGAAACAAGTTTGCTCGGAGCCGGTCCTGGGTAACGAGCTTATGCTGTAAAGGAACACTAAATTGGCATTAGCTGGTGGTGCAGTGGCGGAATAGTGTAATAGCTGCAACTGGACACACAGGCCATGCATATGATTTGCTGCCCATGTGCATACCCCGCTCTTATCACAGTGACTGGCAAAAAGAAAGTAAACGAGAGATGTTAGGCCAATTTTGTAAGAAATACGCTAGCTACTTCATAAAATGTCTTACATGCTTGCAGCACCTATGACAAACTACAGTATGACTAATATAACAGTCCAAAATAACGTCATTCAAACTAAACATTAGCGAGATAAGAATCTGTACACCTTCAGAATTAATGAAACTGGCAACATTGCTGCTAGTTAATGCAACTCGAGCGCGGCTGGCGTGCGGCCAAGCTCAGCCGGCGCGCCGCACGCCGCGCCGCACGGAATGCCGACGCGTGCCGCGGCCCGCGTAATCAACTCGGTTAGTTTAGGCGCAATTTGAATTTCGTAATTAGAACAGAATGGACTCTCTGGCCGCTCGAATAGCTCTAGAACTTAATTGATTTTCAATTAAAACCGGGCACAAAAGTTTCGCGAAGTCGGACATGAAAACTTTTTCTCCAAACAACTGACAGTTCCGAAGGACTGACAGATTCCTTTTAACTGGATCTAGATTTTTGAACCCATTTCATGTTATGAACTATGAATATTAAGAATTAAAAATAAGGACTCCCTGCATACTCCGGGCGTCCAGAGCATGTTTTTCTAGCTGCCAGTGATGGACAAAATAAATACTCATACGTTGTCCAGTATCAGTGCAAAATTCGCATCATCGATATGGTTGATTAACTATGTATACTTATTTTATATGTTTTACCCTTTATTATAGTTCTACATCAGTAACAAAAGCTGCGACAAATTCGAAAATCATCTTATTATATCTTGCTATATAAAATATCTTGCATAAGATTGTAGAGTTAAATTCAGATAATCAAACTCGTTTCCCAAAGCAATGTTTCAATTAACTTATTCCGTTTTTCTTTGTCAGAGCGAAAAGTGCGGGGTGGGGTGAGCAAACAGCTGCAAGCAGCCATGTTTGCGTCGCGCCGTGCTCCGAGCGCGCGCGCCGCACAAATCCCGGTACGGCTTTCGCCAACACTTTTACACTGTATTTTTAAGCCGAAAACTGCAGAGACACGAGATAACGATCGCAAAGCTTGATAACAAAGTGCTAACTATGTGTGTTCAGTAATCTCTTTGAGTAACAGCTTATTGTATTAACGAGGGGGATTACATTTATTATACATTTACACTTGGTTCGTTTTCTTCTTGCCGTAGGTGTAGCATGAGTGGGTGAAATAGTATGCAGACCTTAAAAGCTATGTTTGTCTGCTCATTGTAATCAACGGACACGGCTCCTGGCTGGTAAAATACTAGTCTCTTCGATCATCATCATTTCCTAATCGTGCCGTAATGGCCCGTCACACTAACGACATCAATGCCACTGTCGTAGATTCTCGGGAGCGGACAGTGTGAAGCAATGTTTCAAATCTATTACTTAGCAGCAGCTACATTTCCCCAGAGGGCGCCGTGAGCGCGACACTCCAAGCGGCATCAAACGAAGAGCTGTTATGTATGCAAGCTAAATAGCGAAGCGAGTCGCTTAACAAGCCAAGTGCTATTTATCGACTTTGCGATGTTGACTCGGACCGTAAGACTGCCGCGGCGTGGATTCTCTACGTTATGAGTAGACTCTAATATAGCAATAAGGAAACAATAATTGGACTATTAGGTAATGCGCTGGTCTTATTTTTTATGTAACTACAGTAGGTTTAACAATCCCAAGTATTTGATAAATATCGGTATTTTATATTGTTTTTATAACTATTATGAGAACGCTCTGGCAGCTACTAGCGCAAATATTAAATTTTATGTCGATGATTTGTTAAGATGGCCGTTTTAATGATAGGTTTGCCTTCTTATATTAACAAAAATGTCAATATTTTTCCTCTATTAAAATGTGGCGTGTGTTTGTTCAATGTTTCTCATGTTGTATCTTACTCACACACTAGTGTTTATACAAATGAGGCAGTTCGTTATATGTTTTATTTTCTTTCCCTCTATTTCTTTGTTATTTAGTCGACGTCCTCTTTGGCAGAACTAATATCAAAGTAATCACGCAGCAGGTTGTTAGTGTTTGTGAACTATGGTAATCTGTTTTTATTTCAATGTGTAGTATTCGCGTAAATATAAGAAATCAATATATGGTACTCTGGCTATTGTTTTAGTAACTAAATTACAATTTTTGGGTTAGCCCCATATCTGTATGTCAAATCTCCCCAGCCCAGGTTAAAGCTTATTTTGTGCAGGTATACGATTTTTATTATTGGGTTATGCTTTAGTTGTATTTGTCATCCCAATTGCTGTTGGATTTGAGATTTAGTATTTATTATGTTTACTTTAAAGCCAGAATCAGAATATTTTTTTATTGATGTAAACCATTAAGTACAGTACTTATAAGTTGCAATTTGGTTACAAAATGCTAAGCTACTAACCGTTGAGAATACCGTTACTATAAATAAGTAAAGTCAAGATACTCGACAGTTGCTCTTTTTAAAAATATGTTTTACATTTTTGAGCAATACATTGTTATGGTAGTGTGAGAATAATGTAGGAACGGTTAAGTAAGCTTAAGTATCATAAAAGTACTAACTCTTAAGTATTTAATCACAAGTAAATGGCTACATGGTTTTACAATTTACTTGTAATAACTATCAATTATTTTTAACTTTTAATTCCTTGATACAAAATAATCCATTGAAACAAAAAAGAGAACATTATTATAAGCGTGGTTTTGTATTCAAGGGGAAATCCGAGGGAAATTAAAACAGGGCTGAATCGCACCCGGGGGACGCGCAAGGCGACCCGATGTAGCGATAAATTGACCCGCCCCGCCTTACACCGTCCGTCCCGAGTTTTTTATAGTCCGCCCCTGGACATCTCATTTGTTACACCTTTTAGGAGTTGGAATCTCTGTGAAGGTTAACGTGCCAAGATGACAACCAAGTATTTAATACCCTTGAATTTAAAATATATGTGTAACGTGAAAGCTTGCTAATGAAGCACATTGAAAAGGAACTCTGAATGTAAGTGCAAATCTGACACGTGTCTACAAAAGGCGCAACATGCTTATTTTTCTTGTAATATGACAGAATCTATAATGGAGTCACTTATATCAGTAACACGAATAGCTAGTATATAAGATTCGAGAATGTCAACAACTTATATTGAAAGACAGATTTACTTTATCCCAGACAGTAACGTATTCCAAAACAGAGGGAGAAATGCACAATGCAAATCAATAGCGCCTCTCTCACCACAATCCTTTAACCCTTTGGAAGCGACGTGTCGAAGGGTTAATTAGCAAATGGTTGTTTATCATCGGCCGGTAAGGGTTAACGGGGATGATTAACTGTGCAATTTAGCGCGATGAAGGCAAATGGGTTTGTTTTTTAGACGTAGGCGTCTGCTTAGTATATTAAATTTAAGTAGCCAGGACTATCAATAAGAAACAGGACATGTTTGAATATAGTCGATTTAAACCAACCATACTTGAGTGATGCTGTAAAAGATATTGACTAATAGGTAAGTGGGCAAAAGCCTCAGCCAAGCTTTTGAATTAACCTTGAACCCCCAAGCATTTTATACCAAAACAGCTTACTATGTCCACAAGTCGCTGTTTACTCGGCCGTCGATGACCGGGGGGGTCTGGTAGTGAGGGGTGAGGTAATATAGTGCCGGGTATAAATATCCATTTGGCCACATTAGCGTGTGAGCAAAATTCTATATCTTTCGTAAACGAGGATACCATTATAGAAGTAAGATAAGTTATAGCTGCTGAAGGTACTGGTATTCTAGCAAAGCTACGGAAAAAACATGTTTTATAATTACCCTTACACTCAATATAAATCCACTGTCATTATTGCGGCATTAGCTCGGGGCTAGCTCGCGGCACCGCTCGGCCTCATTAGCTGATTAGATATTGAGCCTTGGGTCATTGGAGATACGCGGCGATACGTGAAGATACGCCCGGATGCTACGACGTGGCTTCGAGCGCGAAACGCGACTAATGGATTAAAAAACAAAAGTTTATCGCGCTCTTTCGCCGATCTAGGGTTCTCAGCTGGGATGATTCGTCCTAGGTCTTCAGATTATGATTATTAATTATCAGTTTCTAAATGGCTTGACTTACATACGCCGATTTTGCGGAAAGTTTTAAAACAAAACAACAAAAAGGAAGGCAAATTCTGGATTACGGATTGATTATAAAAGGAGTTTGAATTTATTTTAGGTAAGTACATAAAAGGATAAAAGGTAAAGCCTACACACTTCGTATAATTTTTAAACCCTTTGTACCTACTGCCAAAAGGTCCGCCCAATATCTAAATAATTAATGAAAATAGCAAACGATTTACAATAAATTTATGGTATCCATGACCTTCTCTTCCAAAAGGAATGAACATTCTTCCGTTCGTAATGAATTTAATCATAAGAAAATTATCAAAACAGCCGAACGAGCCAACCAATTCCGCAAAAAATGGGAGATTCACTCTCAGCTATGGTAAGAATGAACGTCGAATTAGATTTCCAGGCGAGCTTAATGTCGCACTACTTGAAAACCTTCCGTGAACTATAAAAACAGACTAATTACATGCCAACATTTTATTAAGATTTCTGGATACTTAGAATTCACTCTTATCGTTATGTGCAGAATGCAGCCTTCTAAAGATATTCTAATGTTAAATAGGTAGGTGCTGCTAATGTAAGGTGTCTGATATAGTAATACGATCGTTGTTAGTATCAGAGTTTGAGGTTTAATTGTTTGTTAATTCAATTATAAGCGTGGGCATAATTTATGCGAATGGACTTTTACCTGTAGAGCAAAAAACATTTTTTTAAAGGTTTTAACTATGCAAGTAAGTAAGAATATCATTAACTTATGATTTGGGTCTCAAGTTCAATCAATAATTAAATAATTTCGAGTCAAGCACATATTTATTTCAATGTAACAGTCGCATGCCAATATTATAACATTACAAATTTAATTAAGATCTTCATGAAAAGCATGTTTATATATTTATCTGATATCCAGTTCGGGAGCAGTGGGGAGGGTAAACAGGCTAGAGTAAATACCAGAATGTCGTCGCGGGCTGGAAGCGGCGACAATACCAAGCGCTGGCATCAGACACTGATCCGATGAGAGGGCCTCACTATTTGCAGACTATGAATTTACAGAAATCAACAAGTACACTAAAAATATTTATTTTCCTTTGTACTGTTACGTGAAGATCACTTATAGAAATATAAATGAAAATTACTCTTAGCTCCAAATGAGCAATGTTAATAAAGGTCACAAAATATTTTTCCAGTAAGTATATAATTTTTTTTGAAATCAATAGCCATTAAGGCTATGAGAAACAATCCTGTATTCCATTAAGTGGGAGACATAAAATATTCCCCCTACTTGTAATCAATAAACATATCCCACTTTTCTCCATGGGTTCCGCACGCGACCGTCATACATCTGCATGACGGTTCCCGTTCCCACACCCAGTACCCATGTTATCGATGGCACCTTTCGCCGGATTGATGGGCACATCGGCAGTGTTCCGTTTCCGTTCGCGACTCCTTTCATGTACAATAATGTGTTAAGTTTTACATACATAATGCTACAATTTCTCGTTCAAATATCTAAAGATAGAATTGAAGTATGATTGACACGTGATTGAATGATAATGTTGATGTTATTCTAGTAGTTGATGTAAATGCGAAGGATTGCTGAACGTTGGAGTAAATAGACAGCTGTCGCGGAAGTTGAGCATCCACCAGGGTGCGGAGATCGGTGCTGTGTGGACAGCCACGTGATGGGGTTTGTCGGTGCCGAGTCGGCGCGGACGGCCGACCTGTATTAATTCATTGTTAGTGATTCTTGATTCTCACAGGTCTATTGTAATACATAGTTTGATTGTGTTTATACGTAAGTGACATCGTTATTAAAACTTCATATCTTGTATTATAAAATAGATAATAGGTATAAGTTACATTATATTTCTAATGCAATCTTATAATTAGGCGACTTTCACAGAAATCACACAAGGAAGGTAAGGCATCACTTCCGGGCATTAGTTAATCCAGCGAGCGCAGTATCCGTAGCGGGCCGCTGGCTCGGATGCCTCCCTTTTTTCCAGCCTCCTTCGTCTCCCAATGTTGCGCAACGCGCCCTTGGCTTATATTTGTCAGTTTTTCCGGCGCCTCATCGTTTGTTTTTAGGGCGTCGCCCTGATGGATTCCCCGAAGATAAAGCGGAGTTTTTCCCCGTCGAGAACGCACTTTGACTGGCGAGCGTGTACGAATACCGACTTTTTGTTGGACCACAAAAGGTTTGAGGATATTGTACGAATATTTCTATTGACAAATATATTATAGTTTCCTTGTCCTCAGGGGAGGAACTTGTATTACGCGGTTTGGGTACCTACGCATGTTTTTCCTTTCCAATTAAGTTTGCGGTTTCCTGGTTGGTAAATAGTTTTTGGTATGATTATTTGTAGAGATTTATGAGTATTTATGATTTTTACAAATTCAGAACATCCATAGCTACTAATAACCTAACACCCCCATGTCGTCAGCCGGCATCGCCGGGCCCGCGCCAGCCCCGCGCATGCCGACTGCGTGACTCCTGACACATCCTCATAATCGATATGATATTTATATACTTTTAAAGACCAGATGTTTTATAAGATACTTTCCAACTAACCTTGAAGGGAAAACAAAGTAGACAACGGTAAAGAATGGAGCTCCTGGGAAATTGGTTTGCGATCCATCACTACCATTTATTTAAGAATACCGAGCTACACTGCCATTGTATTGGTTCAAGTCATCTAAAAACAGTCTTTTGGTTAGTGGCAGAGCTTGTTTTTATGCGACCTGATATAATCCACTTTCCATTGAATCGATTTCTAACCCCAGGCTATCAAAATGCACGTGAGATTTTGAAAGATATAATTGGGTATATAGGAATCGAAATAAATAAAATAAATACCATCGCGTCTGTAAGTCTCCAAAAGGTAGACAGAGGTGTAATAAGTGCAATATTTTTTTATCGATGTTCTTTGGTTTCCTTGTTAGCTTTAATCATAAACTGGCATAAACAACAATCATAAAACAAATAAGAGTAGGTATTTAACGAATACATGTTCTGTGTTAAACAATGCGAAATCTGTGAAAGGATTACAAAGATGAAAAGGGTGATTACAAAGGTGTCAGGTCCAGGCCTAGTGGCCAAGTCCCGCGGTGAGATGATCCCCGTGTAGTTTTTTTTATGAAGGATCCGTAGGTCGCCAAAGGTAATTTTGTGGAATTAGGAAACATAGACTTTGGGCGCACTATTTTGTGAATTTTACGAAAACATATGTCTTCTTAAATTACAAATGATAGCAGTGCAACTATCGCAAATAATTCAGTTCGTGTTGAGACATTCATTTTATATACCCTAGATGTAAGCACCGACGAATAACAAGCAACATTCTCTACAGCCAGCGGAAATACCAATCAGATACAACAATCACTTCAGGTTTTCCCTCGAAAAAGTGTGTTCGACTTTATCTTAACACCTAAAACTTTATTAATGACAGAGGAAGTGCAATTCACGGCTCCGAGGGTCGAGGGTCGAGGGCCGCGGCGTAGTGAGATGTCTGCGTGTACTACCCCGCGCCGATAAAATAAAACATTGAACGCAGCGCCTGAATAAGATAACATCTTCCCGGTAACTTTTTCTTTGCGCTCATAAAACATTTCGCAGTTTCTGCTTTATTCCGACCGTAGCAGGAAAGCGTTGGTTGTCACAAAGAGCGGCGCTACGCGTGACGTAGCAGACTACGCTACGTTTGCTACGCAACTTTGCGAGTTTTACTACATTGAGACAGCGATGAGAATCTATCGACCTGAGAACAATAGAAGGCAATCGATTATGTTATCAGCTTACCTTCATTTTCAGTTTATGATGTAAATCTAAAAATTGGAACTATAAGCCAAAATTGCGTAATAATCGTACAAATCATTTTAAGAGATCCATCGGCGGGTTATAAAGATAATATTTGAAATTTACATAAATTTCCCACCACGAATTATGTGTACGGCGACACGGCACACGGATTCGCTTTATTTAAAAGAATAATTATCATATTGCACATTTCGTTGACACATAAACATGGTCGGAATGCCTACACGTCAAACATATTATATGATGTCATAGTCTATTGTTAATATGTTATTCCTATTATTATATTGGGATAGAATATGTTAACCACGGTAATACTAGGAGATGGTGTACCCATCCGTACACACCACACGTAGTGCGACACTATCGCTAGAGCCTACTTATTGAGTGCGGCGCCGGCGCCAGCGAAGAGTTTCAACTCGCCGAGTAAATTATTTACTTGCCTATTTTCCTGTTTACTTTCATTTGCATTTAAGAAAGCAATTGAGACAGTCATTTCGGCGGCATAGAGGTGAGCTTCCCCTGCACACGCGAACCATATATACTCGTACGTACATATACGCACGCGTCGGTGGGTAATCGGGATAAAGCGGAACATTTCCTAGACGGGATGAAAATAATATTATATCTAGGTTAATATTATATTGATAATGTTGCTCAGAGTAAAAACAGTAACAGAATATATGAGTATTAGACTTGTCTATCCCGCCGCAATTTCGCACACAACGTGTGACATAATTTGTACACCTGACTAACAAATAAAAATATTATTATAACTAGCCACCTCTGTAGCCTTGCTGCCAGCAATATATTCAGCGCAATCATAGAATATAATATTTCATATCCAAATTGAGGAATCCATAGAAGTTTGTCACTCAGTCTCATTACTAATACGAGTAGCGTCGCATAATACAGAACCCCGAACATAACCTTCGGGGCGCAGCGGCCGGCCGCACTTTGCATAGCCGGCGTATGATCTTTTTTTTGCCGCTAAACATCATGGGCTTCTATCAAACTATAGGTACATATTAGGCACCCATTAGTGACGCAGCAAACCAGACGAATTTATCCGGCTTTAGCCTCGGATCGGTAAGCCGCAAATCGCGCATATTGCAGCCGCCGCCGAATTCCAAATCTATTGATGCCCATCGTTTGCAACTGGATGCCGCCGGCGCCGCCGCCGACGGCGATGCCAGTAGAGACTGTAATTTAATACATGCGCGGGATCAAATGCACTGACAACCACCTGTGTAGTGCACGGGAAAAGTAGACGTAGTCCGTTTTATTTTTAAAAATAGTTATACCAAAGCTGCCTCTATATACTATAAAACTTGTGATATGAACAAATAAAGAGTGCGTTTCTGTAATACACGAGAATTCGTGTATTATAGTTTTGACGTAGTAATTCGCGGTAGGGTATTATGTATTAAAGTTCTCTATAAATAAAAAAATCCGTTGTATATATTGTTATGTCACCGACACTAATGAAGAATTCATAACTCCTGTGTTTATCAATGAAACTACCAATTAAATAAAACAACATGATCTTGATAATATTACTAATGCATTGTTAATCCATAAATATTATTTATACTGTCACGTGTTGCTCTGTGTCGAAACTGTGCCGCGGCGGCTAATAGTATGCACGACTGATCGCTTGTTACCGCTCGAACGGAAAATGTGTAATACGTTACAATATCCGAGTCCAACAATATTTGGCTGTTGATTTACTGAACTATCGCACGAACCGGACATACGGACATATTACGTTGCTAAAACTTTTATCCAAATTAATCATTTAATAATGTCCGTTTGGATGTTTGATTGAAACCTCAATATTTTCTGTTTCTGTGCTGTTCACTATAGCTGTTAAAGTATATGATAAATCAACGAAAGCACGCACGGACGAGAGCATCCACTTAGGTAAGTACCACCGCGCTGTTTGTCCAAACGATTCACAAAAAACCGCCGCCAGGGCCCCGGACCACGCGCCCGGGCCCTCGGGCCCAGACACCACAAATATTTGTAGGTGCGTTATCTAAATTGGTCCTATGAATAATGTGCCGCGACCGCGCACCAAACATCCCACATTCGCTCCGCGTTTGTGTATTAGCAATGTAAACATTAAAATTGAATTTCTTTTCCCGTTCCAATATGGAAAGTGTATTTCTATAAATATTATCACAGTTAGATTGATAACTCTTCAATGTTCCACCACACCGGGAGTACAAATACATAGCATAGAGTACATAGTTCACAATGAAAGTGGTTTATGATGAAAAGTCTTTCTTATAAATAACAGTGAGTTGTGACAAATAATTGAATAAAATCAACGATAGAGCCCGAATGTTTTGTTTCAGTCAAAAGGACTGAAACAAAACATTCGGGCTCTATGTTGCAATATTTAAATCATAAGTTCTCATTATGCCCGTTTCCTGTGCACAGTAAAATGCAGTTACGTACCTTTTAAGTAAGTTCTAAAGTAAGATGGAGGTAATCTACAGATGGGACACACTAACCACGATAGCCACGAAACAGAAGTGCAGAAACATAGATTGTTTAAAAGAATGCCTCGTACGTCGGAGTGTAGGTTATCAGTAGTTCTTTACCGTAGCTCGGCAGCGATTTGGCTGCTAAATTAATAGGGGATAATTATCTGAGCGTTGGCTCTCAGCCAGTCCTGAGCTCCGTCCCGCTTCCACCCGCGCACGGCCGCGCACGCTGTGAGAAACGATCACGGCACGGGAGGCGCTGACTTCAGAACTTATATCGAATTGAATGCGGGATTTAGTTTAAAGCTTGAACTGTTTTGTGTTGATTCTAGTGTTACGCAGTCCTCGATGCGATAGAGAATAAATCTAGAAGAGACTGTGACTATTAGAACGTTTACTATCGGCCTGAAACGTCTTATGCTTCAGTAGGTTAGCCTGATAATGATACTTATCTAAATAATTATTAATCATAAGATCGCTTGCTTGTCTCGAAAACATAAACTTAACTGCTTGGTTTCATTTATTCACAACCAACTTTACTCACTTATAAATTTTAAACTAATTCTATATAAAATAAATCTCCCACGAGGCTGCTTCAATAGTTTAAGAATTTGTTTACGTATTTTATTCAGTCACGATTGGTTTTTTGGGAGTGTTGAGTTGCTGTAAGCGCTCTCGATTCAGTTGAGATTTAACATGTCTACTTAACACGCGATTTTATATCTTCGAGATGGCGAATTATTATTAAATCATTTATAGTAGATAAGTTAGGTAAGGTATAGAAGAATTTGTATTTGAAAGATTTCGCATGTACTTATTGTATCAACTAACCATTAGAAAACACAACATTTCACAATATTTATATCCTAAAAATCCTTAACTAGAGCTGCGCAACATTTGCGCAATAACGATGGCGGCACTATCGTACCTTCCCGCAGCAGCAATTATAATTAAATCGATTGCAATAATCATGAATACAACATTCGATTGTTATAACAATGCATCGGAAGAAGTCTGGCGCGGTTCCAACGCCGGTGCGCCTAAGTGCGCGCTCACGCGACGCCCACCACTCCGGAATCGATAATCGATACGATAAAAGTTTTATTCGATCCAATTTGAATAGAGTTGGAGACGATCCCCGCACTACCTGGTATGAAAAATCGCATATTAACCGAGGCAACTGATATCGAGTTTAGATATGGGGAATTCATATTTCCTTGTGAGGAATTCTACTGAGATGGATAGCATTGCGCTGGAGGGTAGACGATTATTTTTTCAGTTTCTTTCCAACCAGTTAATATAAGCAGTCATTGGTCGCAGTGATGATAAAAAATATAACTAAAATACTATGAAGTGAGAAAACACTAAGAACACAACGCCGGTGCATGCCATGCCTACACAACAAAAACAAGTCATTTAGGTTTTTTTTTCAGTTATGCACTCCGAGCTGGGATTGCGTCACGCGGGTGGCAAGCAATTGGTATGCGCGTCGCGCACTGGCCGGCGCGCGGCGCAGACACGTCCCGGACGACATTTTTACGAGTTCCGCTTGTTACGGTAATCACTGGACGATGACGAACACCTGCTATACATATATACTTGCCGGGTTTCCTTAAAAGGGAAGTGATAAGCTTTTGTAAAAGGGGTTCTAAAATACGACCGACGATGCAAAATCAGAATGGATTAATTCGTAAACTTAAGGTTTATTGTGGGGTATCTTCTAAGATTTAACAGTGATATCGAGCTTTTACTTAGACGTTTGTATGTAGGTAATTGTTATTGCGATCAATGGACTAGCTTCTTTATCAGGCGTTTGGCTTTATTTTCAATTATAATTATGCAATTTATGTTTAGAATTACTAATGGCGAAACATTTTCAAAATACTTCAAAAATACGTGTTGTGACTTCACAATTGTAAAGTATCCAATAAAAAAAAACGGAAAACAGTAACACAACAAACTTGCAGGACTGTCAACGTCACTGGAATAAGTCAGCGCTTTTGTGACGAAGAAACAACTCGACACAATCCACTATAAACTGCCCAATGTAGCTTGTGCCGACGACCGAACTAACTCAGAAATAACTTTTGTAAGATATTAAAAAAAACAACGCCACTGCAGCAACGTGCTTCCGAAAAGCAGGCATATTTTACTTTTTACGGCCTCTGTGTGCCAATTCGCGTGGCGCAGTGGAACACGGCGTGTGCCCGCACCACGAGCGAGTGCCGTCATTACTGGGGCTTATATCTCAATGTAGGAAGGCGCAAATAGGCGGCATGAGTAACGGGCGGCCGGCGCCACCGTGCACCGTGCGGCATCGGACGGCGTCTTTACGAGCCCCCTGCGGTAATTATTGTCCGGTGACGGACGTCCGGACACGCTGGCCGGCTTCCAAACTGACGCTGTTGCCAATGGATGGACTATGATAGGAACAATATTTCTGGATTGGCCAGAATCAATTATTCCGTACATCTACTGTATAATTCATTACATCAGTGCCCGATAGATGTCGCTAATGCAAAGTTAGCTCGCGGTGTTAAGATGTTTTGGTATTTCATCTAGTCTCTAGAGATCACTTTTTATTACAAGCAATATATCTACATACCCCACATACCCTAGTGTTTTATTATACGGTAAACCTAGAGGTAGGACACCTTGGGACCTATACCGGCGTTGTACATCTACTGCAGTATTACGAAAAAAAACTTATTATTTAATGATAATGCTGTTAAGACACACGACAGATCCTTTGGATTTTTTTATTTAATAAATTATATACAATAGTTATATACATGGAAAAACAAAAAACTAAAAAAATACTTATTAATAGCACATTTAAAAATAAAATAAAAATAAAATTATATACACAAAAATGCCTCCACATCGTCGTCGATGCCAAAAGTGCCCAGCAGGCTGGCCGCGTTTCCGCGCTGAATAGCGAGGCTCACTCTTTGCGCGAAATAGAGGCCAGCCCGCCCGGTCACGGGTAGCGGCGAAAAGTCGTGCGGCAATCTCCTTGTAAAGGAGGCGAGCGTTTGGGCCCCACGAACCCAAAGTCTCGACCCCTTTGGATTTGCGTTGTTTTGCAAAATTGAGGAATTATCATTGCTTCTGAAAATATTTGAGGGTTAGCGAGATCAGATCTTTATAGTCAGATCGTTTGTGAGACTAAAATCATTACCCTTCCTTTTGGCTTTGCCGTATTACAAATTAAAAAGGTATTATTTTGCTATTTTTTTTCTGATGAAGAGTTCAAGTTTAATGTGTTCAAATATAAAACTCATAGCTCCCATGGATTCCGAAATCTGGATTGATGAATTTCACGTACCTGATAATGGGCAGGCTCTTAACACAGGTACGAAAGCTTAAATCCTTCGCATGGCGGTACGCTCTGCTGACGTGCGGATACCTGTACTGTGAGAGCGAGCGCGCCGGGCGAGGTATTAATTAGTTTGTTGATAATGCGCTAAGAGCACGGCTAGCGGCCGCACGATGCTCAACTTTGATTAGTTCGACGAGTAGGCTGATGTTCGGGCAGAATAATTATTACCAACAAGGCGAATGTTTTAGAGGTGCTGTAGTACCGCTATCTATTATTAGGCTGCAAATACAAATTGAGTGTAGTAGTTGATGCCACGCTGTTTTAGGCATAGAGTCGAACCGATATTTAGATAGTTATTCTCTGAGAAGGCACTACGTTGGTTTAATATCAGCTTCACCGAAACTTTTCAATGCAAATACCTTAAACTCTGAAAACGGTTTTCAATTTCTTTCGACCCCCGTCGTCCCCGGTGTCGCCGGGTATTTATTGGACGCTCTATTAGTTATGCCGAGCAATAAATCAGCGGCGGGATTACCGCCGCAGCGGAGTGAATTAGCACTCGCCGCCAATTAGCGACCGGGGACCGATCCGCGCGAACTGGGAGCAAAGGCCAACTTGGGGGCTAGTACATGTGATTGATTTTTTTTCACAATAAGATTTAGATATTAGACAAGCTACTTGTGCTACTCGTACTCGAGTTAAACACTCGGCAAATTCTCTGATAATACGTACTTTATTCAATACTCCGCTACGTGCTGGCCTTTACTGTCTTGTTATCGCAATCGTATATGACGTCATGTGGCACAGGATTATCGCTGAGTAGATTAGCTTACGGCGCCAATTAGAAGTAGACGAACGACTTGTCAGAACCAATACCTAGAACCTAGATGACGTAATGCAGAGCCGACTGTACTCTACTCACACCATTTCAAATAGGTTTAATTTATTCTCATGTATTGGCGCACCCACATTTTCCAACGATTTTTTTCTTACGACAAAACCCTGTGTTAATGTCCGTATTACATGATCTCTTTCCATAGTTTGTCTGGAAGAGACCGTGCAAAAAATATAAAATAGGTATATCTTTTACACATTTCTTATCTCCACATCGCGACACAGATGCGTGAATCCGTGTGACTAGACCCACTGCTTGAGTCGGCATCTCGGCACTCAGGACGCGCGCTAAAGCACGTGTTTGTAACCCAACCACTCTCACCAACAACGTTGAGGTACGACATCGAATCAAATTGTTTATCATATGGTATTCATTTAAATATTTATTATAGTTCACGGGTTCCGTATACAGGACAAGATGACTAACCTTTATCCTCTTGAGTTGTCGTTTGCCCTTGTACCACGTGACGAGCGCGGGCGGGCGGCTGCCGGCCGACTCGCACGCCACCTCGTACCTGCGCTCCGCGGTCAGCACACCGCCCTCGCCCATTTCCACTGGCTTCTTTATCTCCACTGTTAGTGGTCTCACTGCACAAAGAGAGAACATGCTTCAAGATATTCTTAATCCATCAGCACCGGATGTTAAAAAAGTTGACTAGAGACCAAATAAATATAAAAAAAAACAATGATTCGCATTACACACGACTTCATATTCTTATGTACCTTAGCTATAGGGACATAAAATACCTCAACAAATGCAACATAATTCATGGATTGTGAAAAGAAGCTCACGGCAATGATTTTCGAATCAAAACTATGTAGTTGACTTTAGGCCCTATTAACAGAGTTGGTAGTTGAAAACTCACAATACCCTTCCAATGCAATCATAGTGAGAGCCCTTCGCGTTGAGGCTTCGAATTAATCCGGCGAGTGAATACGGTCGCGCTGCATAGCGACGCGTCAACGCCCATCTACCAATCAGTGCTGGAGCCTCGATATCGTTAACATGCCCGTTTCAATTAGGAATTCATGGATTGGCGACATTTGTGTCATAATTATAGTAAAGGAATTCCTTTGTGGAAATTATGATCGAATTGATTGGAGGAAATTATCTTTCGTTTTCAATGACAAAGGCCATCTAACCAAAACCAAGGGACTTAATAATCAATCATATTGCGATAATTCGGACACAAACATTTGCTAATTACTTGACACGCTTTATGCATTCAGATGCAAATAACAGACCCCTACTTATTTGATTGGCTTATATTTCTATAAATTAAGATATGTATTACCATCATAATGAATAATCGCATCGCGGTAATTCGAATTCTCTACAAACATTGTATAGGGAAGTCCATGTTTTTGCATCTGTTAACAATGTAAAATTCCACTCACAAAACATGTCCAGCACAAGTGACAGCTCCCTCGGCGGCACCAGGTGCGAGTTGGCGGTCTGGCAGGTGAACACGGCCGCGTAGTCGGCGCGCCGGATCGCCGGCCAGAGCAGGCGGTTCTCGATCACGTCGCCCGTGTTGTGCTCGTACTCCTCGTCGACTAGCACGCCGTTCACCAGCCACCGGACCGATGGCTCCGGGCGGCCTGGCGCATATCAATAATTTAGTGAGATCGCCATTGGTAAACAAAAGGCAAGGAACACACAAAACGACGACATAATGCTGGAAACAATTGACTTTATAAGCCGCCCTCCAACAAATCTCTAGCTAAGTTAATAATAAATGAAGCCTCCGCGGAGACAGATATTCGATTTGGTAAATGTAAACATACTGATTACACTACGACAAACGCAATTTCCAAAGCTTTCACTCGTACGTAAATAAATTTCAACGAAGGCATTCTCTTTCAGCGAAGCGCGCCCTTTGTCCTCTGTTTGCTTGTTTATTTGTCCGCCGCTATGTGCGCTTTTGTTCGGCCCGAGCGCGCCGCTCAACTATCCTCAGATCCACTTTGGGTAAATTGAATTAGTTCACGTCTAGAGTACTAGAGAAACATCTAATTCGAAATGTCAATGGATTTAATCTGGATTTATGTACATTCGGCATGTGGAGAAGTTTTGGGGGTGCTTACGAGTTGTGGTTACGGCAACGTAGGCTTTCTTTAGTGATCGGTTTCAGGAAGGCCCCATCGTGTCGGCCAGGATCATGTCATTGTCTAGTAACGTCTACGGGGTTAAAGGATTAATAATGATTTTCGAGGCTCTCGGGGGATTGAGTAAAGCCACCGGTGACCGGCAGCAGCAGCTATCGATTCCGGGTCGAGCCTTGACCCGCACGCCAACCAACTATTACACTGTCTGCAGAAAATTGATCCACTTTTCAATTCACCTTTTCATAATTGCGAAACGAGGTCAGGAGGGGGTATTGCGAGGGCTCCGGCTTAATTTATCGCGGGCGCCGGCGCTCGTTTTCTAAATCAAAAGTCGTAGGGCGGCCGCTTCCGGCCGGCTTATTGTTTCGCTTGTTTTTCCTTTGATAAACAACGTCGCCGCTTCTTTGTATTGGATTTCGGTGTTCGGCTGTTTGGTGTACAAACGCAGCCAAACAACGGACATCAGATTTGTGTATTTATCGAAGTCGGCGAATTCAATCTATATCACTATCTTTTAATAATAGTTTCGGTTTTATGTTTTGCGGGTTACTGTTAAAGATGAAATTCTCCCGGAGAAGTTCTCCCTGCCTGATTAATTTCTGACGCTCATTTATCAGTATCACCCCTCCAAAATACTCGTTTCGTCGGCGAGGTGTCCTAAAACTTGGAGCATAAAGCGCGCAACAGGCAAGACTCGCGATAAAAATATCCGTGGGAAACAAAGTGGGCGCTCGCCCCCGTCATTAGAAAGGCATCTGCGTTCACAAGAATTGAATATCTTTTTTCTCTCGTCCGTATTTTCAGGGAATACGCTTCAATCAATTTCTCGATTATGCAAATTCGGTGGCTCCCGTCAATTCAAATTTCGTTACGCGACGCGACGGTATACAGTAATCTTTTGAAATTCATTTTGATTGGGATTGTGTCATTTTAACTTTGTGATTTTTAAATGACTCATTAACATATTTTGTTGAAAAATTATCTTTTCGATTTTATTCTGGGAAAATATTATGAACCTTTTGTATACAGGTTAATCTATTGGTTTGAAACTGCAATTAATGCAACATGACTCCATAACGCAGTAGTAAGATAGCTACACCAATCTGCAATGATTAATTTGAATGAGGTATAATGTAGGTAACAGATATCCTTTCTTTCAATTTATTTCAATCCCTTATTGTTTCTTGTGTAGCAGGAGCTTGATCAATAGCACGCGGAGTCATATCGGGGCCCGCATCCGCGCTCGCGTGTCGACAATAATCATCAGCAGATACAAGCGCCGCACAAAAGATTGAATGGAGGAGATCGTTTGATTCGGAATGGGCGCAATAATTCCGGCCCGATGCTCGATACATACACTCGCACGCGGCTGGGGCGGAGAGCATTGTGTCTGCAAGGAATCCAGTTTTGTCAAGATAAAAGCGTTTCTGTGTCCGCAGTCGGAGCGGCGCTGCGTCGCAGGAAAATATACCCTCCAGCGCACAGCATCTATGCGATGGACTATAAAAAGATGGATTGGGTTCGGATAAATGTTACTTAATTATTCAAAAGAATCTAAAAGATTCCCAGTTTATTCTCGTGCTAGAACTGCGTTGTTGATAGGTCTGAGTGGGTACCGGGAACAATATTTTTAGGTTAACTATTAGTCTACAGTGAGTTTAAAAATTAATATATCAAACAGTAAAAATTACGTATTATTAGTATCTTTACCTACATTATGATACATGTGTTAGTGAAAACACGCTGGACATTATTATTATCAAGATTTATTTAATACCACTTTTACATGATGATAGACACAGCCATGGACACAGCCATTCTTCAATCATAGAGCAGTGACCACAGAGCATACAACTATTATAAAAAGATGTCTATTTAACAACATGTGAGCTAAGTTGGTCGCATGCTCACACTACACGTGTGATACGACGTTTTTCAACACACTTGTAAGGAAAATACCAATAAAATTTCATAAAAATATACCCTATACTTAGACACATACGAGTATTTATGAAACATAGCCACAGAACAAAAACACCCTAATATAAAAAAATATAATTCATGGAATATTTTTGAAATTATAACACAATTTAATGTTGATTTACTGACAAAAATAAATAATTTATAGAAATAACACGTTAATTTAATTTAACGGATGGAGTTTATTCAATCACAAAAATCGAAAACTTTTTTCTTGTGGATACGAGTATAATACCTCTTTGCGAACATTTAAAAAAAAACTTGTCAAACAATAGGACGGACAGTAAGCAGCATTATGAGTTTAAAATGGGTCAATAAAAGTCACTTTACGAGCAAGTGTGTTGAAAAAAATAATTATATATACTTAGTTTTGTACTACCGAACAACAAGAAGATTTGCGAAAACCGACATTTTCTCATCAAATAATGATACGTTTCACGTAATCCGCGCAGCGCCGGCGCCGGCCCGCGAGTCCCGGCGCTCAAATATCGCACGGCTCACTGTTGAATATATTAATATTCGTACTCGTTCACGGAAAGTACTGAAACAACACGCAGCCCGAATGAGCTGAAAACAAAAACATAACTCGGCAACACTTGTCGCTCCGGTGCTTGCCGAAAAATAACAATCTACCGAAACCTGCCGCCACCCGCCCCGCCCCGCCGCCCGCCGAAGGAATCCTGCTTTATTACATTCAAACAACATTGGCACCTAAGTACGGATACTTTTAACATTCTAGGTGGGTTTCCGTCTATTGACTTCACGTGTTCCTACTTGATTCTAGTGGAATTTTGGACTGTAATGTAATAAAAATATAAAATGATTAAATTACATTTGGATAAACGCATCGAAGTCAAATTCAGTGCCCCTGTAATTACTCGAAACTGATTAGGATGTGAAAGCTCAAGAAGTTAAAATATATTTTGTAAAGGCGCAAGTAGGTATAGGATTATTAGCTCCTAAAACACTTTCATTCCATTCAGATTCGAAATTTGAGGTGAGTTTCAACCGACTTGATTTGGTAAAAAAAAGCTATTAATATAACTAGTCGACACAACTGGCGACTCCAAGAGCCAGGGTACGCTACCGCTTGGGCCAAATTGTTTACTCTTCTTGTAAATATTATTTAATAATTTAATATTTTTTTTAGTACCTATACAAGTGGAATTAGTTGTACATTTTGTGTAAGTAAATGTTTAGTCAATTTATTTTTTAAATTCCATTATGGCCTTCAGCATACAAATCACGTAAAAAGCATTAAAAATATAATACATCATAGGTACACATCTTGTAGCGAGCAGTTTTATTCGGATTGCAACAAGCGTGCGATAAAAGCATTCTAGTGTCCCACTAGACACGGACAAACAACTGAGGCTCCGCAGACGCATGCGAAGTATTCCTTCATTCGCTCAGTTAATGTATTATGACCCTTCTATAATATGAGGTAGCGATGAGAATTCAGAATAACGTTTACTATCTTAGGGTGTAGTGACGGAACGGTAGCAGTCAAAGCAAATGATGAATTTGATTTATCTCCTTCGCGAGAGCTCCTCCGTTTACATTTATTCGCTTGGTCTGTACGAGGCATAAACGAGGTACGCTCTCAGGAAAGTTCAATAGTGCAGTGAATCGTGGTCAACTGTCGAGATAGAAATATGATCCGATTTGCAGTTACCGTACAATGTCCCCGCATAAACCACCGGGTGGTCGAATACCTTCACATTTTTCATCTTGGTAATGGTTAGTACATATTTGGACAATGCTTATGCTGTCGTATTCAGGGTTGTTAATGTTAGTTTTGCCTGAATAATTGTTTCTCAAACTTTTTGTAATGTGTATGATATGATCATATATCAGCGCGTATATATTTCTCCTTATAAATATGACTTCAGTAGATAATTTCGGCACAACTTTCAAGACTGGACAATTTTATGACGAACATAGCCGAGTAAGTTGGTTAGGGTTGAAAAAACGAGCTATCTAGTAGTTTCAAAATATGTTTAAAATACAATATTTTGCCTATTAAGCTAGTAGTAATATATCAATCATAGCTCGGAGAGTGATCTTGAGTGCAGTGCGTACATGCGTATACTTCACAAATTGGTATATTTTAGCTTAAAAATGTTCATAGTGTTTCAAAGGTAAACATTAGCTCGATCAGCAGAGCTTACAAGTGAAATTTGAAATAATTACGGACGAAAACCGGGATGTTGCTTGTCTACCGCAGACCTGGCATCAAATTTGCGGCCACCACCGCGCCGGACGGTCGCATTATTATCACATAACAGGGGCAATGGAGCAATATTTGCAGTAATACACAGAGAGCAACAATAACCGCCTATAGTTGGGTAATAGCCATTACGGAGACAATACAGCTATGGTGGTCCGGGGAGCGCGCCCGCGTACGCGTAATTCTGTGTTATCCAGAGTATTGCCTGCGAAACGCAAAATACTGGTTTCTGGCAAATAAAACTATCAAAACAATTGCCTGATAAAAACTATTCACACTATGCCGGTATATATTGAGACACGGTAGAGCTCCTGCCAACTTGAGCTTGCGGAGTAGCAGGGCATTAAACGATACGTTTGTCTTATAACTTTTAAAAGCTACGCGATTACGAGGCTTGGCTTTTTTACCCGACTGCGCGAGCAAAGGAGGTTAATGAGTTTGTCAGCCTATGTATGTATGTTTGTTCCTTTGTTGCGCTCTAGAGACCATATGCGTGGGCCGATTTTAATGATTCTGAATGGTCAATCGATTTCTCTTTATATTGCGAAAGTCACAAGACATGAAAGGTAGCATGACAATAATAAAAAATTAATATGGCGATAACCAGACGTGATATTGTGAAAAAGATAAGAATGAAAGTCAACGAACTATAGTGTATAATTTGTAAAGTAGGGTATCGTTGAATACGTATTTGAAAATCAACTTTAGATTTCTCTTATCGTTTTTCCTTTCGAAAGACCATTTAGGATATATAACGATTTAAAGTTGGTTAGCAACAACCAGTAGTACTTTAATGTTCAATGAATATAATGAAGCCGTGATAATGTTTTTATCCATCGCATAATAAGTCTTGTTAACGTGAAAAATAATAACTAAAAAGTGTAAAATAATCAAGGTAAATTAAAAAAATCATAAGATCCAATTGCGTAAAAAAATAACTCTAAATAAACAAAGAAAAGTCAATAACATGTCCAAAAGCAAATTTAACAATCGGGACTCATTAATGTTGGCTTTTGAAGCAGTTGGGTTTTAATTTTTTTTAATGTACTTTTTTAAATGAGATCCTGGTACCGTCCTTGCAACATACGAGTGCACTTAGAGGTGTACATGCACGGTGTGACAGTGTGCGTGCCTGCTGCGAGCACGCGGCAAGCATTCTCTCGGAACACATTGGGAATATCCAGCTATCCCGACAAGTTAAACATTGAATATCTTGAATAATAATTGTCTTACATGAACTGCACATGCTCAAGCAATATTAATGAATATTATTGAATATGTCGTGGTTATGACGTGAATTTGTATAATTGACAGTTGCTCGATCATGATGATATAGCACAAAAAGCGACGTTGGTATGTCATTGAATATAATTCATTCACGCTAGACACAATATGAATCTACTACATGGTAATTAGACACATTTTTGTGATTCTTTCGATTAATAACAATATTTGCACGCCCATCATCTCTATAAATACATTTATATTAACCATGTAATAAAACTATTTTTTCGGATTATATAGCGTTTATTTTTTGTTTTCCCGTACCCGACGTTTCGGCTCCTTTACAGCAACCATGGTCTTCCGGAGACAATGATTGCTGTAAAGCAGATGACGACTAAAAATAATAGTTTTATAAATTTCATCATTTTGAATAATAATATTATATTATTTGAGTAAAGCAATCACCCGACGCAGCCTGATACAGGTAACCAAAAGTTGCGCTGAGGTCGCGGAAGAATGCGTCCATCGTACCCGTGACCTCGGCACTGCGACCGTGAGACACTGTGGAGTTTTAGTGGGTATACTGGCACTCTGCCGGGAGTCCCACATACCCCTCTCGTCCCCCCGAGGCGAGAGGGGACGCGTAACGCATTTCTCCACGTAAAAAAAAAATGGTAACCAAAAGTTGGGAAGGTCGGTCGAAAATAAAAACATAACAACTACTTAAATGAAACGTAAGATAGGATTTGAACGGCATGTAAATATATAAAACAACGTTATTCCCACGATAATATAAAGCTGTCGTATAAGGTAAACATAATGAAGTCACAGGCTTGAATAAATTTAACTAGAAACAAATTAGACGAGCTTAGCAATTGCAGTAAACTTGGTAACCCAATTCCCGTCTGAGCTGTTCACCGACTTATGTGTTTACTAAGGTAACGTGCTTAGAACGATCCACCTGTTTGTCACAGAGTAATTTATTATGTGCTGTACACCATATCCTGCAGGCTGAATTAATCCGCAGAGCTAATCCTTACGGATCATTATTTATAAGATCTGAACAAATTCGTGGAACGAGATCTGTCTGACTTAAGCAATGCAATAAAGTTACTTTATTGCATTGCTTAAGTCAGACAGAGATGATCTTTTTGCGAGGCCATTATTTACAGTTATGTCGTCTGAAGCTTTGCACGTAAACTATAGCATGATCATTGTCTCAAGATCACAACCATCGGAAGCTTCTCACAAAAATCAAAACACACAGCACTGAAACCATATACTAATGACGCTTACCTCCTAAGACTCTGCAGGTGAGCAGTACGTCATCGCCTTCCTCATGGGGTCCGAGGGTTGTGGTGTTGATGACACGGCCCCATCGGTCCACCACCACGGGCTTTTCGGGTGGTACTGAAACAAGGATGTATTATGTAAAAAACGCATAAATCTTAGAATACGCGATGTTCAAGATGATGATGTTCGGAGGCCAGAAGTGTCTTTCGATTTTAAGTCAGCAAAATGATAGGCTATACGTAACATTCCCATTATATGATTACAAACAAATGGAATACAATGTCCTGATCGATAAAAATCCAACATCGGGTGACCATTGCTCGGAAATAGCTTCGCTTCGTTACACAGTAAGCGTGAGCTGCTTCGCGCAGTCCACGGCTGAGCCGGGCGGGCGGGCGAGACCCCCGGGCGCCACCCGGCCAGGTGCATTAGGCTTCGGCGCCAGTCGACCAGAACAATACGCCTATAGTTTAGTTGCCATTCGCCCGAATAAAAAACGGTATCACTCCACTACATAGTATTAGAATAAGAATAAAATGTGTGGCGGAAAATTCAAGATATATTTTATAATAAATGTTTACTGTAATTTTATAGGTAATTAAGTTAGCTTTTATAAAAATATTGGTAATTGAAACGTGAAACTAGTGGAGTAGATTCACCCAAATTAGAACTTAATTTGTCGAAACATTTAAGTTTAAATTGGGTGAAGGTTTGGTTTATTCTGTTGTCAAAATAACCGAAGATTTGTATGTTCAGAACCAACTTATTACTGATAGCTGTTTTATTAACTATTAATGGGAACGTAATTGTACAATTCTAAAGAATCTCAATGAAAGTATTGGTTGCATTAAGCATAATAATTTTTTTTTGCTGCTTTTTAAAAAAAGTTGCTGGTTGCGCTGATGATGGCCGAAATTGTAGCTCCAGGCCGACACACCGCGGTCAGCATTGCAGCCCTTGATGGACAACCTGAATTAAAGACCGATTCAGTAGGTCGAGGCCTTTATAGCGCGGACAGCGAGGGCTGCAATGAAGACCAAGCTTGAAGGCCGAGAGCGTAGCTAAGCTAAGCTCGAGGTCATTGTTAGTGCTGCCAACAACGCACTAATTGCGGACCAAAGCCTGTATAGTGCTTTACTCAAACAATGCAAGTGATTTAAATAAAACCCGCTTAGTATACCTAGTTAAAATCTATTGAATGTAACAATTGTTAAAACTACAGTTACTAAAATTCAAACCGCCATTCCAGACTTTATATTACATACTTTGTGATAATTATGTTCCTTCCCCGCGCTTTTTTATTAAACCATGGAGCCCAGTTCTGAATAAAATATTTAAGCACCCGATTATTTTTGAAACAAAACTCGACAATAATGGATGTTCAAAGGAAATAGCTGGTGGCTAACTCACCAGCAATGCAATTCCATACAAGTTAGCTGGTGCCAATTCCAATTGCGCGAAAAGTTCGACTGTGTTCCAAGAAGTTTGTCAAAATAATGACCACATTACAAGCATTTATGAGTAAAATCATTAAACTAAAATGTCTCCAATACCCAATCGGTACTCAAATTTGAGAGCTACGGAGTTTGGCGCGTCATAAAAATGAAAAGAAGGAGGACTCAATCCGGTAGGTAGAATTTGTAGGATTTCAGACTTCAGCCATGAGGATCTACTTAACCGAGATAAGATTGAAAGTGTCAAATTATTATGAAAACATTAAGATAAGGGCAATAAAATTTTGATACAAGATAAGGTAGGCAGACATGTATTAGAGTAGTGAAGGCCTCGTGGCGGCAACGTGATGGTTCGCGAGGCAACAAACCAGAAGCACCGCGCCAACTGTGCTGCCAGCCATGTGGATAGACTCGTTTCAGGATGTTATTATTTGATAACATTATTGTATTTAATACTGAATGCTACTAAATTCAAACGATACTTCTATAACAGTTATCATATGTACTAAATTTATTATCAGTTTCATGTTTTCGTAAGCCGCATGGCATGATGTTTGTACGAGTACAACTAATTATGTCTTTATCTATTCAGCTGACACGTATCAGTTTAAATATAATTACAATATTATCAATATCGGATAAATTGTAAATATGAACAATACGTTGATTACGAGTTAAGCGTGGGCATTCATTTGAAGATAGTGAGTCTAGCAAGATGTCTCGAGTAACGATTGCTATTATTTTCTGTATTCTCTGGAGTGCACCTGCAGACTCTGCTAGAATATTGGGTGTATTTTCGATGCCATCTATAAGCCATCAAGTTGTATTTAGGGCTTTGACATTTGAACTGGCAAAACGAGGCCATGAACTCGTAGTTATGACACCTAACCCGGCTCTACCCAAGGAGAGACCTCCAGACAATATTACCGAAATCGATACGAGTGAATCATACCAAGTGCTGCTTAACATGATGAAAGAATCCGAAGGGAAAAAGCTATTGAAGCGAGGAGTTATAGCAGATATAAGCTCCATGTCTATGGAGGAATATATAGAAGGTATGACATCCTTAGTTTTGTATCAGTTCGAGCTGCCTGTGGTGAAACATTTTCTAGAAGATAAAACACAAAAGTTTGATTTAGTAATTGTAGAAGCTATACTTAATTATCCGTTAATCGTCGGGAAAATTTTCAACACCCCCTTGATACAATTCTCTTCGTTTTATGGATCTTCAGAAAATTATGACATAATAGGCGCCCCTGCCTGGCACCCGTTGTATTATCCCAATACTTACAGAAGTAAACATGGGGAACTCAGTCTATGGGAAAAAATACATGAGATCCACACGGAATGGAAGCTGTATAGAATGAATAAAAGAGTTGAAGACCTCGAAAATAATTTATTGAAGAAGAACTATGGTGCCAATGCGCCGACAGTGGCCGACCTTCAAAAGACCGTAGAAATCCTGTTTTTAAATGCTCATCCAGTCATCGGTGGTAATCGGCCAGTACCCCCGAACGTTATCTATCTAGGTGGTCTTCACTTACAGCCAGTCAAAGAGTTGCCCCAGGACCTAAAATCTTATTTGGATAACTCAAAAACGGGGGTGATCTATGTTAGTTTAGGAACCAATGTGCGGCCATCTATGATGGAACCCGACTTTTTGGAAGCATTCTTGGATGCCTTTAAGGCTATACCTTACGATATATTATGGAAATTCGACGGAGACCAACTCGACAATGTACCTAAGAACGTCAGAATGCAAAAGTGGTTTCCTCAAAGGGATTTGTTGATGCATCCAAATGTCAAGTTGTTTGTGATGCAAGGCGGTCTTCAGTCGACGGATGAAGCTATAGAAGCTGCCATGCCTCTGGTTGGAATTCCGATACTGGGTGATCAGTGGTATAACGTTAACAAATATGTGGAACTTGGCGTTGGAGTTCACGTCGATGCAGAAACAATGACGGCTGCTGATCTAGTCAATGCGGTTAAGAAAGTGTTGAGTGACGATAGTTACAGACAGAACATGAAACGCTTGAGATCAATAATACACGACCAGCCCCAAGCGCCCCTGGAGCGCGCAGTGTGGTGGACGGAGCACCTGCTGCGTCACGGGGGAGGGCAGCATCTTCGAGCGCCCGCAGCTAATAAAACCTGGAGCGAGTACTACATGATGGACGTTGTAGCCGTACTCATCAGTTTTGCAATAACCAGCTTAGTAATTACAGTTGGGATTCTATATAAAATTCTAAATGTGTTAAGCACTAAAAAAGTTAAATCAAAACTAAGCTAGTGCACAGATATTTATGTATGTAATATGTGTATATTCGTTAATGTGTTGTATCAATGTTTTAGATTTCCTACAGGAACGCAAGTATTTTAATTGTGTTTCGATTTTTTATTAATTCTCAGTGAAATACAAGGTGCCGATATGTTTAGTTATAATTAAATAGCTATCTTAAGAAAACCCTTATTTATTTTATTTATAATAACTTCCATATTCATCTCTATTTTTGTATTTTGCTAAGTGAGGGTAATTTTATTATGACAACACATTTTGCTATCGATCTATTAGCCATTGTTCGTGTCATAGCAACCCGTCCTCCACGCTGCAACTTAACCAATGATTTTTAATGACATGGAAGTAATTTATTGCAGAAGTATTATTCGAGAAATTTCCAATATACATATTTATATTTCATATCACAGATGTTTGTAGGTATCTACTTAAAATCAAAGATACAGTTTTGAACATAATACTTTTCTTTATCATCTTATTGTTCTGTATTTTACCAAAATCAATGTATATGTAATCACAGCTCGCTGAAATAGAATATTCTCAATGTGATGTTATTCAGGTATGTTGTACATGTCTAGGGAGCTGTGTGTCTACGCGCACGGCATCGGGTCTATGTTTTTGTATCACGCTCATTTATCTTTTAATCAAAATATGCAAAACGCGCCATCGATTGAGAGATAGAACAGAGAAGCTGTATCAGTTTTATGAAATAATATTTAAGGTATGTACATATTTATTATATTATGAAGCTACTACAGGCTATGTTTCAGAATGTAGTGTATTTGTCACAGTTTTTGTGTTAGAACATATTTAAATGCCCATAGAACAGTGAACATTGCATTTACGAGTAGTAGGCACTGATATTGAATAAATCGTTCTTTCCCCTCCCTTGTATCTCCCTTGTATATATAGAGTGATTCAGAAGGGATAAGTATCTAAGCCTTGCACTTGCGGTTCTTTAGCTCATATGTAAGTATTATGTAAAGTCACAAAATGATAATTGTGATTATTTTTTGTTATAAATTTAGTATACGCTTTTTGAATCAGCCTGTAAAGTAATCTAATGTTTTTAAAATAACACATATTTTGAAATGAGAAGCATAACTGACATCATTTGAAAAGTCTTCAAAGTCTACTCTAGACACTATAAAAAAACATTTGACACGCATAGAGAATCTACCTACTTACATAGATGTCGTCACTGCCCACACACACACAAACGGCAATGAGCATAGAGTATCTGACGCAGATCTAAATACGCACAAGGAACGAGTAAATTAATTAAATCAAACATAAAACAATATCGACGTGGAGACCCAAAACCGATAGCAATTAATCAGTTCAATACAAGCAGGTGATCACTAACAGCTCCGTGCGATTAGCATCGCGCCCGCCCGCACCGAGCGCGCTGACCCACACTTGCGGCGCCCGGAGCCTTGACTTGATGCAATAAGGTCGCTAGTCGGTCAGCCGGAAGGCAGGGGGTTCATTCCGCTACACCGGTGGGCTATTCCGACCAGCTTCGTTTAAAGCGTCAAAGCCCAATTGGGTTTTACATTCGACACAGCGGGCTCGTCCAATCTAACTTTAGCCTCCACTACTACTGGAGTGAACGGTTGACTCCGGTCAGCAAAAACGGTGCTAGGTTTGAAAAGCGCTTTATATAGGTATATAATTCTTACTAGTATCGTATATATATTCTTACTTACTTTGGCATATTTCGAATACTATAGCTATCCAATGGAATAGGTACTCAGGGCGCATCACGACATTTTTTTAATTTTCTGTTTTTGTAAATGATTTTCTCTTATTTTGGAATAAATCCTTAGAATTTATTTACTAACATTGTGAGGTGTTTTATTAATATCTGAAAAATAAATCAAAAAAATATAGAAAATCTTTTCAGTACAGATATTTACTGAAAAGCTAGCGTCTATATTTTGGCTCCAGGCGTATCTCAAATTAAAGTTTGGCTTATTTCAACATAAATATTGACAACTCCATCCAACTGCCGAAGGATCACTTAAACTCTCAGCTGAATTGAAATTGCTTAAGCTTTTAAAGTAGAATAGCAAATTAAATTTGCAGGATGCCTAGCGGGGATGTTTAAAATCAATTTCATGAGATAACGGAGAGTGACATAATCTGCATCGGAATGAAGGCGCGTTCGAAAACTCGGGCTAATAGAAAGACAACAGGCGGGAATCAGTTCCAGGGAGACGGCTTGTTGAGTGATTTAAAGTGTAAACTCGGTTATCAGTCGGCGTCTGATGGCTGGTAGACGGGACCGAATCGGTAACAAAGGCACGTGAATCATACTACATTATTATTCAATGACGGGACGATATTACTGAATAGGTGTTATCTAATCAAAGATACAGTGCCGGCTTAAACCAGTGTGGAACGGTAGCAAATGCGCTGGGCCTGGGATAACACTACGTCTGATTCCATTGGATGGTACGTGGTATACCATGTATCTTATTGAATAGATTCTTTTGCGATTAATCGCGTGGCTCCTCATTGCGCGGTGGTCCCTACCATTTGCTAACTCTTTCTATATGGCTAATGCATTGCAATGAGATAAATGTTAAGCGTTTTCATAGCTGTTCCTTTAATGTGTTGTAGTTACTTATGTTTGTGTAAATGTGCTACTACTTAGTATTTGGTCTGTTTGAGATTATAAAGCATCGAATAAAATCCGGGTAGTTGCAAATTCCGCAACCAAGTGTGCCATTTTAAGCAACTGCGTACCGTGATCATTATATGCGAGCCACCCTGTATTACGAAGTGGTTAAAACGTCCATACAATAGCATATCTATCTAAAAAAAAAATATCAAGTCTGATAGGCGTGATAGGATATTAATCAATATCAATAATGAACAATCTAAATCTACGATAGTCATTTCCGAATTTCTTATGGTAACGTGAAACAATCAACCGTTGATTCGACGAGCATTTTCTAGTTGTTTATGAAGCTTCAAGCACGTCGACCCTATTATCTTTTATACAATATTGATACTTTAACATCTTGAATTACCTAAAAAGTGTATAAAATCTACATAATTGTTTGTCGGAAGGCCTGTGTAAGGTGTTTGGGAGCGCGGGGCCTACGAAACTCATTGTATGGGTAAGTCGTTATCTCGAGGAGCGGGGAGGTGCCTTTGCCATTGAAAGACACTCTATCTTACATTAACGAGTTCTGGTGACTCATGCATAAAGCAATGACTTAAGACTATGCAAATATTTTAATCTGACTGTAATTTCATTTCCTGATTCCTTTTTTAATGATTCTATGAAGTAGTAGAGTAGTAGTAGAGACTACCTATAGAGTCTGTTACTGTCATCCATGTGCTTTATAGGCTCATGAACCGGCCCAAATTGCCACCCAATCTGTAGGGCCGATTGGCCAATTTGTAGAATTCGTGCCAATTGGCGTGTCAATTTACAAATCAACCCGGGTTGGGTGCCAAGTATGCCGTTCGGAGAGGGTTTTAAACCTCTACGAGCGGCTTAAGTTGGTACCGTGTCATACCTACATACGGTATGTACTGTACTGTTACTGACTAAAACTACTGTATGTACCGTAGTACCGTAGTACCGTAGTGTGTATTCAGTCATAGTTTGGTCTGTTGTACACTTTATTATCGCACGGGTACGCAAGTCTGTACCAAACAACGTTGACACGTCATTTCAGTACTTTATGTAGTAGATACATATATTGTAAAGAGTTGCAAAAAGTCTCTTTAAATAGAAAGGATATGTAAGGAGTCTTTTTCATTTGCAAAGTAAAGAGAAATGACGATAAGTGCTACATTATAAGTGTTCACTTGACTCACGTCGTCTGCATCAAAGTAATTAGCATACTCTCCTATTTGTATGGTGCCAACCCTTCAGATCATCGCTCGTTAGACTTTCGTTAGCACCATTCAGTTTTATCACCCCTATCAGTTCATAATGTTGGCTCAGTATTTATTTTTCCAAAAAATAATTATTACGGACAAAAAATAGTAAATATAACCAAATAGCACTCAAGTATCCCATTTAATCTTAAAATATTAACAAACTCATGTTAACTCTACTATTTATAACTCAAAAACGGCTGGGCCGATTTTAATCATCCATGACTTTTTAAACTCTTCTCCGTCCCAAATAGCAGAATAACTATTAACAAATCAGAAAAAAAATTCTCATACATTTATTCTGAGGTGGTACGAAGTTTGCCGGGACAGCTGGTTAAATATAAAATCAACGCTCCTATGCATTGGTAAAAAATGTTTCTAATATTTAGTTTTAAGCCCAAACTCCGGATCTAGGTTAACTATAATCTATATATAGCTTAGAACTATATCATGGTGTAGTTACGACACGCAGACGTGTATATATGGTGTTGACATTTTCACGAGCATCAGCCAGCGTAGACGCTCCCCTCTTACAGCGCCGTCGCGCAAGCAATCCCGACGATTAGCATTTACATGGCATTTCTTAAGGTCAATGGTGTTTACAGGGGAATATTATACTTATTCATAATTAACACGTCTGCCTTATTTTTATGAAAAACGAACTACAGTTAAACGTGAGTACTGAGGACGTCGTCCCCGAGTTCGCAAACACATCCAATAAACCAGCAATTGTCTCAGTCGGACCATAGACGGGTGACTGAATTTTAACACCTGACCTTATCTGTGTTCCGGAATGCAAACTAATCTGGTAGTACTCTTTGTCATTTTAACACAGGTATTTGTCAGTATATGCGGGTAGTGAGAAGCCTGCAAAATTCTGGCTAATTGTCTTTTCCCTATGTTACCGGTTTCAGTGCCACAAGTTGGGTCTTGGAAGGCAGAGGATTCCGTGTAAATAACGGCTACATATCAACCTAAGTAGAGTTCACTGGAAGTCAATTAAAAAAAGCGGCAATGCTAAGAAGTATTTGCATAGGACTTTAATTAATTTGTTAATTTTGTTTATTCTAAAAGGTATTGCCCTCAAGGTTTTGTATAAAATTTCATCTATAAATCATCGTAATTAATTTCGTAAGTACATGTTATACAACAAACTCAATATTGGAAAGTGCGACCCCTGGTTCCGATCAACTGTTCATTCGCTCAGTCCCGGTAAACATGTTTGCCAACATTTAAATGAGTAAACTCTGGCGTTCGATTGGAAAAGTCTACGTCACACATCGGCGAGGCACCCGACACGCTCCTAATTGAATTAATAAATCGATTTCATTAACATCGATGATGAAGCATCCTCGAACATTTCTGGCATTGATCGAACATTCCGTAAAGTTGGAACAATCGGTTATTGTCGTCTTCCAGTCAGGCAAAAAGTTTATACGAGACACAGAATTGATCTTTATATTGCGGTTGATATGGTAACTTAATACGTTCTTGTGAAGCTTAATATACCGATAGACGTTGAGTAAACGTAAACAAAGTTGATATTTGATGAGTTTAATAATTTAGTCGCGTCTTAATATGGAGGTGCTCCTTGTCTCGAGGGTTCTATAAGAATCAACCTAAACTATTTTAATCAATGACTTAACTGAGTTATATATTCACGGTGCTTCTAGTTTAATTGTTCGTCTCGGCTCTGGCGGTGGATTTACGCGTGCGGCGCGGCATTGTTCGGAGGACAGATATAGTGCACCGGTGGCGCGGCGGCTCGGCGGCGCGGCTCTGCGCGCGCGATTTATGCCGCACACTTGCTACCGGCTTTATTACAAGGAATTTGGATGTCTGCGGCGTAGTAATGGATCTTAGCTCCAAACAGAATAAAATTATTAATCTATACTAATATTATAAGTGTGAAAGTTTGGATGGATGGATGGATGGATGGATAGATGGATGGATGTTTGTTACTCTTTCACGCTCGAACGGCTGAACGGATCTGGATGAAATTTGGCACAGAGATAGATTATAGTCTGGAATAGCACATAGGCTACTTTTTATCCCGGTAAAATGTATGGTTCCCGTGGGATAGATGTTTTAATTTTTCATACTTTTTATCGCGGGTAACACCGCCGGGCGCAGCTAGTATAAAATAAAAGGCTAGTGTATATTAATTTGTGATTTGAAAATTGAGCTTTATACCTGTTGGTAAAACGTATCCTTCTTATCTTGGTTAAGTAAGTGTTATGTAGGATATAGGTATTATATTAAAGCCAAAATATCAATATACGCCACGTACAACTAGAACGGCAATAACGTTCTTATTTAAATAACAAATGCCTACAGCCCAGTAGACCTATAATCAGGTAAGGTTTTTTAAATGCAACCAAGAGTCAACTTACCAACAACAGTGAGGTTATATCTGAAGCTGGTAGTCTGCGTGTTCCTGAAGTCCACTCGGCACCGGTACACGCCCTCGTCCCTTCGCTTCACGTCCCGCACGAGGAGGGCCGCGGGGGGCGGGGACGTGGCGAAGTGGGCCCGCGGACCGAACACCTCGGGGGCCGACCAGTGCCGCGCTTCGGAGAGGTGCTTCCCGCGGACGTCGAAGCTGGAAGAATGTGACACGTTAGATTGGCCTTTTTGGGGTATGGTTGAAAGTTATGTTAGATTCAATATCAGCTTGAGCATACCTATGACACTCCACACAATTAAACAGGCTTGTAACTAATGTACGCTCGTATTATCCATGCAAGTGTCGTTTCTTTACATTTAAATACTAGCTGCGCTCCGCGGTGTTACCCGCGGTTAAAAAGTATGACCTCTTTACCAGAATAAAATGTAGCCTATGTGCTATTCCATACTATCTATTTCTGTGCCAAATTTCATCCAAATCCGTTCAGCCGTTCTGGCGTGATTGAGTAACAAACATCCATTCATCCAAACTTTCAGATTTATAATATTAGTGCGATGGGATTACTACTTATATTTAAATATTTATACTTATATGTTTTCTTTGACTAGCTAGAGTACGTAGTGATCTAAGTATTCAATGGAAAGTATGACCGCATAACAATGTCATCATATTTTTGATCATTTATCTAACTTTCAAGACCTGTATGCAAAACATGAAATTTATTAATATTACACGTAACATAAAATGAACGTACAAAGGAGGTGCACGTACAATGTCTTTGCTTTGCTTTTACGAGGATAGACGATGCTTCATAAAAGCGCAGTCGAATGTCTCATAATATTCTTGCCAAAGAAGCCTAGTAGTGGTGCATTGTGTGCCTAGATTATTGTATGTAATGTATAGTTCCGAGCCAATATTACAATATGAAAATTACGAAATTATAGGATCTCTTCTAATTTAATGTAACTAATAGGTATCATCAGATAGATTAGTCTGAATTTAAGGCCATAGAAAGTATTGAAAAAGCAAGGAAATTCATGTAGATATCGGTAAAATATACACCATCTATCTGGGTGTAATAGTGCTACCCGAAATTGATCAATGCAACTCTTACTGTAGCCACGATGTGACTCAATGGTGGTTATTTGTGGTGAAAAACTGTAAAATTATTTAAATATTAATGGTTGTTTTATGCTGTGTCGGTATTGGATATTTCCACTGGTAAATACAACTACATTTTTTTACTTCATCATATAATTTTTTTTTTCCCTGTAGGCATCAGTCGGCTCGCACAATGGCCATCAATAACGTTGCTCACACGAGTCCGAGTCGCGGCGTCGCGTCGTCGCGCTCTCGTCACGATATCGCCGACAGCCTCGCCAGATAACGCGTGATATATTGATGCCATTGAATGGAGCCAGGACTGATGGAAACTTTCCAAAACGACGTGTGCGACAAGCATTGATGCAAGTTAGACGTTGTTAGAAATTACTAGAACGGTGAATAAAATGCTTTGTGGGTCTCTACCACAGCATCATGCCACCAACTAGAAAGGTTTGTGTAATAGTTAAACTATTACACAAACCATTCTAGTTAACTTATCGATTTCAGCATAGTTTTATTACTTTTATACCCACTTTACATTATCGCATAAGTTACAGCTAAAATATTTTAAGATGCTAACGAGAAGGTAAGTAATACCAACTACATTTATGGAAGAAATCAATAGTAGGTATTTGATTTTGAGCAGAAATCGAACCGGCAGCCTTTGACCATGCCCTTAGAATAAGGTGTTATTTTCTTTGGATAAGTTACCTAAGTATGTATAACCTTCGAATGGAATATTCCAAAATATATACAAAATATATTATAATTTATATGTCATAGCACATATAAATTAGGAACTATAGTCCATAATATAAAAGCTTCAATACGATATTGTTGATGTTGAAACACCAAAAAATACACTTCGCTTTTTTGTAGGTGGCGTTGCATGGATGCGGTTTGCGATAGTCGCCGCGATCCAACCTGTCGTTGACACAAACATTGGCCACAATTCTGCCGGTCAGCGGGATGAAATTCACTGTGTTACCGTTGGCTATAGCGTTCAGAAGATGGTAGAACGCAATAGGCCAACCAACGCAACCACTCCTTACTGTTAGATTTGTTCAAGCATGCTATTTTCCGCATTCTTGGTCAATCTTCGCCAGCAAACATTTCCCTTATGAGGTACTCCTATCGTCCAAGACTTGCTAAAATATGGACTATTTCAAGAGGTAGAACCAAATATATAATATTATTCTAAAACCCCTCCTTGATAAAAAATCTTACATATTTTTTATGAGCAACCGATTTTTCGCTTTTAACAAAGACCAAAAGCAAAGCCTCTGTATCCCGCAAAATATTTACTGAAGTTTGCTCCACATTGAATTAGTCTAATCATAATAAAGTCCGGTTGCTTCGCTGCTAAGCCTTTTGAAGCTAAAAAGTTTAATAAAAACGTATTTTGGATGTTTTTTTCGTTACTAAAGTCCTTTATTTTATTTTTTCATAGCTGACGGCTTCGGCCCGTGTGTGGCTGAGATATTTGCACCGGGTTCTAAAAGGAATACAAATATTATTAATTAATAGAAAATAGTGCCATGTACCGGTATCGTAAGATAAAACAAAATTTTCTTCATACAAACTTTGAACCACCATTTGACCCTCTTAGGGATCGAATTTCCATAAATTCCGCCTTATTGCATCTTTAAGATACTCAAGGAATATATCCTCTTAATTTATAGTCTTTAGATCCACCAATGTAGGGTGTGCGTTATCTGACAGTCAGTGATAAGTTTTATTGATTAGATTTCTTTTACAATTAGAACAAAGAATTCTGTTGTTTTTTGATACTGTAAAGGCAGTGAATAATTTGAATTAATTTTATGAAGTTGCTGAAGTGTTCATAATACACATGGCTGAAAACTAAATATAATAAACACACACACAAAAGAACACTAGCTCTTGGTAAAAACGTATTAGTTTTTCCTATCAATAAACAAATAGAATAAAAACTAATAGTTAAGAATAAGGAGTTTCCTTTGAAAAATCACTAGAACTGTTCTTTATTATGGTTAGGCACCAAATTGTGGCGCGATTAGCCGGCGGCGGCGCGGCCGCAATTTCCAGCCTAGATGATGAAGCTATTATAAATTATTATTCCCGCGAATTGCCCGACTGAAAGTAAGCCGATTTTCTTTTACTAAACCTAAATGAATTTTCAATTATTATGGTGGGAATTTTTGGACAATAAGCTCGGAATATGGTTGGACCAAAACTAATTAGAAATTCTGTGTAGCAGTATTAATAGCCTATATTTTGGTGAAATTTGATAGTAATCGAGCTTTATTCGTGTCGAAATTCTAAAATACGATATTAGGCATATCGTATTTTAGAATTTCGACGTGACTATTATTATTCTAAAGGGTTTTAAAACAGGTGGGATTTAATTAATTATTCCCAGATTGGAATTTTAACTCAAAGACCAGGAAATTATTCATCGGATGGGTGAATGGGTGAATTTTTCAAATAATTACTTCCTAGAACTTGGTCCTTATTACCGACGTTATGGGATGGTGCAATTTAGTTTTCATCAAAATCGAGAATCTTTTAATCCACCTCTATGAAAAATCATTTTCTATTACACTAGTTATATTCATACATATTTACGCTGTAGTTCCAAGAGTAAATATTGTATATAACTCGCATCGGAGAAGCTATCGGGTGAAGTTAGCCGCGCAACTTCTGATGCTGCTGCAGAATGTGCTGTAGTAGCTGCAGTTAAATCCTCTAACTATACTATAGAAAACTGTTCCCCAACATTGCGGAGCGCTACAAATGTCCAACTTCGGACTATTGCAGAGCTTTTAGAATCAGTGTGAATGCTGAATGATTTTCTGGATGAGTCCCGGTACGACGTCCGATTGTAACAGAACGCATTGGGTGCGCTCTGCCACGTTCACAAATATAATTTTATATATCTATTTATTTAGAGATTTCATTGGATTGTTATACTCCTCATCAAATTGGAACTATTGATGCTCATTATGATTAGGGCATAGGCCTCTTCAATAATGGCTCGGAAGCCAGTCTTTAGTTGTATTAATCTGTTTGTTAGATTAAATTAAAGCAAATGGAATTAAATTCGTCTTTCATCCAATGTTTAGGTTAGAATATTTTCATTGGAATTATTGATAGTATGAGTCGCTTCATTCCATCGTCGTGAACTAAATATAGATTATATTGATATCTTGATACGTTCCGATATGTAGGGAACATTCATACTTTTCTATAGAAATATTGATATTCTAGAATATCTCATTGTTAACTAAGCGTAGATACTACAAATAGTGTAATCTTTCCCAATCCGTACAAAACTAGCTTATTTTTCCATCAAAATACTGATGGTGTGAAATGCCATACTACTACAATAAGTATCGAGCATAGATATTATTGATAGCGTTAACGACACCGATGCGTACGTGACTTTAAACGCTTGAATCTTATGGAGTTGAGGGTAGTAGAAATCACAATATACAAGTAGTGTTGGGGCTAAGTCGATCGGTCGGCATGATGAATGTATTAACGGAATTCACATATTCAATAGGATAGTTAGTGACTAAGCCAAATGTTAGGTAAATCATTAAGTTATCGAGTAGAATTCTCATAGCATTTTTGACACAGTTATATTTACGGGAATTTATCTAATAACAATAGAATAATTCGAATACTTTATAAAATCTGGTTTTGATATTTTGGAAAGTAAATGAATTGATTAAGGAGTAATTGTTTGTTCATTATTATGTATTTAAAATCATTATTAGGATCGCTAATATTTTCGATGAATTGCGAAAAGTCCGGCAGTTTTACGTAAATAGTATCGACATCGGGACATCCCTAGAAATATTAGTGGTTGAGGGTAGAAATAAGGTGTTTGAGAACTACTATAAAAGGCGTTGCACGATTCATTTGGAGGTCGGTCTAACTTTTTACGATTTCGGTCCCAGGCAACACAAGCGAGCATTGGTATAATAATTTGTAAGTAATTTTAATTGGGTTTTGCATTTATATTTTCTTGGTGTTTGAATTGTCTATATTCTTTTCCTGTTTGAAATATTGTCTTTAATTATTAATTGAATAGGGTATTTGTATTGTAATTTGGGTTGTTCTTTAGTGCAGTGAATAAAGGGGGTTTATGTTGTAATTTTAAATGAATTTCAAAGAGTTTTGGGGAGTGTATCGCTTGTGTTTCGCCTTTCCAGTCTTGGGTGAAGGTTCCCAAGAGGGTGTTATGTAGGGGTACGCCTCTGGATAGCATTCACAGTCTCATTTGTTAGGGCTGGGTACCTGGAACGCACCAGCGGTCGATTATGTCCTTGCCAAGGAGTCGATCAAGTTCCTCGTTCGTGGGTTTTTTAGCTGATAGAGGGCGGGGCGTCACGTGCGCGCCATGCAATTGCTTCCGCTTATCTCCAGTTAAAACGCTCCCGTTCGATCTATCTTATATATATGTAAATATTACCCAATCAATAACCCTGGGCCTCCAGATTGTCGCTTCCCTCCCCGACCTGCGGGTCACTTTGCGACGGTCTGGTAGTAGGGAACGTTAGGGGTTCTAGCTCCAACCAGGTCTAACCAGCCTTCCCGTAAAAGCTTTAGTTAGGTATTCTATCATAGCACCATGATAAGAATACATACATGTTTAAATGTAAATGTGAGTTTTATCTCTAGTTTTGCTGAATACACATTTAGAAGTGGTAGGTAGTGTAGGACTCTTGGCTAGGTATATTTCCATAGGAAACTTAATATAATTACATTTATTATTATAGGCGGGTAGGTTGATACGGTTGACTGGCGGTAGGTGCGGCTTATTGATTAGGCGGTTGGTACGGTTTGTTTGTTAGGCAATAGGGATATAGATTGAGATAAATTAATACGTGTTGGGAAACTAGGAATTTATTAGGAAACTTCATATACTTTTATTATTTTAGATGCGGGTAGGTCGATACTTGCGCTTGGTAATAGGTGCGGTTGGTCTGTTGGCTATAGGGACAAATGTTTAAGTAAATTGATAGGTGATAGGATAGTAGGATTAACAATTAGGCAGGTAGGTAGGAACCCTTTTGCTAATCCATGGAGTTTCTCGCTCGCTCTTCTCCATTGGACTAGGTTTCCGAGCGAGTGGTAGATTCATTTGTGTGATAATATTAAATCAAGGTTAAAGTTTGATATACTTACCTACTTTATTTAAATGTATCTGTTTTGAATTTGATTATAATTTAATAACTTAATAATCTGACGTTTGGTTCAGTATTGGGATTCTGGATGGATTGAATCTGGTGGAAAGTCTATACTTATAAATTATATCGTAAATGAGTTGACATAGTGAGTGTATCTGGTAGATTTGGCTACACTATGGGGCGGTAGACCCTGATAGCAATCACTAAACAGTAGATGATAGAGTTGCTATCTAGCAGTCACTAGCTGGACTTATCAGTTTTGCATACTAGTCTTTGGTATTTTAAGATATGGTTGAATTGGGCGGGAGTCCCTATTAGTATTCTCTTCTCAAGTGAAGTAAGAGATACAAAATGTGACATGAAACCTAATTTTATCTGGATAATAAAGTACTTGGTAATGGTACTAGACTTGGAAGCTGGAGGATTCCTGATAGTCTCGAACTGTCCAAATGTTTGGATTGTTAAAGATTTAGAATGTTTGAATTATTAAAACCAAATCAGCCGGGATGCTGGAGTTTGAACATTAATGTAACAGCCGGGAAGCTGCCTGAATGTTGCAATGTTTATCTGCTTTGGTTATAATCAGATAATTGTTTTTACTTATGATATAATATAAAGTTATGGTCAATATATGTATTCAATATAATTCTATATTGACTTAGCGGAGGGAGAAGGATCGTCTGGAATGTCGCCTTCTACTAAAACAGGCGGGGCGAGGAGCTTGTTTTTCTTACCGCTATTTTTTTATACTAATCTTATTGTTTTTCTTACCGCTATTTTTTATACTATTCTTTGATTATTCTTTTTATATTTGTTACCGCTATTCTTTTACTATTTACTACTTCTTTAATTGAAAATACGCCTAAGATAACTTTCTATCATAAATTTATCAAACTAGCTAAATACATGTATTATCAATTGAATAATATTAACTGGTGATGTTAATGAATATAATTATTTTAGATTTAATATTTAGCTGCAGATAGTTCTAAGTTGCGTAAATTCATAGGTATACCAATCTTTCACTAAAAGAATTTAGGTTACTTTTCAACGGTCTCACAACGTATGGGTTTCATTATCACTAGACGAATCACTTGGCCAATATTAAACCCAGATCGCAACTAAGTCTGATTATATTTAAGTAGGTATAGATATAAGTTAGGTCGTTACTTTAGTACTAAGTTTAGTTAGGTTAAAGAATGAATAGTTTAACAGGTTAGGTTAGGTTAGGTTTTAATAGAATAGGTAGAGTCATCATTCATTATTATTGTGGGGGGGGCGTTACAATTTAGTGTGCCGTCGACCAGGATTTGAACCTCAATCTTGAGATACAATTTAGAATTCCGTGGACTAGGATCGGAGATAGTGGGTATCTTAACATAGCTACCTCCATAGTCATTTTCTCTTTTACAATATGTTATAGTTGATCATGTAGTGTTTTTGTTTTGATTAAATTCGTAATCATTATAATATTTACACCCGCGTATAGTATTTGTTTAAAATAGAATTTTGAGACTTGTTTTGATCTGTAAAGTGACTTTTTATAGTCACAATTTGTTGCTTGTGAAATGGATAAGTGAAGATTGGTATTTACTCGGTTAGGATAGATGGATTTAGGTAAAATAGGCTTTAGCGAAGTTCTCACAATTTACATACCTACCTATTTTATATTGATTGAATTAAATTTAGTCTTAGTAATGAGTTTTATCACAGTCTATTATAATTTCATACTTATTAAATTATGTTTAGCGTTATACATATTCTATATAAAAGGTATACAAAATCGAAATGATTTTCGTAAAATTTTATAAACAGTCTTGATTCTCGTCAGATTTTATTGTAGAGATCAAATTTTCGAACGCCATCTATTATAGGAAAAATATATTATGGATTTGACGTATCGTGTAAGTTAATATTACGTGAGGTAGCTAACGTCTAGCAAATTGGGGGTTGCATTAGTTCACAATTAATTTATTTTCTGTTAGTTATGCTGAAAGAAACCACGAAATAGTTATGGCAATTTATGTTATATATGCTATACTCGTTAATCATTGAAATCTAAGAGCATAATGACATAACTTTTCATTAACCAATATGATAAGACAGATTTTATTTAAATCGATAATGTATAACGAAATAATCAGAATAGGGTAAATTATTAGTTATTTACTATCTTTGTAGTCTGTCACAAAATAACTATCAAATATGGAATATCAAAACGAGTTATTTTGATTACATTATTAGTATCGAAAGATTGATTTTATAGTCATTATAATTATCTTTAATGAGAGCGCGGACATCAGTATTATTTAATATGCGGGGGTAGTCATATTTATTTTATTTCGTCTCGTTTTGTTCGTTAACAAGTCGATTTACCATTGAGCTAGTATAAAATATTAATATTGAGAGTTGTGCGGTATGCTAAGAATATTTATCTGAATCGTATCTTACATTGGTTAACTTAATAGCAAGGTCACGCTTAAGTTTGTTAGATTTGATAATGTAGTGATCAGTGATGAGTCATTGGGCACAGAAAAAAATTATAAATTTCTGAACGAGATCAAAATAGATTGTAATTTCGACTGAGGGTCCTAACGTCTAGGTATTTGGGGGTTGTATTTGCTTGACTGACTCGTAACGTATAGAAATCGGGTGTTGAGTTAATAAAGTTTTGCTCTACGGTAGGATGTTTTAAAAAGAGTATCGTTAGTCGTATACCTACGTACCACTTTGCGTAAAAATCAGAATTTAGGTACGAGAATTTGTCTTTTGTGTGGCGTTTTGGTACTGTGGGTCTAGTTTGTTCCACTCACTTTATAGCATTCGAGGGTAGGAGTGACTAGGACGGAGTCGTTTTGCGGTGACGTTAAGATAGATTGCGTTGGGTATTCTTATTTACCATATGGATTAGCATTAATATAACTAGTTGAGAACATAATGAGCTTTTGTGAGTTTGTTATAAATAAAAACTCTGGATTTGCATAATTACAAAGAGAAAAGTATATACAGAACTTTCTTTGGTTCGTTAGAAAGCAATATCAGGTTATTAGTAGCGCCACCTATTGAGGAGTCTTAATTCGTATCGATCTCTATGCATTTAATGTAGTAAAATGTGGTCCTTTCCTCAAAATTGACCACTAGTCTTTTTACTAGGTACTATTCTAGAAAATTTATGGTAAGAATTGATGAAACTTTGTTTGGCGACAGTTGTCAAGTCCATATAATATATCCACGGTAAGACTGTTGGAATACTAATGTATCCTCGTTCATACGTTCGCTGATAACTAGTTCATAATAATATGACTGAGATAGTTTAGAATTGCGTGGTTTAGATGTAATAGATATACATGTAGGTAGGTAGATCGAAGATAGTTGACTAAAATAGACGATATCGAAGTCTTTGCTATTTTGCATAATGCCCATAATGTATTTATAATATTTAATAGGTTAAAAGGTATAAGTAGTAGTTTAATAGTAGTTATTTAAAAAAAAAGGTTATAGGAAAATGTGGTTTTAGCATTATGATCATTTAGGGAGGTATAAAAAAAAATACGATTTTTTTTTAGATAGCGCCTTCTGGGTTTTATGGTACAACTTCTTTATACGTCGAAATTATTTTCTCGATGAATCTTGTGTTTTTAGTAAAGAAAAGATAGCAAAATCATTAATTCGTTATTTAGGAAAAAGTGGTTAAAACCAATGTTCAGGTATTTTGTTAAGTATTAGCGGTACAAATTACTGTGTACGGCATCTAGTGATTGCTAGCGTAACTATAAGGATTTTAAATGAATGCATAGTGACATCTGTCACGTCAGAAGGCTGAATTAGAAATCGTTTATCGAAATATAATTTTGGTTTTACTTATCGACGGTAGATGGCGAAACGTGTCGAGAATATGATACCAAATTTATTTAGTTCTTTTGTAAAATATTTAGTTTTGAAACGTTATACGATATTTTAATATAGTGTATTGCTAGAATAGGTAGATTTAAAGGATGAGGGTTCGATACCTAAAGAAATGTTTATTTGTGTATTCACGTAGTGTTTCAATTTAGGAACATTTTGTGCCTATATATTTGAACATCAAATTTATGGTTTGGATAGGTATAATTAATGTTGAGTCATAAAATATTAATTTTGTTAATTTTATTACTGGATTGATAGATTTGGCTTTATGAAGCGTTTTAATTCCAACAAAAGTTATCCTTTGTGTTTCTGTATTTTCAATTCAGCAGTTTTCCATTTATAATAGGGTTGCTTTTACTACTATTCATTTTAGATCTAACAAATAAGGAGGTACTGCGTTTAATATAAAGTACCTTGCTTATGTACTATTGAGTAATTTTAGAAAATACTTGATTTAAAGTCTGAATATCGTAATTATAATTTAAATTCAGAGATTTTTGGTGGATATTCTAATTGGTCGCTGCCGAATCTTTGAAGTTTTAGCCGTAGTTAGTTATCGATAATCGTAAATATTAGGGTTTATTTAAAATTTTGAGGTGTATTATATTAGGAAGAATGCGACAAATTAATTTGCTGATACTATAGGTATTTAGGAGTGCATTATGTTTCGGAGACAGGAACGCGGTACTTTTATTCATTAGGTTTTGCCTTTGACTTTTGTTTTCTAAATATAGGAGTTTAGTAGTTTTGATTATTGGAGTCAATGACTTTAGCGATAATAATTATTCCAAAGAAATTTAATAATTGCAATTGAACTAATAATAGTATTACTTTCTTATATACTTGGTTTATTTGTTTGTAAAAGCGTGCGGTGCGTTATTATATTCCCAAAAGTAAGGTTTTGTTACATTCAATCTGGGGGTTGGAAATTAGATTAGATTTACGAATAATTCGTGTTTCATGCCAATAAGAATGTTGTAGGATTGTTTAGGTGGTGCGAATCGCTGTAAAAGTTGGAGCTATGAACGTAAAGCAATGAGTTAGGGTGTGACGTATGGCTATTTAGGTGGTATGACGTATGTTGAATATTTTGTTGGGGCCTAAACGATTCGACAGTATCTTGGCGTGAAACGGTTTGTCGATGTTTGAATTCGGAAATTCATTATACGATCAGGGACTTTTTATGGGGGAGTTGTGTTAGGTTAGGTCAGAAGACATTCATCAGTATTAGCTGATCTCATAATTGGTCCGTACTATACCGGCAGCAAACAATGAATCTTCGTGGAACACTCTACATGCTCCGAGTTGTGAATGGTTGTTATTATGGATTTAGGTCTGGGTGGGATGTAGCAGCCATGCGGGCATATTGCTTGTTAGCAAATGGGGTAGTCTGAGTTGTGATAGGATAATGTATTCGGGTTCTTGGCGAACGATATGGGAACTGTTTCGTCTTGAAAGGCTTACATTATATCACTAGGATTGACCAGCCTCACAACCTGGTTTCCTTACATAGTTTGGACTGGCCTGCGAGAAGCCATGTTTCTTCATGTTTTGTTGCATCAGAAAGCTCACGACTCTGGTTCGTATGATAATTATTTCCAATTCGGTTAAAAACACTTTTCATGAGTAGGTACTCACACACATACACTCGTGCACAACCTCAATTTTCCGGAGTCAAATATTGAGAAATTAGAATATGCACTAGGTTGAGATTTAGGGGTTGTTTTATTGAAGTTATATATTTGTGAAAATATGCGGATTCATGAAAAATTTATTTCAGTTTAAAAACCGAGACACTTTCATAAATTTTGGGGGTTGATTGTAACAGAACGCATTGGGTGCGCTCTGCCACGTTCACAAATATAATTTTATATATCTATTTATTTAGAGATTTCATTGGATTGTTATACTCCTCATCAAATTGGAACTATTGATGCTCATTATGATTAGGGCATAGGCCTCTTCAATAATGGCTCGGAAGCCAGTCTTTAGTTGTATTAATCTGTTTGTTAGATTAAATTAAAGCAAATGGAATTAAATTCGTCTTTCATCCAATGTTTAGGTTAGAATATTTTCATTGGAATTATTGATAGTATGAGTCGCTTCATTCCATCGTCGTGAACTAAATATAGATTATATTGATATCTTGATACGTTCCGATATGTAGGGAACATTCATACTTTTCTATAGAAATATTGATATTCTAGAATATCTCATTGTTAACTAAGCGTAGATACTACAAATAGTGTAATCTTTCCCAATCCGTACAAAACTAGCTTATTTTTCCATCAAAATACTGATGGTGTGAAATGCCATACTACTACAATAAGTATCGAGCATAGATATTATTGATAGCGTTAACGACACCGATGCGTACGTGACTTTAAACGCTTGAATCTTATGGAGTTGAGGGTAGTAGAAATCACAATATACAAGTAGTGTTGGGGCTAAGTCGATCGGTCGGCATGATGAATGTATTAACGGAATTCACATATTCAATAGGATAGTTAGTGACTAAGCCAAATGTTAGGTAAATCATTAAGTTATCGAGTAGAATTCTCATAGCATTTTTGACACAGTTATATTTACGGGAATTTATCTAATAACAATAGAATAATTCGAATACTTTATAAAATCTGGTTTTGATATTTTGGAAAGTAAATGAATTGATTAAGGAGTAATTGTTTGTTCATTATTATGTATTTAAAATCATTATTAGGATCGCTAATATTTTCGATGAATTGCGAAAAGTCCGGCAGTTTTACGTAAATAGTATCGACATCGGGACATCCCTAGAAATATTAGTGGTTGAGGGTAGAAATAAGGTGTTTGAGAACTACTATAAAAGGCGTTGCACGATTCATTTGGAGGTCGGTCTAACTTTTTACGATTTCGGTCCCAGGCAACACAAGCGAGCATTGGTATAATAATTTGTAAGTAATTTTAATTGGGTTTTGCATTTATATTTTCTTGGTGTTTGAATTGTCTATATTCTTTTCCTGTTTGAAATATTGTCTTTAATTATTAATTGAATAGGGTATTTGTATTGTAATTTGGGTTGTTCTTTAGTGCAGTGAATAAAGGGGGTTTATGTTGTAATTTTAAATGAATTTCAAAGAGTTTTGGGGAGTGTATCGCTTGTGTTTCGCCTTTCCAGTCTTGGGTGAAGGTTCCCAAGAGGGTGTTATGTAGGGGTACGCCTCTGGATAGCATTCACAGTCTCATTTGTTAGGGCTGGGTACCTGGAACGCACCAGCGGTCGATTATGTCCTTGCCAAGGAGTCGATCAAGTTCCTCGTTCGTGGGTTTTTTAGCTGATAGAGGGCGGGGCGTCACGTGCGCGCCATGCAATTGCTTCCGCTTATCTCCAGTTAAAACGCTCCCGTTCGATCTATCTTATATATATGTAAATATTACCCAATCAATAACCCTGGGCCTCCAGATTGTCGCTTCCCTCCCCGACCTGCGGGTCACTTTGCGACGGTCTGGTAGTAGGGAACGTTAGGGGTTCTAGCTCCAACCAGGTCTAACCAGCCTTCCCGTAAAAGCTTTAGTTAGGTATTCTATCATAGCACCATGATAAGAATACATACATGTTTAAATGTAAATGTGAGTTTTATCTCTAGTTTTGCTGAATACACATTTAGAAGTGGTAGGTAGTGTAGGACTCTTGGCTAGGTATATTTCCATAGGAAACTTAATATAATTACATTTATTATTATAGGCGGGTAGGTTGATACGGTTGACTGGCGGTAGGTGCGGCTTATTGATTAGGCGGTTGGTACGGTTTGTTTGTTAGGCAATAGGGATATAGATTGAGATAAATTAATACGTGTTGGGAAACTAGGAATTTATTAGGAAACTTCATATACTTTTATTATTTTAGATGCGGGTAGGTCGATACTTGCGCTTGGTAATAGGTGCGGTTGGTCTGTTGGCTATAGGGACAAATGTTTAAGTAAATTGATAGGTGATAGGATAGTAGGATTAACAATTAGGCAGGTAGGTAGGAACCCTTTTGCTAATCCATGGAGTTTCTCGCTCGCTCTTCTCCATTGGACTAGGTTTCCGAGCGAGTGGTAGATTCATTTGTGTGATAATATTAAATCAAGGTTAAAGTTTGATATACTTACCTACTTTATTTAAATGTATCTGTTTTGAATTTGATTATAATTTAATAACTTAATAATCTGACGTTTGGTTCAGTATTGGGATTCTGGATGGATTGAATCTGGTGGAAAGTCTATACTTATAAATTATATCGTAAATGAGTTGACATAGTGAGTGTATCTGGTAGATTTGGCTACACTATGGGGCGGTAGACCCTGATAGCAATCACTAAACAGTAGATGATAGAGTTGCTATCTAGCAGTCACTAGCTGGACTTATCAGTTTTGCATACTAGTCTTTGGTATTTTAAGATATGGTTGAATTGGGCGGGAGTCCCTATTAGTATTCTCTTCTCAAGTGAAGTAAGAGATACAAAATGTGACATGAAACCTAATTTTATCTGGATAATAAAGTACTTGGTAATGGTACTAGACTTGGAAGCTGGAGGATTCCTGATAGTCTCGAACTGTCCAAATGTTTGGATTGTTAAAGATTTAGAATGTTTGAATTATTAAAACCAAATCAGCCGGGATGCTGGAGTTTGAACATTAATGTAACAGCCGGGAAGCTGCCTGAATGTTGCAATGTTTATCTGCTTTGGTTATAATCAGATAATTGTTTTTACTTATGATATAATATAAAGTTATGGTCAATATATGTATTCAATATAATTCTATATTGACTTAGCGGAGGGAGAAGGATCGTCTGGAATGTCGCCTTCTACTAAAACAGGCGGGGCGAGGAGCTTGTTTTTCTTACCGCTATTTTTTTATACTAATCTTATTGTTTTTCTTACCGCTATTTTTTTATACTATTCTTTGATTATTCTTTTTATATTTGTTACCGCTATTCTTTTACTATTTACTACTTCTTTAATTGAAAATACGCCTAAGATAACTTTCTATCATAAATTTATCAAACTAGCTAAATACATGTATTATCAATTGAATAATATTAACTGGTGATGTTAATGAATATAATTATTTTAGATTTAATATTTAGCTGCAGATAGTTCTAAGTTGCGTAAATTCATAGGTATACCAATCTTTCACTAAAAGAATTTAGGTTACTTTTCAACGGTCTCACAACGTATGGGTTTCATTATCACTAGACGAATCACTTGGCCAATATTAAACCCAGATCGCAACTAAGTCTGATTATATTTAAGTAGGTATAGATATAAGTTAGGTCGTTACTTTAGTACTAAGTTTAGTTAGGTTAAAGAATGAATAGTTTAACAGGTTAGGTTAGGTTAGGTTTTAATAGAATAGGTAGAGTCATCATTCATTATTATTGTGGGGGGGGCGTTACACGATATCGTTCAGCAGAAAACTTTTTCAAACGAGCAACGCATTAATAAATATCTTTGTAAACTAAATAAAACGTTCTATAGGATATAAAGTCTGCTCAAAATTCAGTAAAATTGTTGAAGTGGTTTCCACATGGAAAATAATTGTGTAATATTGTACATCAAAGTATCACTGTTGGAAAAATGGTTGACGTTATCAACGTTATAAAGGAACACACAGCTTATAGGTCTCTTTTTAGTTTTTCCACGAACCCCTTCGCAACGGTAACAACAGAAGTTTCCACAAAAGACACGAGTTAATAACAAAACAATCTACCTATTTTTGGTGCGAAGTGTCACGCACTCTGGTATAATTTCAAACCGTTTTCTGAATCTAAATCGGCATAATTTTCAAATATTGTGTATTAACTTAGCCTGATCAGTCCAGTTCACATACTTCCAGCATTGCATTGTCAAAACCTAGTTCACGATCATTCAAATTTTCCTTCGTGCATTTCGCCGTGCCGTTTGAAGTACAATCGTTAGGTCCGCCTAACATCGGCGGAGTGTCGGCGCGGCGGGCGAATGTGCCAAATTGACAAAGGGCGAGCGTCATCATTTTGCCTGTAACGCGGCGCCGCCAACGCACAGGTGTGCGGAATACAGGACCGGCGTTTCTGTCTAAATAAATACAAAAAAACAACAACAATGATTCGGTAAAAACATAATGCGGAGGCAGATGAAGGTGTCAGTAGGTTAGGATATTTTGCTACGTAAAGTAGATTGTGAAGCGTACAAACTATTTCACGGCTTTACCATTGTAATAACCTATCGAATTAAAGTCATGAATATGTTGCGTCGAGTCCTTTTACAGCGTTCTTCTCAACATTGAAAGCTTCTAAAATACTGTTCAAAATAATTATGATCCGTATCCTTCAGCTTGTTCATTGCACCGGCTGGCTCTAAAGCCATGTCGCATCACGTCGTGACTGTGACATCATTCGCCACACTACCTTCGTGCTGCCAGTGTCACCGAAGCGATGTGTCCATTGCTTGCCTATCACAATATAACCACAATGAACAATGTTTTCGTAGTAGAGTTGGTATATGAAAGTCGAAGCGTTTAAAGTTCAAGAATACATCAAAAGGTAATGATAAGATATAGCTAAAGGACAAAACACTTGTAAGACTAAAGATACAGACGTTGGTCTATATTTTCAAGCCAATAAAACTATAAATCCGAAACAACCTCTAAAAAAGTATTTTAAATGATACATAAGTCGTTGCCAAAAATTATAAGATTACAATTACAAAGCATTCGTTTATAAAATTAATAATAAAAATGTACAGTAATAAATAATGTCGAGTCCACACTTGCGTACCGAATTTCATTGCGTTTAATATTTTTATATCCCTCCTGAATTTTCCACGTTAGCGATTACACATTAAATCGCGGTTGTGCGAGCCCCTTATGATTAATGGCCGTCCCTGACACTTAATACTGAAATGTTTATTCTAATGTCTGCGAGCATAATGCCACCGGTCCAGCAGTAATACACGTCCCGGGGTGGCCATGTATCTGTTGCACAAGTAACTTTGAATCTTGTGTTGTTAATAGTAAGGTAAATATTAAAATGTCATTTGTGGGTTGTATAATTGCTCTGTATTTTAGCTAACTTATTTATTCCGATTTAATTGTGATTTACCTTCCCATTTCGATATGAGTGTGTTGTATGTTGGTGGATTACCCTAACTCCACCCCAGGATGAGGATGTCGTAAGCGGTAATTTTTAAATTTCCAAATTCTAATCCACATAATAGCTTTGGTATTTTCTTTATAAATAGTAATACAGTATACAATGAATAATGGTGTCTTTTGGCACTATGTTATTTGAACTTTAATGGTCACGATGTCACAATATCTTATCCTCAGAATCAAATATATTATGAAAAAAATAATTATTTTTTGTTTTTATTTATTAAGTGATTTTTTTCTATGTTTTAATAGTTACTCTGCTATTCGGAGCGCAGACAAATTTAAAAAAAAAACAAAAATCATAAAAATAAGCAGACCCGTTTCTGAGTTATAAATGGTATAACTAACACGACTTTGTTTTAAATATCTAGACACATAGATAGATATGGCGAATGCTTAATGTTTACCATAACAACTTTACACGAATATGAACTAAACCATTAATCATACATAACGTCGTACGTTTACCGTGTCGGCCGGAAACAAATCGTTTTTATTGCATTTTCGACCCGTTTGTGTTGGTTTGCGAGTTCGTGTCACGCGAGCGGCAACACTGATGTAGACGCCGACTGCTCTGTGACACTGTTTATAACTTGTCTAACGCAACAACATGACAGAAGCGACAGGCTCATGTTTAAATTTGTGAAGGATTATTAATTATTATTAATATAGTGGTTCTCTGAAGATGGATGTGATTGGATTGTATTCGAATCTATTGTTGCTTACCACTAATAATATTAATTGCGACGAGTTTTAAGATTATTATTTACTTTGACCTGAAATGTTGAATTTGTATCTATGAAAAAAACACGTGATGTTGTAAAACTCAACGATTGCAACCATAACCGAGGTAGCATAAACATTATATAACTTGTTTCATCAAGTTTGTACCGAAAAACATCTCACAAAGGTACACCTTCGCGTTTATGGCTATCAACAGCCAAGTAAGGCGTCGGCTTCATCAAATTTTTTTTGCGTCCCTCGACGTCGACGGCGAGTAGTAACATTGCAAGCATAAACTCCCACTGCGATAGAATAAGACGGGGAGCCTGCTTCGCAAATTACTGAGAGAAATCTATGCAAACAGAATAGGACTCTTTCCATTAGGTTTAGATCTTTCCGGAAACAAAAGACGTACGGGGAGAGGAATACTGTATTCATGCCATTGCCCTTTAATGCCTCACTGCTGGGCAAGGGCCTTTGAATACGAGGGGAATCAGGCCATAGTCCATCACGTTGCGCCTGGTTGGCGGACTTGAAACGACTTACGAGAACTAGTCAGTCTTAGACATGTAGGTTTCCTCACGATGTTTTCTTTCATATTTTAATGTTAAAAATGGTTGTACTATGATATTCGCACATGAAATCTATAAATCCCAGAAATGCGAGCCGGGGTTTGGACGAGCGTTCTTACAACTCAAATATCACATTTTTTTACTGTATCAACACAATGAAGAAATATCGCGAGAACATGAATTATTTGAATAGCGATATTAAACTATTGAAATCAACATTTGAATCATTTATAAGAGAAATTAGCATTGAAATTGTGTCGGTAAATTTGCTTGACTTGTACATTTCTTTTATTTTTTGTCAGCTTCGGACTGTAGTTCCAGCATCATACCATTCATGTTTGGCTATCTCTTCATCTAAGTAATGAATTAATTCATTCCAATTATTGTCATAGTGCCCTAGTAGCGTAGAGTCGGTGTGTGGCCGCGAGGGCGGCGACCGTCACCCGCTATGATTAATCGCGATGCAACATCCGCCATGCTTCCGCGCGCGGATTTATGACACCGCCCGCTCGCTTACAAGCCCACACAACACACGGGATACTCGCCTCATCCGTCTTTTAATATGTTAATTAATATTAACATTAATGTGTAGATGCATCCTGTAATAAATAATAATACTTACATACCTATCGCGATCTACTTAAGTCTTTTGTGAATTATTTTGAAAAAACATATTTAAGTTACTTACTGATAACTGATAACAAAGGGCAATAACCGGTCGCGAATAAGTGCGGCGAATCGATAAGTGGCTGACATCATTGCTTATAATGCGATAATCGCTATTTTAAAGACGTAAGTAAATCATTTTATCATTAAGTACGATTCTAGAGCTACCGAAAAACTAGTATGGTTGTAAAACTATTCCTAGAAGTCTACGTGGCTAGCCCCCATTATAAAAATGAATCAATTATAGTAAAACAAATAAACTGGAGGCAATCTGTGTGGGAACGATTTGCGCACAGACACACAGCGTTCATTTGTAAGAGCAATGGCGCACGAACCATTCGTCCGTAGAGGTGTAAAGACTGAGGGAATATGAGAACAAATAATAGTCCATCATGAGCATTCGCGAGCTTTAACTAGCTCTGAACACGATATGAACTAGTGATGTAGGGAACAGCCGGGGAGTATCTTTAGTACCCTCACAATAGTAGGAGTTCTCCGCGGAAGGGAGATAGCATTGCTATTCCAAACTATCAATTTGCCTTATCATTGTTGAGATATTAAAATAATGAGGTGAGTACAAAAATTTAATGACTAAATTCTATGATAGTAGGCTTAACTTGTGAGCCCCAGACACACCGTACGAGGTCAGTCACAAAATGTCATGCAGGGCCTAATTACGCTACAATACTAAAATCAGATTCAAACTCTACACAATGTACGCACCCGGGCGCACCGGCGCCGTGCGCGCCCGGGTGCAAGTGGCCTATTGCAAACAACCCGACTATCGGTTTCAGCGTACAATAGCCACAAGGAGATTACTATAGTAATATTATTACATTATTGTTTGAGTACTATTGTGGGTACAAAGCACTCGCAGATGCTTCCTATCTGCAAGTCTACCTAAAAGCTAGGTCCTGCATATATACAATAAACAATATATATATAGTTTGTAATGTTTATATTTTATACTAGCTGTTGCCCGCGACTTCGTCCGCGTGGTATTTAACAAAGACTCAGTCGTTGGCAACAGCCTGATCGCGTTCTGATCCCGCGGTACGCATTGCAGATTGTTGCTATCAAACTTTAATCAGGCGCAGCGCTGCAACATTGGTTTTAATTTTTTTTCGAGAGATCCATTTTTTTTTCTAAAATAAAAGTAGCCTATGTTACTCCTTGTTACATCAGCTATCTGCCAGTGAAATTCCCGTCAAAATCGATCCAGCCATTTCAGAGATTACCCGGAACAAACAGACAGACAGACAGACAGACAGACAGACAGACAGACGGACAGACAGACAGACAGACAGACAAAAATTGTAAAAAATGTTGTTTCGGTATAGGTAACGTGTATACATCCAAATGCACTTAGTAAAAAGCGGTTATTTTAATATTACAAACAGACACTCCAATTTTATTTATATGTATAGATGTGGGTGATAAAGCTAGTAGTGCTTGCAAAATTTTTGCTTGGGCTTTAATTTTTGACTATCCGGCAAGGACCTATCCTTTTCCAGATTCTTTCCGAAACATATTCCAAATGTTGTTTTTTTATAAACACGTCAAGCGACATCAAAATCCGTCTGAGTCATATCCCGTGAAGCGCGAACAGACAGACAGACGCGTAGACGCACCGATTCGTTATTTGTATCGATAATTAAATCCTTTACGATTTTTTAATACTAAATATACAGCCATGTCTAAGTTACAGTCTTATGTGTGTATTATTATTGCAGCTGCGAGGGTCACCCCGTCCATTAGGATTGGTGTCCACCCGGATTACTGATAAGGCATAACCAGATTACATCCCAGCACAGGCTTTGTGTAATTATCTAGCATCACACTTGGGACAATTACGTACTTATCTCGCGTGAGGTGTTTATGTATCGTTGTCAATTAGCTTCACCTAATTGGTATTAATTAGTGATTATTGGTAAGCACATTTCAGCATATATTAATATTGAATCTGTATGTCTGCATGAACGACATGAAAAATGTATAACATGTAAGCTTGAATAAGTAATATCTTTGAAATCATGATAGATGGTGGTACCACTGGTGGTAGGCTTCGGCCGTGGCTAGTCACCACCCACTGAACAAAGCCATGTCGCCAAGCGGCCTAGCCGTGTTCCGGCATGATGTTCGGTGTTGCCATTCATGGATGGCGGGTCAGATCAGCTGCGCTGCATGTGCCTAGTGAATGTAGCGTCTCGATCTACTGCCGCCTTCCTACCTAGGCAAGTATGCTCCATCGTAGATCTCATCGTCACTTACCATCAGGTGAGATCGAGATCAAATACTTGCCTATAATGTAATAAAAAAAAAAAAAAGATAGATTGAAATCATTAAAATAAATGAACTTAAATCAATTATAGTCAAATAACCTATAACCAAAGATAAGTGGGTCATGTTTATCCCTATGCAATTCAGAATTTTTCAAGTTCTATTCATTCTAGCATTACTATTTTCATACTTAAACAATACGAGGAAATAACTTGCAAAATTTCATATGGAGAGTGCAGCGCATGGAAAATACAGCTGGATTTAGGAAATCCCGAGCTTAGAACACAAAAGTTCGCCTGGCTGATTCGCTCGAAACGATCAGATTGAGCGCAGCCCCGGCAACAGGGCGCGACTGTCCGGGCGGCGGGGCGGCGACGCCACGCTTGCGCCGCTACCACGGGGTACTCGTTGCCATTTTGTTTAGTTGACAGAAAAATTTCAAATCTCTGCAAACTCAGCAACTTCTCCTTGGAAGTTAGGAGGATCATCCCAATGGCAGAGATTCGCGTGAATGAAGCAAAGAAAGTCAGCTTTTTCGCTATTGATATTGTGTAAGTATTTATAATGTCCTATTAACAATAACATTCCATATCTGTAAACGGAATCGCAGCGTAAGCATACTCAATCCGTAATTGCACAATCAGTAAGTATACATTACTGCATGATTAAGAGCACACTTGAAGGGCTAGAGTCTGAAACGGAAATGCATTGGTTGACACGCAATTGAAGCTCAACAGTGTGCCATATTTTAGCGTTGTTAATGTACACTATGACGTACTAAGTCCACTGGTTTGGAGCGATTCTGCCTAGGTATTAGGGTAAAATTCTATTTCTTTGTTAATTTTGGCTAAAGGCATAGCAATTATAAATTTTGGATTTGTTGGTGTTTGTAATCACAACATTGGCCCAACCTAACATAGGTTTAGATGAAGTTGCGCAAACTTACCGCCAAGTTTTCCGGGTTAAACACCGAACTATGTTGTGAACTGGGCCCTTGAATTACTTATTCAGTAGGATATTGTTTAAAAACGGCTATAATAGTTTAAGGGTTCATAGGTTTGTTGGGATAACATGAATTATTAAGGCACACTGGCGAAGTGTTTTTTCTGCGTTTTGTTTTTTGTAAACGTGTTTATGTTGAAGAGTGTTATGTTAATAAGTCGAATCCTCCTCGACTCCTCCAACGACTGCAATAGAGTGCATCCAATCTCCCGATAAGTAAACGAGTTCACGTGGTACCCTCCAGCCGCACGGGTCTTTGTTATGGCCTATCCACAGGAGAAGCGAGCGCCGCGACCAGATGAACGAATCTCCGTGCAACTTGCATGCCCCTTCCTGACTGACTCGGATATTTGTCGGATAATCGCGCTATGCGTATAACATGTATATCTCACTCAGGATATTGAGTTTTCAATAACACCACTTGTTTGGTCAGTTATTGCAGTTGTATCGTGTTATTGCTTGGAGTTGAACAAATGTTGGTTTTGAAGAGAACGATATTGACAAACAAATTTGGACAAGGAACGAAATAAGAGAGAAATAAAGATGAAAGAATTGATGTCAAATAAAATAGTTTGTTTAGTATTAAAACATGGTTAGATAACGATTCGTAACTTAATCCCTCATTTAATAAGTAATTATAACATGGTAGGAGATTCGGTTACCTATGCTCCAGTGAGTATTTCTTCACCGTGCACCGATCCAAACAGCTAAATATTGCACATACGAACACACCAACTATACGGTCCCACGCTAAGCAACGCTTGTATTATGGGTACCGGACAATGGACTGAGGGTGAACTTAATCCAAGACTCGGGTACAAATATTGTCCCCGCCAGGTTTCGAACCCGGGATCCTCAGCGCAGAAAGAAGGGTCACTACCAACTACGTTAATCAGGTCGTCAGTTCGTCGTATTATAACGTTTGTGAGAGGCTGTGGCTCCCAAGTATTTTGAATTATCTAATCACAATCAAATAAATATAATAATAATCCTCATCAGGATAAAATGTAAGCCGAGAATTCACGAAATACTTTAGATGACAATCTTAAAAATAAAACAGAAGGGCTATAACGGTAAAATATTTCGGCTTAATAAAGAGCTAAACAAGTAAAGTTGTTCCCAAAGACATCCAGACAAAGTGTTCTTACAAACAAAGTACTATTCAAATGGCGGCGCCTTAGCTCAGAGCTACTTCCAGCTACAGGCGTTTTGTCTCATAAAAAATTAAGTAGAGAAAACAAACCGAATGAACTTGTCTTCAATAATCCATTAGTACTGGCTTTATCTCTTTCTGATACTTAAATAAATGGATTTGTAATAATTATGACGTGTAGTCAGAACAATGATATATTAAGTGAAGGAAATATTGCACACAAAATTATCATTTTGTTGGAACCATTTTTTTTTAAATCTATAAATCAATATTCTGCCTTCGCAATATAATGATTAAAAAAGCGAAGGTTTAAAGTTTGGTACATCCTTTCTGAATCAAGCTGTAGCTCAAAATGATGGATGGACTTGAAGCTGTGCATGCAAACACTCTACCATGCACAGGTAGCTCTCCAAACATATGACTGGAAATTTCGTAATAAAACATTAGATCATCAACTTATGATTGTTGATATAGCTTAGGCCTTATTCTCAGTCTCATAATATTCTTATAGATAAATATAAGCTCAAATAAGATACATAGGTCATCATTTGTACGTCGATACTATTTCATTCATGACAAATAACTTCATAGAAAAGTTAACCCTTAATAGCCTAGAGTTTCAATTTTGATACCAATCTTTTAAACCGAATGTTCACATTACTATTAGTTTTTTTATAGGTTGGCTGTACGTATTTTACTGTTGTATAATATTCTTTCCAACGAAATAAAAAAAAATCAAATGTCATTATTATTAAACAAAGTAACATTAAACACAGTAATATTAAAAATAAATCACTTTCGTAAATCAGGCTATTAAGGGTTAAAACATCGAAAATAATATACGAAATTTGATTTTAATGTCTTTAATAAATTGCTGTTTCTTAGAAAGTCTACCATGCTAGCACAAATATATACTAAATGGATATACACTCCTAATGGAGGTAAGTATATATCTTTTTCTTTTTGAATATCAAATAAATAGTAAAACATGTTAAGCTGAAAGCGAAGTCAAAATTATTTTCAAATCAACGTTTGAGTGTAATATGGTATGATTGCGGGCTGGCGCTGGTGCTAAGTGAATTACAGAGCTATGTTAATTGTAGAACTCGATTGAATAGTCTGATGTGCGTGCTCGATGTGGGCTCGGTCACCTTGCTCAAACGTGTGAGGGTTAGAGCTATTTCAGATGTTAAGTGTGTGGGCATATATTTTGAATACTACACAACTGATTTCGATCAAATATAGCATAGACTTATTTAATCAATAACGGCTCTGGGGAACCTTAGTCACGGACACGGAGAAAAAATTATTTACACGATCCCTTTTTTATTACGTTGGAGTTGGAAAAATAAATTAATCACGCAATAACATACAACAATCATAAAGCTATTATAAAACTCAAGCACAAATATTATGCCTACCCAAAAACAAAAATAAGTTCCCGCCTACGAGTCCCGCCATCTGTCCAAACAATAGCCTTTCTGTTACTATTAAAGTATAATGTAAATTGTAGCGGATAATGAGAACATTAATCCGTCTGGGCCTCGTGAAACTACTCCGGGCGGATTTTTTAGATCATTAGCGATACAGCCGCCGCTGAAGGTGAACCAGTCGCGCCGGCCAGCCGCTACGAATGAATGTGGCTCTCAAATTAGGTCGGGTGTCGATTAATTTGTGAAATAGTTAGAGCATAGGTAGCCTAGCTTATTTTCTTTTAAAATAATGGAATTATATTGTGGATTTTTGTATATTCACTCTATTTTATACACGAAATGTACTCTTTGAGAGAGACTAAGCCGTCTGCTATCTACCATACTCACCGAAATAAGGGTTTTAACAGAATTGACATAATTATGTTACTTATTATTACATATAGTCGTAATAATTACAAGCGTATTGAATGCAGAATGTCCGTTCACTTTGCCGCACAAGCAAGAAACGGACACGTCTCTCGGTTCAATCAATGTGGGCGTTTAATTCACCCCATCATAAGGGTCTCCCCGGCCCCACACCGACCAACTATTACAAAGACCAGTCGCTCATTGTCATTTGGTAAATTATCGGGCGGTGAGACGTAACGACCGGACCGCGGGGAAAACGGTGGACCCAGGGAAGTATTGCAGGAATTTTTACCTGCGACGTTTTCCCTTTGACGCCTCGTTGGGTCAACGGGGGTTGGTCAGTGCGGCAGCCGGTAAGTGTTTTGGGTTTGTGCCGATGTACTTTTGACGTGACGCTTCGTTGTGCGAACGGGTACAGTACCTCAAGTGTGAGATTTTTCGTTAGCTAACTTTATAGTTTACAAACTACCGTATTTGGACATTTTGTATAGAGACTTAAAAAACGCCCCTAGCGGGCGATATCTAAAACATTTGTGCCGAGTGTGAGTTTTTTTCGTTACTATATGTAGTAAACATTCGATCGTTTGCTCACGGAAACTTTGAAAGTTAACGATTTTGTACGACATGCGCGAGTGTGAGTCACAAGATTACTTAGGTATAATTTCGTACCATAGAGAAACCTAAACCTACTTTTATAGTACGCATAGACATTTTGGGAGATTTTTCATAAGTTAACCGAATACTTTTAGACGTACGAATTGCACGAGTGCGAGTCATAAATTTGAAAGATTTTACGATACGTATCGTACGGAAACGTTCACTTTTATAGTTCGCGTCGTCACTTATGATTTTGTTGGTGAAACCATGAAACGACAAAAAGTTAACGAAAAAAATGTATTAAGTTATTAATATATCATGTTTAATTAACACCTACGCAACACAGCCATTTCTCTGAATAGATTGTCGGATAAAATAGTTGGTTGTTACCTACTAATACACCATCACGCCTGCAATCTCCGAAGGGGTAGGCAGAGGTGCACTCCTGTACACCCACATTTCGCCAATGGTATTTGGTCCCAATGAAATAGGGGGCGAGCCTATTGTCATTATACCGGGCATATTCCTCAGGCTATAGTCCACCACGCTGACCCAGGGCCATTTGGTAAATTTCACATAAATTTTGAGGAACGTGCAAGTTTCCTTACGATGTTTGCTTTACCGTCGGTACAGCCAATGATTCATGATTGAAAACGTGATGCGCACGTAAAAATCTGAAAGTCCTAGCGGGAGCCGCGTTTGAATCTGCGCAATTTGTCTCCAAAGCGAGTATTCTACCAAGATGGCCATCACTACTATCGAATGTTCACACTATATCAAGGGTGGAGCTAGGGCATAACCTCGTTGGATGTCGCAGTGCATGCTAGTGCTATCCCACAGCGCCCCAACAAAGGTAGACGATGGTATACCGTGGGGTTTAAGTCGGTAGCAGTCCGACATAACCCGCTCGTCTCCCGCAGAGCTTGCGGGTATCCATAAGGATTTCTCTACGTCAAAAAACGGCATAACCTCATACTAAGGCTCTTGTTTGCAATTAAACTCAATCTAAATTAGGTAAATATATATTAGAAATCAGTAAAATCATCATCATCTGCCTCACCTTTTCCCATTATTTGGGATCGCCGCAGTATGTCTTTTTCATACATTAATCTCCTTCATATCACTTTTTATACAAACTTCTACCACTTCGTGGGTCTTCCTCTCACTCTATCTATGCATATTCATACTAATAGCCCTTTTAGGCGCTCAAAATGCTTCTCGTCTCCTTTGATAACGTGACCAAACTAGCCTCCTGCTTTTTACTTTCTCTGCTACAGGCGCTACTTTTAAACTACCTTTTATATACACACACTCCACATATCCATTATCACATTAGGTCAATGAAAATAAAACACAATGTGAAATGTTTAAGGCATCTTTATTTAGTGGTTTGAGCGCAGGCCGCTCAACTCATTGCACCGGGTGGCGGTGGGTTCGATTTCTATTCAGCCAACAATGAAAATTATAGTGGATTTTTGAATTGGAATGGTGGCAGGATTATTGTCCTGACAGTTTGAATCTACAGTTCTTCCATCCTCCTGAAAATACAATATTTGATTACTTAAGCTATTAGGTAAAGAGAGAAACACCATCACGCCTGGAATCTCCTAAGTAGTAGGCAGAGGTGCAGTTCATTGAAGTGCACCCAATTTTATCGATAGTACACTACACACACTTCTCGTTAATATGAGGTTAATTCAGCTTATATTCCACCACGCTGGCCCATGACATGCAGGTTTCCTCACATTTTTTTTAGATTTCAGAATTGAGATTTACGCATGAGTATTATTTACGTTAAAGAGAAATATGGGTACTACCTGTACATAAAATAAAGTGGATCTGGATAATCAACTGTCGCGGCCCGACTGGTGCCGATGGCCCCACTGACCGCCTGCAGATAGGCACCGGTGCAGTACCGGTATACCTAGAACTGGGACTTGACGAATCCAACCACGCATTTTACGGCTTTTAGCTTTTACTTACCGTAGTATACATTTTACCAAGAACTCAAATTGTGGGACATTTGATTTCATTTCAGAAATACTTAGGCTAGCAAATAATAAGTCCGCTTGTTAGTTCTTGCTCGTGTTCTTTACTTTCAAAACTGAATGGCTTCCATCAATTTATAAACAATGATGGCAAATTGAAATATGAATATTGTTTTAACCAGAATAAAAATTGTCAGTCATTTGACAACCGACTTGGCTTGATCTCTGTTACTCATATGGTTGAAAAAGAAATAGCTATACAAGAAATATTATTCCTCTAGATTATGTGGTGGATTTATGGTTTTACAGAAAACGTAAAAGCCAACATAACGGGCATAACTTACGTTTCAGTCAATCGAGCATACTTTTGTATAGTATGGGAGCTTACACTCGCACGGTTTAGGTATACTAACAGTAAACTAACAGTTAAGACGTGTTCACTACAATCAATCTGTCAATGGAATTTTGAAGTAAACTGTGAAACGTGGAAAGTCATTGTGAAAACAATATTGATATTAAATCATGTTTAAATTACATAATAACGTACCCAATGCGTAATTTTCTTGGCTAGAGGATGCTGGCTAGTGCTCATAATCAAGATAAGCGAGACAAACACTTCTGTGCAGAGTTTTAATCCTTTACGGACCTCAGCGAAAAATAATTGTGGAACCGATTGGAAACAGCGAAAAAGAATAGAACCCAGAATTAGCTGGAAGAGGAAAAGTGGCTACCTGTAATACTGATTATTTCTTAGTTTGGTTTCTTGTTGGAACATTTAGTGATGTATTTTTATTTTCCAATACTTGTGTTTCTGTGAATTATCATGTGTAATGTTTAGAATAATTCAATTAAAGATTAAGGATTTATCCTTCTATATTAATTATAAGCATCACCATGGAGAGAAGATATCAAGAACATCCCTGGATAGTACCTAATAATATAGTTAGTAAACGTGGCATGCCTATTAAGTTTTGTCGTTTGAGAAAAGAATAAACAACTAGAACGTTATATACATTTTATTGTTTAAAAAGTATTCCCCACGGTATTTCATGCACTTTTCCATACGCTCAAACCAGTCGTTATAATATTTGTTCCACGCCGAAGTATGGTACTCCAAATTGCCGATAAAAAATATTCGACTGCTTCTTCACTATACACCGGAACCGTTGATGTACGGGCTTGGGTTGTCCTGGTGCAGGATGATGCACTTCTATGGGTTGGTTTTCCGAAACTCGATGATAGTTTGTGGTAAACAGACTGTGGTCTACCTACCGCTCTGCATTAATTGTCCTACGAACCCCTTGTTCAATCGTCACAATGGGACCTATTTTCGCTACGTACGTGGCTACCATTTTCTTTTAAGTGTTTTGTGAGCGAACAACTCTTGTCGGTTTTGGCTCATCCTGAATGTCCCAAACTATTTTCTATAAAATGATATTGTTCCTAGAAATACAATCTTGACATATTCAAGCCTTGACAGTTCTCTGTCTACGATTTTATGCGCTAGTGTGAGGTAGATCGAAGTAGGTAGCATATGCCACCTCCTCTGTCTAATCTGTTATTATGAGCTGCAAACCTTTTTAGCGTCCATCGTACTAATAAAGAAAATTTAAATATAGATACCTTATAACCATTAAATAAGCTCACACCAATATAAAAAATATCAACGAAAATAAAATTAAGTTATTCAACACTTTTAGCCTGGCTAACTCACCTTTCTCTGTGTTACTCATGTGGTTGAAAAGGAAATAATATCGGATGAGAATTCTTAGTCTTATCTAGACATGCATCGCGCGGATCGCGTGTGACCGATTTTTTGTTCGTCCTTTCAACTTGTATTGTTGGTCTGAAAAACCAGTCACAACGATAAGGACATAAAACAAAATATATGTATCTTGTCTCATTTAGTCGTATTGTGATACCCAAACGTAATCAGAAAACGTAAAAGCCAACATAACGGGCCTAATTGTGGTTTCACTCATCGAGCAAACTTTTTGTTTACCAATAGAATACGATTGGTATTTAGACGCGAACGTTTTGGGTATACTGTCAGTTCAGACGTATTCACGTCGGACTATATAGTTAACTACCGGAAAGTTAACTATGAATCTCGCACTTGAGGTACAGATAGAAGTCAATATGTTGTATATTCATGCTTTTATACATGATTCTATAAACAAAGTTACACTATAATTAAGTACCTTTCTTTTGTTTTTATATATATTTATTATAAATTTAGTAGACAATTTGAATGTAACTAAACTGCCTCGGAAATTTGGTTGATTTTCCATTGGCCAGTTTTTAACGAAGTAACTTGCTGCCCTAAAATATGACCATAATATAGTGCATAATAGTCCCAGCCCAGTAATTTCCACATATATACTGAATAATTGGTTTACTCCACCAATTATAACATTACAAGCTCTTTATTATACCCAGTTGCGTGTACAGGAAATTAAAACTATTAAAGCGATTAAAATAAAATGCAACAAACTTTAACTCATTGCATACAATTTCTATATTATATAACGTGAGATTCTTTGCAGGGTATTGAAGTACTTAACCAATGACGTCAGTCTGGTCTAGTGCTTTGAGCGTGGGCCGCTCGGTCCACAGTCCCAGGTGGGTGCCGGTACAATTCCCTACGGTAAATTTAGCAAATGATATTTTTGTGATTTTCTCTTGCACGGGTATTACTGGGATCGTCTCTAGTCTATTGTACGGTACCAATGTTACAAGCGTTGCTTTGTTTAGGACCATACATTTGGAGTGTTGATCTGGCGATAGGTGATATTCATGGAGTGATATAATATATTATATATTTCATGAAACTGAAGTAAAGTCACATTGATCCAAAATATCTATTGGAATCTGGTTTTTTCACGGTGTTTCATGTGGTAGCCAGCCTAGCTACTAATCATGATTTTGTCATCATACTTCTAATTTTCCCTTGCAGGTATCTATACCCATTCATTTGCGTACTTATAATAATAATTATCTGTCATGTTGAAACCACATACAATATTTTTTTTGCAATTACCAAATTTAAAACACCACACACGTTTCATATCATTTGATAGAATGTTTGGGCTATCAGTCCATCAAATTGTGAATATAAATTATTGTCATTTTATGAAATAGATCCTGAAACCACAATGTATTCATCAGGTGCTTTAAAACGTTCCTTAATCATGAGTTTTATATCAAAATGTTGCAGTCGCCGGCACGAACAGCTCTACATATTGTTGGGAACGCTACAGTTTCCTCTTACCCCGTTTCTTTATTATAATGAACTTTTCTCGTTTCATTTCAGCATGCGCGCCAATTTAATATGGTACGCGAATAGTTAGCGGTAATGCTACTGTCGCAGTGCTTGACTCAACGTAAATTCAGTGTAGTTTTATTACGTTGCAATATGATGGGAAAATTTTATGATATAACATAAAAAAGGCGACTTGCATTAGCTATTGTTGGAAAACACAAAAGTGTGTGTTTTTTTATATAAAAAATAAATAAATATCGCCAGACGAACACACCAATTATACTGTCCCACACTATGCAACGCTTGTATTATGGGTTCCGTACGATGGACTGTGGACGAGCCCAGTATATATTACGTATATAGATATTAGACATCCATGACTTGGGTACAACTATTCGTGCTTATAACACAAAGTTTGTCCCTACCAGTATTCGAACCCGGGACCCTCGGCACAGAAAGTAGGGCCACCACCAACTGCACATCTACCGGCAGATTAATATAACTCTTACCCTCCGACTCCCGGTATCCCGGCTCCTCGTCCCCCCCCCCCCCCGGAGAAGCGCCTCGCATTATCCCTTCGTTCATAACTGCCATTTTAAGACACAACCCTCCTCTTGCCCATTTTATCTCCTCCCTTTTGTTGCAGCCGCTGTTTTGTCCTTTATCGCGTGTTTTGATGGCTCGCGGCTTAGTACGGATGAAAAATCACTTACGCTATGTTGAACCGGTTTTTCCGCTACCTATGTATAACAAGCCTTGTTATGTTTTTCTGTGCTCTAAGGGATGATGGTTGTGACGTTTAGACTTTTTGCCACTACGTTTTATTGGAGATATTTCAGATGAGAACATTTAAGACGATATTATCAATCCTTAACAATAGACTACTGGGCTATAGATAGAATCTTCTTCGTGGGGACGCTTACACACGAGCATGATAAGAGATAGGAGATAAATCAGCCGCAACCGTGATAAAGGTTGGTTAGGTTTACCCAGAAGTAGGCAACTAATATATTTGCCATGTTAAGGCTAGTAGCAGAAGTAAATAAAGACTATTTTAACTCGACCTACTTCTAAACTGTCTGAGTAATATTTGCACTCGCTGGAATATTTTTTGCATTTATTAGGGTTGTAAATATGTTTGACCCAATAGAACGTGTATATTGGGGGTTTTAGTGGCCATATATTTTATTGCTAGTAAAAGTGAATTAGGACCGACATGTATATACACATTACTTTCTAATACCTACTATCTATATTTGTATCCGTATAGGATAAGCAGAAAACCTAAATTTGCTTGATACACTAAAATTCCTGAGTAAAATTCGAAGGTTTGAATAACTAGTTGGCTCTGTTTTACTTGTTATGCTTAGAGGAAGTCGTGCCCATGTTATTTGAATATACAACCTAATTAAGATAAATACAACAGTGTACGTCGTGGAAACCCTGCCTATGTTTTAGTAGTTAAACATTCCGGGGTTATTTAAGTTTCTAATAATTTAACATTATTTAGTAATATCAACTGAGCTTTTGATAACTAAACTAAATTTGATATTAATCACCAAAACAATTTCATAAAACCATTATTAAGGACAAGACTGTGAACGGTTCTCTCAGATTTTTTTTTTAAAGCAAGTACACTTTGATGAACTATTAATAAAATGTTACGTTAGCTAAAACGATAAGAAATGAAACGGCTTGGTATCTATATCACTAGTAATGAAAAGCCAACCTAGTTCAGTGCTAATTCCAACACATACCTAGTCGATACCAGTAATGAGCCCTAACAATACGCCGACGACCACACTGACCCAATTTTTTTTAAATTACATTTTTAATTACATTATATGCAAGTATTTGATCTCTATCTCACCTTATGGTAAGTGATGATGAGATCTACGATGAAGCATACTTGCCTAGGTAGGAAGACGGCAGTAGATCGAGACGCTACATTCACTAGGCACATGCAGCGCAGCTGATCTGACCCGACATCCATGAATGGCAACACCGAACATCATGCCGGAACACGGCTAGGCCGCTTGGCGACATGGCTTCGTTCAGTGGGTGGTGACTAACCACGGCCGAAGCCTACCACCAGTAGAGTTGTCACCTAGTTAGCACCACCCAGGGTCACGTGTAGGGTATCTCGATATTTAATTCTCCTACGGACGAAGGTGACTCGGCCCCAAAAATAACTTAACTTTACGGCCCCAATATCGCATAAATAGCTCATTCCCCAAAACATACGTAATTTTATCTCAACTAAATTTAAACACACATTTTGACAAACAGATGTAATCGTTGAGACCTAAAGCGCACGGTTGGTAAATTTAGTGGCCAAATTTAAATTGGCGCTAGGACCCAATGGGTAAAGTGTCAAACATTGTGTGCGGAGGGAAGTTGGCGAATTATAATTTGGCGCTGAGTCGGGATTGTCACTCAGTCCGTACGGGAATATAATTTTTATGTTGGATTTGAAATGTTAAGTAATTGAGATATTTTCGAGAGTAAGCAAGCAGATTCTGTTGATCTTCCCAATAATAGAGACAACACGAACGTCTAGCGCGCCCAACCTGACTTTGGCGGTTCACATGAAAAATATGCCCAAATGGGGATGATTACTGTGATTAAATTATGTTTAAGTGTTACCAAATTTAGTTATAATCTATACTAATATTATAAATGTGAAAGTTTGGATGGATGGATAGATGGATGGATGGATGGATGGATGTTTGTTACTCTTTCACGCCCGAACGGCTGAACGGATCTGGATGAAATTTGGCACTGAAATAGATTATAGTCTGGAATAGCACATAGGCTACTTTTTATCCCGGTAAAATGTATGGTTCCCGTGGGATAGATGTTTTAATTTTTCATACTTTTTTTCGCGGGTAACACCGCCGGGCGCAGCTAGTATTAAATAAAAAGTACTATGTAATTATTTTATGGCACAAAATGAAAGTAAGTAGTGATTGGAGTCGCGCCTGTTATCAGACGCTCTCGCGTTATCATAAGGCGATGACGTCATTTTTTAGTTGTTCAGTGGGTACTATTTTTTTTACCTCATTGAAAATTTAAATCGCCTGTATTTTTGTTTTTTGTTTTAGTTATTTATTGATTTTTTCACTATGAATTATAGAAAAATATAGATTGTAAAATTATGCAATAAAAAAAATTAGTAAATTTGCCAATTGTGACTAAAACCTACACGAAATTGTCTGTAGCTACTCCAGAAGCTCCTGGAACGGAAGGCATAAGGCATAAATCAGAAGTTGCGCCCTCTATCGGCTGGCACTAAAGTGAGTTTACGAGGGCCACTAATAGACCTGCTCACGCCGCCTCGTCTCGCCGTAATGAGCTCGCAATAACATCGCTTTATGATTAGTTTGCGAGTTTTAAGTGGAGATCTAAGGACGTTTTTGATTTCACAACTTAAATTTGACTTAGTACCTATCTACAGTCGTTTTATTTTCGTGGAAGTTTTATTAGTATAGTGATGAAGGAAATTAAATATTAACAACTTATGTAGTACATATTGCGCCTAAAAACTAAACGCTGATTATAGTAACGTAGTTAGCCAAAACCAAACTAGCTCTGACCCAATTGGTGAATTTATAAGCCTTAAATTTTAAATAAAACAATCTACTTTGAAGATTCCTACAATAACTCAGAAACATCAAAATCAAATCATATTTATTCCTATTCTAATCGGGTAGGTGGTACCAGCGAACTGTAATTAGCCGGTTCATGTGAGGGCCGGCCGCCGCCGCCCGCCCGCCGCGCCGCGCCGGGCCGCGCTGCGAGCCCACTTTGCCAATATCGGCCGCACGCGTACCGTCCCACTCGATCCCTCTGATTTATGTGCCGAGCGAATTGTTCCCATAGTGAAAGTCTATTGAAATATCACACCGGCTTCAATTGATTAAATTTTTTTTTGTTATAATAATCTAGGCAAAAGTGTAGGTGGAAAATTGATTATGGTTTTAGTCAAATGTATCGATCTCAAATAAGTGTAAAATATATGTCTTGTACTCGTATGTAACCTTCATAAGATTTGTAACTAATATGAATGTAATTTATTATGAGGTAGATGCATATAGCACTAGCTGCCCTTACTACACTAAAATTCCAATGTCATATTTTACGTAATTTTGAGGAATTATTTTATTACTCAACCGTTTAAACGATGAGGCTTCAATAAAAAGTACTGTGAAAAGCTTCAGGGAAGGACACAATATAAGTCGAGATTTTGCGAAACCGCCCGCGCCGGCCCGTAAAGATAACCCTGATCCCGGTACAGTCCAACTCTTTTATTGGTTGTGAGCGGGGTCGGGTGTACACGCAACATTGTACCTTAGAGCCTCAATCTTAAGGAGGCATTAACTTTATTGCCCCTAATACCGACCTGCATTTGAATTGGAATAACAATTCGATGTATTTGAGTTGCGTGAGACAACTTAAATCAAAGGTTGGTCACACACACAACGAGATGCTATGCGCTATAAAATAAATATATACAGGGTTATGCCTACAATTCTACTATCTATACTCTCACCGCCCGGCACAGGAATAGAAGAACATTTCAAATTTTCAACAGGAGCATGCAAACAGGTCGATACGTTGCTAAATTAATTTGGTCAAACGCTTTCGTTCTGTGTAAATTGACGTTCGGAGAGATGTTTTATGTACACGGTCTTATTTTATTATTTTTAAATCGTGGAAACATGTTTATGGAGCATCATAAAAAGTGGGTGAAAAAAAACAAAGCCGTTTCGCGGTATATTGTTCGCGCCACGCGTACCTACAGAATTATTCAGCTAGGGTATACTAAGCCTTCAACCTGAGCTTCCTTACGGCATTTTAGAACACCACGTGTAGTCAGAATTTGAATAAATACGTCAATAATAGAAAAACATATGTTCGTCATAAATTATATTATTTTTTTAAATCGACATATTGAAATGCTGACTTCACATAGTGTTAGCAAATGCGCTAAATAAACTCAGGTTCCAAGCTTAGTATACCCTTTCTGAATTACGCTGTATAAATGTCACGTACAGGCCACTAAGGCTAATTGCCATATACCTCTCAAAAACAAAGTTTGCGGTTCGTTTATCAGTTGTATGTAGTTATAATGTAAGTATCTTGTGAAAACTAGTAAATAGCTATATGTTCATCTGTTAACGAGCTATACCTACAAACGTGATGGTTAGTTGACTTTCTGCTGTCATCACACCCTGGTGTAGAACACTTTTCTTCCAATATAAATGAGATATTAGAAAACAATAATATATGTGAAATGACTCCGAGTGCGGCGCGGCTCCATGGCGTGCTCGTAAACCCACTTTACTGTGATCCCGCGATTTATGGCTACTACATCATTGTAATCTCTTCTTATGCACATACACGAGGAGATCAGACCCACAATGTAATGGCGATAAGGTTTTATCGTAATTTACATTGAAGACTAAGTACCTTGTAATCAGTAGAGGCAATATAATGTTTTATTGGGATTCATTTAGAATTGATGAAAAATGGGTTAACGAATAATATTTACAATCCGAAAACAAGAACATATTTTTTTTAAAGACTACACTATCCTTTTGAAACTGCTCGTAGAGGAAAAGCCTATGATATTCTACATGAATACAGATAAAGGTAGGTACACATATGCATTACGTCCTGCAGTTAAAGAATTTTATTTAGCAAGCAGTACAGAATAGTTAGTACTGTAGATACGTAAATCTCCAATTAAAATGTAGACGACATTGGAAGTGCAGCAACTATCTACGCCAGTGTTTTAGCGAACTTGTTGACGTCCGCTATCAAGTGAGACATCAGTTTGAAAATCGCTATAGTTTTCCGGTCGGTTAGTGAGGGACGGGGTAGCCGGCGCAAGAGGGGTTGGCTGGAGCAGGGGTGGCGAAGACAAGGAAACTTGCCAGGCGATAAATAGCAGCAAGTTTGCGCCGACAGGCGACACGAAATATTGTGAGAGGTGCTCGCCGCCCGCGCCACCTGACTGCCGCCTGTACTTTTATGTTTTGACTCTGATCTGACACCAGATTTGTTCTGAATAATGTTTGCCGGTTTGTGCTCTAAACCGACTTACTTATATGGTTTGGTATGCTTTCCCTTTATTTTTACGTCATTTTTGAACCAATCAGAGCGATTGACAATACAAATATTTCGGCTGTTGATCATAAACAATAATCAGATAAATGTACCTTTTCAAATTTTCTTGCTATAGCAAAATGAAATTGCGATAAAAAATAAAAATACGTCGAGACAAAACGCTGTCAAGCCATTTGTCAACAACAAACAATCTCCCGCGCCGGCCGCCTGCGGAACAAAGACATTGAACTGGCAACAGTGCTAAATCACAATTAAAAGAATTAAAAAGATAAGAACTTTACGTCGGCACAATAATTAAGTTGTAATTTTTGTTTGTTCGTTACGCGGAGCGCGCGCTCTTATCGAATTACATCTAATGGGATTGAGTTTGAAACTTTCACTTTTTGCGAATGTAACATAAATATTGTGATTTGTGATGGTAGGAACTTAGGACAGGTAATTTAAGTAGAGACCGATATAAAAAGGATTGCAGGAGATAGGTTTTAGAGTTTCAGATGACATACATTGAGATTTACTAAAATTAATTACAAAGTTTCAGCAAGCAGAATATAGAGTAGTTTCACTCTTATCAGCATATTGTTACGATGCGTATAAAAGAGGTATCGATAACTCGAGAAATAGTCATCGAAGCTTCTAGAAACAAAAACGCATTGTTGGGTCCAAGGTCCCCTATCGATCTGTGAAGAAAGATCTAGAATCGTCAACAATGTTGCAACCGGCTTCCGGAATATACCTCATATTATTTTTATTAAAATTATTATTAGTAAACAAAAGGCGAGGACAATGCAATTCCTGGAACTACGAGTTCTCGGAATAATACCGATTAGACGAATACAGCTACGTACACTAGAACATTCTAGCGCCTCCTTATTACCGTGTACATAAGGTTCATTTTCCTTATGGAACTTTTCTATTTAGTGGGTCTTTATCGACACCTTTCTGGAAAGATCCACCCTCGCTATTTTCGGATTATAAATAGTGTGCAGGACCAGCGACGAGACAGTTTCTATTTGAAAGCGATAGTGAACACATCTCTCGGAAGCGAACTAAGAAGACTATACCGGCGACTCTAGCGAATACTGTGGACAACTGTGTTACAAAGTGATTTGGTGTATTGTTGTTTAAGTGTTAAATAGTTAGTGTACTGGTGTGTACTATTTTTGCCTTCTGTGTGGAGAGCGATTAAAGTAATTTTCACGTAATCGGCATTTGATTACCCCCGCACGTAACAATATAATAGGGTAACAAATACAATGGTAAATTATTATAGTGTTTGAAATTACGTAGAAAGTGTAAGGTTATATGTTGATGAGTTCATGCTATTGCTTCGCATGAAGGTATATTATTCAATTCTAATGATTCTCAGCCAAGTTCTTAGAATGCACGCCTTAGAAACAGAGCGCTCGGGTTTAGTTCTCAGCTCACAGCCCTAAGATTTCTCCATTTCATGTGCGAATCTTGTTCAAGTGAAGTGTATTTACAGTAGGATGTTATAAAGGAAACAACCTAGGACATTATAGGTACCGTATAATGGACTGGGGCGAAGTCAGTAAATAATACTTATATAGATATTAAACATCCATTACTCGGGTAAAAATAATCGTGTTCATGACACAAAGTATGTTCCTACCAGGATTCCAACCCGGGATCATCGGCACAGAAAGGAGGTCAGTACCAACTGCGCTAATCAGATCGCCGTTGAATTGGACATTTAGGTTTTGTAGTCCAAATTAATTGAAACAGTAATTAAAAATCCACTTAAGTCGGACTTGTATATCTTTGCGATCATATAATGAACGTACCTCGTAAAATACATGAAACGAGTTTAATTTTTTTTCTTTTTTTTAAATACACCAACTATACAATCCCACATTAAGCAACGCTTGTGTTATGGGTGCCGTACAATGGACTGAGGCCGAACTCAGTATATAACACTTATATAGATATTAAACATCCATGACTCGGATACAAACATTCGTGCTCATCAAACAAAGCTTGTCCCTACCAGGATTCGAACCCAGGACCCTCGGCGCAGAAAGCAGAGTCACTACCACTGCGCTAATCAGGCCGTCGAAAAATAATAATAATGCAAAAGACGATCATATTCTTTTTTTTAATTCGCGAGCACTGCACAGAGTTCCACTGATTTGTGACCGCAATAGAAATCTCGCCACATTCACAAATAGAGGGCATTAAACGAAATCCGCGCCGTATAATATACTTAATCGCATTACGTGTAATCTTATTACAAGGGTCGGAATTAAACTAGAGCGTCTCGTGTAATTGAGTGAAAGTTTTTGAATAGCCACCTCCTCCGTCGTCCTTGTAAATTTTAGTGCTATCCCGAACCCCGAGATCCGAGCGGGACATTTTATTTCACACGCTCTAATTATAACTGCGAGAATAATTGTAACGTTCGTCATACACAGAAAAGATATTATCAAGCAGATGAGAAAGATATGTACTTTATTGCGGCGCGCTTTTGCTTGTAATCTTCTAAAATGTTTCATCTCATGAGTGAACAGATATGCCTTGTCGGAGACAGACGAAACGACCTTACATCTTTATTTTTTGTGTTCTGCACACACATCAAACACGGCGCGACAGCATAGTATTTAATATGATGTACAACACAGTACCTAAAGGATATTTTGGGGGGGAAAAAGACGCAATGAGTGCGCATGAGACAATGAGACCAATGGACTCCTCGAATTTCATCGGTGTACTCTTGATTCTGAACAAAATGATTGCAGATTTTGCGTTAATTCAATTACACTTTGCACTCGATGGTACGATTATAGTCTTTTGCGGATGTGTGTAAGGGTTCATAAAAGACAGTTGGCACAATAATGCGACAATTGAAACGGGACCAAAAGAAATCGTTTTAATCTCAATAGAACAAACCCAACTTATCAAAATTACTGAAACACAAGTTGTTCTCGACATAACTGGCAAATAATAATAATTACAAGCGTCTCCATATCAAGGCATCAAACTAGCAGCGGCCATATACCAGCGACGTTCAAGTGTTTCCCTTCCCTTCCCTTCCCTTATTTCGTTTCGTCGTGTTCATTGCAATGGCCAAACTGAGAACATTATAGTCACCACAAGTTGAATATGAGGACGTATAATGGGTTTGGTCAGAGGTATTTTAGGAAGGAGGCTAATATATATTCATATTTATCTGTAATAAGATGGATTAGTGTAGAAGATATCCGAGTAATAGGTAACACGACATTCAATACCAACACGAGATGTGTCGCACTTCACGTAGCATATACTGGTACGCCAAATACTCAAGTAGATTCTCTGTGCAGTATCGCGAGCAGATCAAGCCGATATTAAAGTAATTGGTCGGTTTTCCAGCTCAATAAATCTTTGAAGCAAATACGCTTCGCCCAAACTCCATGAAAACTACACCTCTCTTGAGAAGATATTACGATTAAAGTTTCTAATACTATGCACCGAGGTAAGCAATATTCTAGCGGAACAAGCTGGGTAGGCACCCATATTAAATTTTATAATAAAATTGTATGCTCAGTCAAGTGGAGCCCCGATAATCCATCCATACTAATAACGTAGAAAAGCTCTTTATGGGCCTGACGACTGAGTGTGCTCGTGAGGATAACGCTCGGAGCATCAGGTGGGTTCCATTGAAGAATTTACGGCGAGGAATGAAGGCTCGTAAGCATAATTATAGTGATGGTAGGTTTAATAGCCAAATGATGTGATTTACTATAATGAAAGCAGGCATACAATACTGGTATATGCAATTCCAAAAACATAATTGAGAGTTAAAAATTGGCATAATTTTGGCAGCATTGGTAGCTATACTATCTGTGATAAATTGTGCTGAACAATACATCAAACATAAGTTTCGGCGTAGGTTACAAATTCTTTGTTAGAATTTTCTCTAAAATAACGTAAATATATTGTATTCCACAAAAATATTGTAGTTCTGTAGGAATTCCAATTTCATACAGAGTGAAACATTTTTTTTGCTCTAGAACTTAGATAAAACAATTCACCCCAAAACATAGATATTTCTCGGCTCATTTTTTTCTCGCCAGCTCAAAGTAATACAAAGGAACACATCAACACAGAGTTCTGTGATCCCGCACCGTTCGAGGGAAAAACATCGTGACAAAAGCCGTAAAATAATAGTTTCGGCTGCGACTAGATGGAGGCGGGGGGCGGGAGCGGGGAGGCGAGCTGAATCATACTGAAATTGAAAGTACAACGCAAGTGTTCCCGGATGTTAGAAAGACGGAGATTGTGAAAGAGAACTCACATTTGGCTTTGTAGAGTTCAGGCCTTCACTCAAAGCGCGATAATTGTGTCTCCATTACTTTGAAGTAATTTCGTACCAGACGTGTAATAATTTCCAATATTATTAAGTCATACGTTTTTTTTTGTACTTTTTAATACTTATAATGATTATATTGATATTGACAAATAAGATGTTTATACTATAGACATCTATAATAAACTGGGAAACTTTATTAGCAAACGTATAAAAAACATTTAGGCATATAAATTAAAAGTTAAAAATATCATCCATATTCCCGAGAATTACGGACCGAATAAAATCAAAGCAAGTTTTAGTAGTTCGTTGGCGTCCGTAATAAAAGGCGAATTGTGGAGACGCGGGCGGCGACGAAGGCGTGTGAATTCCCCACTTTCCCGTTGAAAAGGAGAATAAATTCGCTTAGGCAGGGCGTTTTCTTCACATGCAAATTATTATTATTGTGCCCGTTCGGGTATTAGCGGGGTTTTTATTGCGAGTGCTACGAGCTTTCCCCCTCTTTTACGGACCAATGGAGCTGTATATTTTTTTCTCGTGCGCGCATTCTGTGAATCTATGACTCGTTGCGATCATTCGGGTCTCTCGCAGAGATCATAAAGGCGATCGCTGGCGATGTCTTCTGAATTGAAATTCCGCGAACAATTCTAGAAATAGTTGCAGAATGTCACAGAATGGAGATTATACTCGTAGTAGTAATAATGCAATGATTCTGTAATTTTAGGAACTGGTTATTGCCAGATTAGTATGTTTGTCCTATTCTCGTAATTTGATAAATGTGTATCACCATCAAAATATAATAATATAATATATAAATGAAATAATATCAGTACAGTTAGATCCATGCAAATAATACACTATTCTACCATAGGGCTGGCAGTAATCAACTCCGCTATTCGACTCATCGAATCTCGTTTATTTAATCTCCAAACCATGCACGAGGCTCAGTAATTGACCTACCTGTAATTTAATTCCATTTCCGCAAGCTCACCTCTGCTATTTAGTATTAACGACGCACCGGCTTGACCAACTAATCGATGGATTGACGCACAAACTCCATTTCCATTGATTGTGTGTGATCACAGTACATTGCGTGGGGAACTGTTGAGATATGTATTGGCATGGCGAGAGGACAATATTAATGTGAAGTTACTGGCATGTTGCTGTACAAAGCTTATGGTGAAACAATGGATCAAAACTAGTCAACTATTTACATACCATTCATGATTCTGATGATCCTATGACAAGGGGTAGCATTATTTTATAGTTAGTTTTATAATATACCTGCGCAGTCGCACCTCTATTTCAAGGGAATCGCGAAAAACTGATTTTGAGAAGAAAAGAATGTTCTTTTTCAAAGCACAAAACTTAACTCGCTCACATGCCAAAAGCCTTCAGAGCATGTGAGTTTCATTGGCCAGAATGGGTCGGCTGCGCGTTGCTGAAATTCGTCTAAACAATGTTGTTCAACAATCTGTTGCTCACGGTTTAGCCACGCGGGCTAGGGTTGTGTTCAAGCGCTCGGAGAATCTAAGTAGTTAACTGGAGAGAATTAATAAAAAACAATTGAGTGAAAAACCGGTGTACTTTTCATTACAATTTACATTTTTACTGCATCTTCCTGTGACGCAGGATCATAGCTTAGCAGCCTAGTTAAATCAGGGTGATTTCAAAGTTCGTATCTCGCTTATTATGTACTAGCTGCGCCCCGCGGTGTTACCCGCGATTGAAAAGTATGTCCTTTTTGCCGGGATAAAACGTAGCCTATGTGCTATTCCAGACTATAATCTATAATAATGATTCCAGCCCTTTTTTATGCCCCACTGCTGGGCACGGGCCTTCCCTCAATGCGAGGGGGGGGGTTAGGCCATAGTCCACCACGCTGGCACAGTGCGGGTTGGCAGACTTCACACATCTTTCGAGGGGTTCACTGATACATGCAGGTTTGCTCACGATGTTTTCCTTCACCGTTTAGCAAGTGATAATCTTGGTTGAAAATGAGATTCGCACATGAAAAATCCCAGAGGTGCCAGCCGGGGTTTGAACCTGCAATCCTCGTTAACGAGGCAAGCGTTGTACCAACTTGGCTATCACTGCTATATATGAATATAATCTATCTCTGTGCCAAATTTCATCCAGATCCGTATAGCCGTTCTGGCGTGATATTGTAACAAACATCCATCCATCCAAACTTTCACATTTATAATATTAGTGGGATTACTAATCAAATCTGCCTCTCGTGACAGCAAGCCCTTGTTCATTCATCATAACGTTTTACCAATAATCACTATTACAACTGTGCTTGTGTATGTCATTAATTTTAGTATTTTAATTACCTACATAACAGGGTAAAATATTCACCAAAGCACAAATTACATGGTATAAATAATGTACACATAAAATACAGTTGTCAGGTTGTTTCGATTTACGATCTTAAAAATAGGTATGAAATATGATAGATCTAAAGGGTAGGAACTTCAGCATTTCAAATTTAAAAATATCAATTTCACCTTGCATGATGGTAACACCTTGCAAATCTATGAACATTCTGTTTTGTATGGGCACATATAAACCAGGAAATTTCTTAAAAAGAAAGCAAAATATGTAGTACTTCAGTACCTAATCTAATTTATACAGGGTGTAACAAAAATACGAAATAATATTTCTGGGTATGAATGTACCCATAAAAGGGAAGAACTTTCCCCAGGGAACATAAGTCGAAAACTTGAAAAAATATTTCCATATAAACTTAAAAAAAACCATTTGTCTAACATTTTTCGGCAACCCTGCGTATGAATGAACACCGCGCGCCGCCCCCGCCTCTATGCCGCTACACTCCCCGCTGCCGCCGCGACACTGCCCGCGCCGCCGCGCAGCCGCCCGCGCGCCTCGCTAGCACCCTGTCTGTACCCACCGTGAAATTTCTACATGATTTCCATTCGCATATTTAACATAGGTACCTATCCTATCTAATAACTAAATCATCATCATCATCATGTCAGCTGAATGACGTCCAACTGGGCGTAGGCCTCTTCCCCATAGACCTTCACTACGCCCAGTCTTGTGCTTTTTGATTTTAGCTGATTCCCGCGACCTACCTAAGCCGGGTCGTGATAACATAAATAAAAGTACTAAATGCAATCATTAAAGTTTTATTAGGTACAGGTAACCCAATCTACTTCAGAAATCAAAACATAGTCGGACACAGTAATCAAACAAATTCAACAAGTTAATAACAATATTATCATAACACGATTTTCGAAAGCTTAGCGACTCATTACTTACAGTTTTATTTTATTTAATTTAACAACAATAACAATCCTGATATCTGCCTACGAGTAGGTAAGTATGTATACACACAAAAAGATTAGCTCCTACTGGGCACGTCTACAGCGTTTTAACGATTTTAATCACAAACAAAACGATATAGGTAAGTAGGTATCTACCATACAAGCTAGTGAACCAAATTCACTAGCTACATATTCCTAATTTCGTATGTAATTATGGTAACCATAACAATAACAAAAAACTTAATATGTAAACAACCTTTGTACCTACCAGATTCGCATTTTACACGTATGATGGTATTCACACAAAAAACAAATTAGGTGTTTATTATTATCACACAGCATAGCACAGCACACATTCTTGAGACTACGTAGGTGTCTATCGCATCCATCACTATTACGCATGCTATAAGTATGGTTCAAAGTGAGCCCCTTCTTTTTCGATACAGGGCATCATCCTGCGCAAAGTTGACGCCCGGACGTTCTGTAGCATCTGTGGGGTTACAGAGCTGAATGCGGAACGTATTCTGTCCTCCATCTCCTCACGCGTGGTGCACTTTTCAGCGTACACTGTGCTCTTTATGTGACCCCAGAGAAAAAATCCAGTGAAGTTAAGTCCGGGGACCTAGGAGGCCACGGCACTGGCCCACCTCGGCCAATCTACTCAGGGTACCGGGCGTTTAAATACTTCCGGACGACGCGTGTGTAATGCGCTGGCGCTCCGTCGTGCTGGAAAGTCATGGCCAAGTAATCCGACAATGGCAACTCCAATATTGCGTCTTCCACGTACCCCGTCAGATGGTCCAAGTAGTTCGTGGAGTTGAGACTATGGGGTAGGATTACCGGTCCAACCAGACAATCGCCGATAATACCAGCCCAGGCATTAAACTTCCACTGATGCTGGTAGTTGTTTTCAGTGGCAGCGTGTGGGTTCGTATGTGGTGGCTGGTGAAGCTCGCTTCGTCGGTCCACAGGATCCGCTCGGTGAAACGCGAATCATTAGATACGCGCTCCCTGTACGACTGACAGAACGTCATCCTCGGCACATAATCCGCTGGCGTGAGCTTTTGTATCCGCTAGAAGTGGTAAGGGTGTTGTCCGTCGTCACGGAGAGTACGCCACACCACCATGTGATTGACGTTCAACACAGCAGCGGCACGGCGAGTGTTCGTCCTCTTGTTAACAAAAAATGCTGGAGAATCGGCGTCTCAATCTCGGCTCCAGCGCGCAGATTGGGGCGGCCAGCGCCCGACTCCACGCCACCACGGGTCCCGCGAAAGGAACCGGTCCTATGCCCCCGCAGGCAAAGATTGCGGAAGCACGTGTATGATGGAAGCCGGCGCTGTTCAGCAGGCGGCCTTCCATCACTGTACTGATGGCGGTAAATATTCACCGCCTCGAGAATACTTCCCCGTGCTTCACCCAAACACAACATCATTTCGTAGTATTCACTATTTGATAGTAAAAATGAGGCATTGCTTCTTCAATTTACGCGCTTACACCTTAAAAGACTCCGACTAACTGGACGACTTGAAAGAGGAATCAAACAAAATGTGCAAATGCCGACATTTCCGAATTGTTGGGTTCCCATAAAACGATTAAAAAACCCTTTAAAATAAATACATGTGCATAAGCAATGGAGCGAAGCAAAATTGAAAATGCAAAATTAATTAAGTGCTTAAACAAAATTTAAGACACAAAATAAATACTTTAACGTTAAATGGTACCAGAAAAAAAAAATCATTAATTAATTAATAAAAAATAATAATCGACGGAACCAATCAATTCAATGAATAAAAATAGCGGTGTGAAAAGGGCGTCACTCATTTTGTTTGACATGTGCCGACATTTCTTTGTACATGCCGATGTTTGTCGCTCCCAGCCAATGAGAGTAATTGAACATTTGGCGCGACTTTATCATTGGAGCGGCGACGCCAGCGCAAAGGATTTCATTGAACTTTGACCGTAAGTCCACGTGGACTACGCTGTCGTATCAAAGACTAGTTATTGGTAGAATGATGAATTGGTAAAATGTTGTCTCAGATCTGTAAAGGTAACAGACTTGATACAAAAAATACCAATTTAACATTTAAATTAATTATGTGAATGTTTTATCGAAATTATAACATTTTATTAACTAACAAATATTAGTTATAATTAGTTTTTAAGCAGCAGGTAAGTACTAAATACCTAGTAAAATAGGAACTGATATGAAAATTAGAAGAATAATGAGTAACATAAATGGTATTTTAATGCTGAATTAAAATTAAAGATATCAGTAACTTGCGTAATGTTTATTGTTAACCTTTTGTGTCGTAGGCAAGAAACATATCCTATTTTGTCACGTCTGTGGAATCGTTGATCTTAATTGGAAAGACTAGACACTGATTGTAGGGTTGCACTTAACATTTTTTTGCCAAAAGTTTAGACCTCATTATCTCGAGTCCTAATCACTTTTCGACCTATGTGCTAGAACAAACGTTGTTCAGTGTCATTAGTACTTACACCTCTTTAAATATTATTTCGTATTTTTGTTACACGCGGTATATTCTTTGCAGTTTGTTGATGTCCCTGCTGTAAAAGTGCACAGGAATTTCAGATACTGTCTTACATAGTTACTACAGCAATCTCCAAGTTAAACCCTAAGACGAAGACATAATGCAGACGGAGTGTCGCGAGCAACATTGACTCACAAAAATACCAAGCCATTTATGCAGTATACGCGAATTTGCGTGTACGTAAGGACGTTATTTTGGTGTACTATCAATTCAATGGTAAGCTCCTAAATATACCTAAATTTTCCAAATGAAATAAAGACTAAATTAAATGCATTAAAAGTTAATGAATTATTAGTATCTGCTTCCGAAGGACATGCCTAAATTTCGTTTGTGTAGCATGCCGTTTGTTAATTAAATATTAGAATCTCATTTCATAGTGTAAATTCAGTTGTAATTGACGAACGTCCAGCTTAGTCCAATCCAGTTTACATTGTGACTGGAGCTGGCAGCCCTGTCCATAAAGCCTTGTTCACTTTGTATTATGATATTTTGCAATTAATTACAGTCATGTGGCGAACATCGTCCTCTGTCCGCCCGCTTCGTGTTTATCCAATTTAATATGACACTCGTTTTCGACACTATGTGCTTTGCCGACACAATATTATCTATTAATTGGCGAATGACGTAAATCAGAATTGACTCATGTTTATAATTTGCTTCATATTTTGTTAATACATAGTTGCAATGGGGCATTTTATTGCTTAACGTAACGTTGGAAACAACATTAATGCCGTGTAGAAGTCTTCATAGCAATCGGTACTCTAATTGCTAATAAAGTAACCAAAACAGCAACAAAAGCGGAAGCATCCAGAATTTAGTTAACAGTTAAAGATAAGAGTGAATGCAGCACCTTAGGAACAAAGCTCATAGCTTCATATTTGGAGACAATGGCGGTGTGGCGTGGGCGCGGCGGCGGCCATTTGTCAATGCCCGCGCCACGTCTGTGCCGAGGCCCACGCGCCTTAACCGTCAGATCGGTTGAATCCTGGGTTCTGGTGTCTTTCAAATGTACCGCAGTTTACGATTCATATCATGATAGTTACGATAAGTATTCTATTCGTAGAGTAAAGACTTAAGCAGTCGACTTGTGGGTTTGAGAGCATGCTATTTCATTGCATGATTTGTTATATTCTTACTATGTATATTGTGCTTCCTAAGCAAACATTAACGCAGTTAGAAAAGACGTAGGTATTAGTAGACTTATTTAGTAATTGCGTTATAATAGCCCACATAAGGTATAATACGCCTAATAGTGCTAGATAGTATTATATATGCAAATATTATAATAAATATACTACGGTACGCAGTTTGAGCAAACTAATAGTAAAACTTCCAAACTCACCGTGTGCCACAATGCGTGCAAATTTATTTTAAGAGGAACTAGGTATATATTATACACACAGCTCTTAAGTTTCGAGATCCGGGCGGACATAAAAGCTTTGAAACTCGACTCAACTCAACGAGCGTCCTCCACGAAACCATCCACCACAACTACGACATGCTAGTTTCCTGTCGCCCATTATAACTCACTACTGTGCTCCAACAATGCGACTAGCACGTCATTCATTGCCTTTCCGCGTCTAACGGTCGTCACAACCACTAAGGCATAACGAGTAATAGACGCTCTGCGAATACGTATAAACGACGTTATATTGTTGGTTTGGTAGATACCTTTTGGGGCGTCTCATGAAGCCGGCAGATACTTGCACCTCTCTCGACTTTCTACGGTATTGTTTTAAACGAAATACATTGCTTGTTTAGTGAGCATCACACTTCACGTCGGTAACGGTCGAGGGACAGTCTACGCCACTCTGCTATAGAGTGGCTGAGAGTGACGTTTTTGTTACCGCCGTGTGACGTGGGGGGATGAATGACCTGTTTATCTATATGAGGTTCTTAGTGTTAATAATTGCGGTTACGTGTCAGTGGAGTGTAATTAAACGCACTTTTATATCGTTTGGCTTCTCCTGCGAAGAATTTACTGGACACGAGGCTGACTTTATTGCTCTTTTATAAATGGCTCTAACGTTGTAGTTATTATGTTAGATGGTGCTTTTCTGGTGTTTATTACACTAGCCGGATATCCTTGAAATATTTAAGTCCCGTAAGTTAAGCAATAATAAGTAGGTAAAATAATAATATTGCCAGACACCAACTGTACGGTCCCAAACTAAGCAGCACATGTATTATGCGACAGTATAATTGGGTTCTCAGGGTATATACATTAAATTGATATTAAACCTCCATGATTCGGGTATGAGCATTCGTGGTCACCACACCAATTTGACCCCTACCATGCAGGGTTCGAACACAGGACTCTCGGTACACAAAGAATGGTCGTATCTTACACAGGAGTAAGTATAGGTCATATTTAAACTGTTATGACAATCAATAATAGGGGTGTATTCAATAAAGCAAGGGTTCGTACACGTGGGTGAAATTATAAGGGTTATTAACGCGGCTTCGAAGCGCCAAGCCCGCGATATAATTCTCGGGCATTCGGCTCAATTAGCAGTCGTTTAGACATCGCTCGCTACGATCCGACACGGAATATACGAATTAGCATTTTATACATTACCTATAATTTATCATTTCCTTCAAGTGATGCTAAATGGCAGTTAGTATAGTATTAATTTAGTCAAAGTATTTTAAAGACAGTAAGACATTTAGTCACCTGTCCCACACCTGCCAGACAGAATAAAACAAAGAAATAATTCAATGTATACCGTCCATTTGCTTTTAGTCGCAATTAATTACAACCAAGTTAAACGTTCAAAAGGAATTAATACGTTTCCCCAATATTGACCGACGACGGTCAAAATAAAGGTAACATTTGTTTCGCGTGCAAATTGTTGCGTCCCGCTGCCGCGACTTGATTGTGTCCAAACGTCGAAAGCAGCGTGTGGCAATATTGGCCGATATTCTTTTTGATTCTATTAATCGAATCGGCTTAAACAGAGCGGCTTAATCGGCGTTTGGGCAACATTGTGCAGGCATTGTCCATGATGAATGCAGTTTTTGTTATACCGCGAGAGAACCACTGCCTATTATTACTAAATAATTTTATGAAGTACTTCAAAAGTCGTTTATCTGTTAGTAGGTGATCATAGCACATTCATTTTGATTATATAATTTATTTCATGGTCGCATTCAAACTCCGCAAAACTGAGTTCTCGTAACTTATAAATTTAATTCAAAGCAGGACAACGATTGTAAAATATGTATTTACTTTTCCGTCTACTGTCAGTTAATGTCTACAAAGGACTACTGAAATGGTCGGAAAATTATTTAATAACCTTTTGTCAAGTTTAAACAACTGCCGCCAACAAAGTATAACTTTTAACTACCCGCTATAACCAATGAAAACAAATGTTTATAATGACTATTTAAATTTGGAGTTTGTATTTTTTGGGAGTATGGGCTGGACGTACTTTTAATTAAAGCTGAGCTGGTGTGCCCCAAGTACCAAGTTCTAAAGAGTAACTAATATTACTAGGCCAACACCAACTCATCAATAATAAAAATAGCGCGAGACAAACACACCAACTATACCGTCCCACACTAAGCAATTCTAGTATTATGCGTACAGTGCAATGGACTGAGGGCGAACTCAGTATATAATACTTAAATAGATATTGAACATATTGATGTTTAATATCTTGGGTACAAACAATCGTGCTCATCACACAAAGTTTGGCCCTACCAGGATTCGAACCCGGGACCGTCGGTGCAGAAAGCTGGGTTACTACCGCGTGCGCAATAATTGCCGGTATCAATCGAAATAAAAACGCGTATTGTACATCAAAACAACGCCGCCGCGTGCATAGCGATCGGATTGGCCCCGCGGTGCGCTCGGCACGCAACAAGCCCGCCATTTTCCCTAAATCCGTCACGTACGCCTGCCAGATATAAAAAAGGTTTACCACTTCACACACTGATTGTATACCTATATCAGTTCTAGTTGTATTAATATTGCGCATGAATTAATTACCTGCTTGAAAGGAGTGAAAGAAACGATTCATGTGGTAGGACAAAAGATGTTTATCGGATTACTTATCTATTATGCTCTGAGGTAAAACATATCACTGTTATTATTACAGGGTATTGGTGACTGATGTGCCTACAGTTTCATTACGTTAAAGTAACCCTTTCTATAAATCACTAAGTATTGTGTAGTTGATATAGCAAATGTCGCGTGAAAAAAGTCTGAATATCGAGTTATAAGTATTGCTTCGTCACAACTTTTCGGTGAGAATTGTCCGGCATACCCTATTTGCGCTCAGTGTGAAGGGGCCGCGTATTGCTCAGTATCTAGTCATAAACGACTGTATCAAATTTAATTGTTGATTTATTAGATGACTACGTTATCACACGGTACAGTTGACACTAATCACATTACGTAGCCGGCTATGATGTTCTGAAATACGAAATCACTTGTGCATTCGCGGTGATATTATATTTTAATATTCTTTAAATGAGTGAGAGGGACCACTCATGTCACTAAAGACTGGTTTAAATTTTCATTAGTTAGACTCAGAAGCAGAATATTGTTTATTCATATAAACCATTAAGTAAAGTATTTATGCATCGTTAAAATAGTAAAAAAATGCTAAGCTGCAACTTTACCACCCGTTCGGAATGTCGTTCCTATGGAGAAGAACGGGCAAGAAACTTAAGTAGCAGGTTTAACTTGCAAAACTGGCGACCAAGTACTTATCAACGTTTCTACAGAAATTTTCCAATTGAGTAGTGCGTTGACGATTAAGTAGCAAAAATGACAGCACGTTCTATTTTTGCACCGAGATAAGTGCAAGTGCATCCAGATCGCGCATCTCCTACACCCCCACAACTAAATTCCCCACGCGTGTGGACAGAAGAGTTTAGTACAGTACATATAAGTTAACACATTACAATTTGAAATAAAAAGTATTTTACAGATTTTATTGCGTTAAGTGAATTATATGTAGTTAACTTTAACATGATTAATTTCTACTTAATCTACTTCTAAAATAGATTTATTTAAATATCCGATCGCAGTTGTCCAACTGTCTAGCCGTGCTACATATAATTTATATACGTATTCTTAGTATCAACACACTTTTGTGCCTCATATAATCTTGATACTTATTATATAGAGATTCTTGAAAGCGGCCCCGTAAGCCGACGCAGTATGATTAATGGTCAAGTTCATTCAGGCTATATTAAGGTCGAATGAAATATTAAAATCAAACGCAAATCCAACAGAAACCCATCATTATTCAAAAGTGGTCCGCGTATGCTTTGGTAAAAAAAAAGTGGTACCAATATAAAAAATGGTTTATTGAGTTTGTACACGAAGTCAAAGCAAATACAATATGAAAATACAACTACTTACTGAATAATAAAACTAATGGCACGCAATTCAAATAGAGAAATCTAGAGGCAAACAAAACACCAGACATACCTATGTAATAACTATAAGAAATCACAATAAATCGACTCATATAAAAGATGCGTATGGCCCGATATATATATCTATAACATAGAGAAAGTCCATTAATAAGTCCATTAAATCCTATGACACTATGATACGACACTAATTTAAAGTCGCGTCACAATAACATGCATGCTCCCTCAACCATGTCAATCAAACCCTACCTACGACAAGCTACTAATGTCAGCAGTGTACCACGTTTCCAAATTTCATTAATCGTCCCGCTCCGTCCCGGGCCGGGCCGCGCCGGGCCGTGCCGGGACGAAGCAATTATGCCTAATGGATGTGCTAAGCAGACGCGGTTTTATACGTCCCCGTATAATAACGGATAGCCAGTTTATTAGCCGAAATTGTGTTCCTGTATTTCGAGAGGTATTTTGTATGAGTGCTCATAACGCACCTTTGGGTAGGGTGGGGTAGGTAGGTAGGAATTATACAAGCTAGCTTGGGTTGTACATTTATTTGTAGTAGGATTTCTTCTTGAAATGCTTTATAAATTCACTTCAACTTGTTGCGCTAAGCAAGCATGCTGCTGCTGCCTTCCATCATCATGTACTTTTATACAAAGTTCTAACAAAATCAATATGTGTGAGCGCTTGTTAAAACGAGCGGTAATTGAGTTGGAACTAGTCAAGTCACCAGTTTTCCTGTAAAATACCGCTTCAAGAAGTAATTGCACAAAAAAAGATGTTAGTTTAAAAGGGTCGCCCGTGAAATTTTATTTTTAGAGAAATCACTAAATCTTCGATTTTTTATATTTTACGGTGATATAATTAAATTGGTTAGAAGAATTGAACAACCTTGATAATTTAAATAAAGACTGTTATAAATATTAAGATAACCGTTGGGGGCGATTTTGATTTAGCAGAAGATATTAATTTCGATAATTGGGCCGATAACGTCACGTGCGGTTCAGGGAACTGGCGGAGGGATGTAGCGAAGTAACATGATATGTAAAGGTATTCGTTGGAGGAGGCCTATTATAATTTATTGTATTGGACTTTATTAGCCCGTCACAATCCCCCATCACTGATACTCCTGTTAGCGGTGACCGAAAAAACACACCTATGTTTGACTGATAAATGAAAGCAGAATTTAAAAAGAGAAATTTATCAACTCCCCTTCATTGCAAATTGAGCGACAAGAAAGAGCATAGTAGGTAACTAAAGGAACGACTTGCCTGTTATTTAAATATGCATCAGAAAAGTAAAGCGCACGCCAGACGCGTTGTGTCGCAGCGTAATTGAAACTCGCCGGTGATAACAACCGGCCCGGTCTGAACAACACGCCACGCAGCGGCGCGCTGGGAAAGCACAAGCGAATTACTATTAAATTACTACAGAGGTGCTGGGCCTGTTTATTCTTGGATTAAAACTCGAGATTACCTTGACTTATACTACACACACATTAGTCAAAAGTAAAAAATTGAAAGTATTTGATAAGAAAAATAACCTGTACTCCTTTGATTTTGTAGAGAGGCTAAAAGTGCAGGAAGTTGAAAGTACGTAGATTAAAAAAAAACAACAAGAATTTTAAAAATTAACTTTTAAGTATTCATTAATATTTTAAACGATACTGGCCATGCTACTGTCAGACCTAAGAAGTATACAAACTACGTTAAGCTTCACAAAAATAGCGAAACAATAATTTCAACGGGCCCATAGATTTCCCATAATAACACTTGTACGTAATCGTTCGCGAATACACGGTAATTTTAAACAGTTACCCCGGCCTTGCCTAACTCACTGCAGACATGCGAACATACCCGTTTTATAACACCAATTCGAGCAAATTGCAGACCTTCCACAGGGCCGCGCAGTGCGCCGCGCTCATGAAATAACTGGACAAAACTGGACGCTACAATGTTAATTTTTGCCCCCTCGCGCGGCATCGTAATTCCGTATCGTAAAGCATTTCCAACGTTCGCGTATTATACAGTTTATTTTAAATAACAAATTATACGTTGCCAAAAAATATGAAAGCCGTTGTTTCCGGTTTGAAATTTAATGGTTTCAGCTGTAGTATTGTAAAAAAATAATAATTTTAATCAAAATGCTCGGGGAACGTAAATGGTTTAAAAGGACCAACTGATAAAGAAATCCCGACACGTAAACCAAACTCATGTTATTAAAAAAAGAAATAAAATTATTCTAAAGGAAGTAAGTATGTTTGTAAGCAGTGATAGCCAAGTTGGTAGAACGCTTGCCTTGGTAAAGAGAATCGCAGGTCCCAACCCTAGCCTAGCTCGCACCTATGGGATATCTGGATTGCATGTGCGAATCTCATCTTCAACATTGATTATCACTTGGTAAAAGGCGAAGAAAAACATCGTGAGAGAACCTGCATGTCTAAGAGAACCCCTCGAAATACGCGTGAAGTCTGTCAACCCGCACTGGGTTAGCGTGGTGGACTATGTACGGCCTTTTCCCCCTCGTATTGATGGGAGGCCTGTGCCTTTACAGTGGGATATAATAAGGGGCTGGTATTAATATTATTATGTATATTCTATCAGCTACAAAGACTTGTATCTAGATCAGGCATACACGCTGGCTAATTAATTTAATTACGAGCAGGGCGGTACACGTCGTCGGAGACGACGCTAATCCCTCCGCTTCAAAAGGAGAGCGCCTCTGAATTCTTACACAATTCAATTAGAAATAATGATATAAGATACCTTTCTATATGACATGTTCGAGATTTTATATTAAGGAAAACATTGGTGTATTAAGAGACCCATTTCGGCAGTTCTAGGAAATCGAAAACTAATAAGTACTCAATCGTTTTGTCATTACTACTATATAATACATGAAACTATTTCGTTTTATGGATTATTATTCTCAAGGTGCCTGTGATATGCTGTTATCTAAAATGTTGGTGCAGAGGATAAAATAAGCATTTACGTATTTTTATATTATGTATGTGGAATTGATAAAATTAATGAATCGAGGGGAGTGTCTGTTTCACGACGACTCAAATATAGTTTTTTTTAATGCTTCTACTCACAAAATCATCTCAATAATCACTCACGTACCAGAATTCAAACATCATACTACTTTTTTAGTGCCCACTTCTGGTTAGGGCAATACCAGATGTGTGGTCATTAAAAATCCCACAAGCATTTAACTGTGTCCGTACCTAAGTTGTAGAACCAATAATTGCGTAATACACAGCTTTTATAGAGTTCATTTTAAATTTACCAGTTGAAACGTTTCAGCAATTTCACCAAAGGAATATAAGAGGAAATTTTCCACGAAAATTGAATCAGCGGTTTTGATGAGATGTTGCCTTTTATAAGTGTAGATAAGCGGAGAAACCGGGCCCCAGGTAAGCGCCACACCGAGCAGGTAGGTACTTAGCGCTGCTTGCTCTGAGTAGACCACTCGTCAGCTTAATTAGGTATGTATTAATTAGGCAAAGATGGTTCTCCAAAATCTCCTTAGTTGGGCTGTGTGAGGCTGTCGCCGCCGCATTGTGAGTGCCCGGGGAGGTTTGTTTTTGCTTCAAATTCAATGTTAATAAGGCCTTTGACAGTGAGGCTTTTGTATATTTTATCATATTACATAGCTCGATAATTAGGCTACTCAATTACGTTCAATGCTCAATGATTTTGAAATGTTACTTTTCATCTCAATTTTTTATTTAAACTTAGGGTCTCAGTAATTTCTCTTGAAAAAACAATGTACTTGGACATTTAAAAAGTTTGCGGTTTTAACATTGTCATTAAAAAGTACAATCATTGGATAAATACTAGCTGTACATCTTTTAAACACTGCTACCACTGCCTGCCTCAATACAATTAAGCACTATTGATGTTATACCTACTGAAATGTAACAATAATCTGTTCTTTTTTACAAATAGTCTCAACCACCCGTATTGATATTCGTTCGCTCACTAAACACATTGAACATGAAAATAAGAGGCTAAAAAAACATAATCCTCGTCGCGACGTCAAGTAGCGAACGGGAACGAAATTAAGTGTCAGGAGCAGTATATAAATCTTATCAGGGAGCACACGCTCTGTGATTTTAAACAATCATGGTACGAGGTCTACCCGAAAAAAGTACACCCGCCACAATAGCTCCTGTCGCTCGGGAATATGAGTTATGACGCGGCCGAGTGCGGCCGCTGCGCGGAAGGGTGACAGCGCGCCTGTACCACGCTATTTGTTACGTAAGATGTTATCGCTTAAGCCTTTTTTATTTTTCGGCTTTGAAGTGAATATGTTGTGATTGCGTCAATGTTACCGTTGTGCTCGTCAGAAGGGGACATTTTTGTTTGTAATTTGAATATAACACGTTCCGCCAGAATTTGGTGTATGAGAACGGTTACGAGACGGCGAGCTCATCATCACCCAGCAAAAAGTTTCTTTTTTTTGGCAAGTATTTGATCTCGATCCCACCTGATGGTAAGTGACGATGAGATCTACGATGTAGCATAATTGCCTAGAAGGTACCTGTTCACTCTCGACTTGAAAACACCCAGATTATAGTCAACGGGGAACAAAGACACGGGTAGCGTGTTCCATTCCTTGGCAGTTCGCACGATGAAAGTAGAAGCATGTACCGAAGGAATGTCCACAGTGTACGGATGACACTTGTCCGTGTGTCTTGTCGACCGACGATAGAATGTAGATGGGGCAATTAATTCGTGTAATTCCGTCGCTGGATTATGTGACTGTGGATTGCGTCTTCCACAGAAAGGGGAATGATTCTATTCCAATCTGGCAGCACACGGGTATCCACACACCAACTATCAATATTCGTTTAACCAAACAGATCACCGCATTAGGTCGGCGCGAGCGCGCGCTCGCTGATTAACGCGATTGTGTGCGATTGAAAAACAACAAACAGTGAGATGTACGCTTTATTAATGAGCAGGTAACGCAATTATCTGAATTATTCGTGCACTAATCACTAACGTGTTTGTTAGTGTTGTATATCAATTTTAGTTTGTTAGTTATATACCTACCTAACTTAATCAAAATAAACTAACGCTCATGGAACTAACGCTCTGAATATCGCCCGTAAAATAAAAATTAGCTACGCTTGTATTATGGGCGCTAGATAATAAAGTTTGGGGATACCAGTAATCCCAGTATTCCTGTAAATAAAATGTACACGCTTTTGATCCAGCAAAAAACTAATTTAATAGGATTAGTTCGGCATAGAATACAAAGTTTGTCCCTGCCTACCAGGATTCGAACCCTGGAAAGCAGCACTAACAACTGCCAGTACCAACTGAATGTTACCGTACCAAACGCTAAAATGGAACCCTTATGTTATGCCTATGTCCGTCTGTCATTTTGTTTTTACTCTGTGCTGCCTGGCCGAGGTAAAGGAAGACCTGGGACAATAGACAACATCCAAATTGGAGACATAAAAGATGATTCAGATGAAAGACTATCGACTACTAAAGACTATATTTCAATAACTACGATAATTTGGTAGTTGCTCGTTAACCGTAATTCGCAGTCAGTGATTATGAACATCGTTAAAATAACTTAGGAATAACAATCCAGGTCACTGATATCCAGGTCACTGATACCCAGCTCAAATCAATTATTGTAACTGTCTGACTAGGACTTTTAAGTATTAGCATTTTTATTCCTAACCTTCATACTGCACTAGTATCTTACCCCGCTGTTACAAGGCAAAATGTGAGGTAAATCAATTTCGTCTCCTTCCCGCGTATGAATTACGGAAGGGGGAGAGCGAATCGTTGTGACTTAAATCGCAACATAGGTTTTGTCCTGACCTGCGTGCTAGGGCACCTGGTGTGGCAAAACTGTGGAAATGTTGTGCCATCGCAAATTCACGTAACTACCCACAAATCATCATTTAGAATTTCCAATTGTTTGTCATTCTATGATTGAATAAGGATGAAATGTGAATATTTTCGTCCTTAATGCGAGCATTTTACTAAGTGCCTACATAGTACCGCACTGCTTTATACCGTCATCTTAAACAATACAATGTCTGTGCAGGGTCTAAAATACAAGTAGTGTTGGGACCGGGAAGGCAAACGGTCTTATTGTATTATCTGCGAGAATCTCGTGGGGCCGGCATCGGCAGAGCCGCTGCATGCCGACTTGCATTGGTAAGGATAAAACAATAACATGACCATCATCGGTGAATACATAATATTTGACTATTCAATGTTGAGATGCGAGTTGAATTCGGAATGATGAGTTGCTAACCCAGGCAATATTACGAGATAATATAGAATATACAAGATCTAAAAGTGACCTTTTCAAGATTAAGTAAATATGTAATTACGTTAGAGGGTGACCGAAAAATATGGAGTGTAATGATTGAAGTTGCCATTTAATTTATCTAATTTCTAACGTAAACCTGCTCCCGTTATTCAAAACAAATTGTGTGAAATTGTATTTTTTTTACTTGAATTGTGTGTTTTACCGTGCCTCTCTGTGATTCTTTCCTCCTGATAATAAAATAAATATTTCTCTAAACTTCTGTTGTGTCTCTGGTCACTGCAGCAGGAGAGACGATACAATTTATTTCCTCACGATATCCCGGGGCGCTAAGCGGAACAACGTCCCACTTTGTAATGAAATAATAATCGAGTCTCAGCTGCGAAACGCCTTTGTTTATTTATCAAAAGACTATTATGATTCCAAGGATCCGCTTCGGTGCTATTCCCTAAATAATTCTCGTTCGGTAGTTTGGTATTCTTTTTGGATTAGGTTCAACTTTAGGGATATAAGAATGCTGTTTATAGTTGTTAGATTGTAGTTATAAGGTACATATAATATTATATTATAAGTCTTTCCTCGTCCAAGACAGTCATTGTTTTCTATGTCCTGTGTCACAGATTAGATAATAGTCCCATGTTCACATAGAAAAGATCCTCCCACCATCGATTGACCTGCCAACGTCAGCTTTGCTTATATTCTATTATCACATAAATTTGTTCATCGATTGCCAACTCTCATGAATAATAAGCGAAGTCATTTCGTGTTTGGACACCACAACGCTATTCGTCCTTCCACTTTACGATTAAATAGTAAACTAGTACTTAGCGTCGGATGTTTCATAAAAGGCAATATGTTTGGAATAATTTATTTCAAAACGGAACGTCGTCTTGTAATTTGTATATTTAAACTTAAATTATAAGCAGGTGAACTCGCGGTCGCTAAGTTTTTTTTTTAGAAATTTCCTTTATAATGCCACGGTAATTTACAGAAATTTCAAAAAATAATAACCTTTTGACGGCATTCAGTTAAACTGCTTTTTTCTGTTGATAAAAATATATGAGAGTTAATTAAGCAGTGTTTCAAACTGTCGGGAAATAATATGTCATTACTTGTCTTTATTAGTTTTGCGAAAATATCCAGTACTGTTCCAAACTGTCCATTCCTGGAAATAATCTCATTCATTTTGTTTTGTATCAGTAAGTACAATTCTTCCCACACGCTGCTTCATCTTACATGTGATGCGACCGAGGTTTACGCAACGCTGTCATGGTTCCGCGTCCACTGCCGCGTCACAATGATGAACGAGCTCGTGAGCCTAGACAAAGCCACCATTGGGACCGCAAAATGCTCAGCGGCCATAAAAATATATTTCAAACTTGTCTTGCCACTATTGTACTTTGTCTGGCTTTTGTTAGCGTTTTATCAACCATGCCGCTTGGGTGCCAGCCGTGTTTTTTTCACTTATAAGCGCCATGTTCGGACTTGTGAAGAAATTGAAGTCACTTTATATTGTTTGTTGTATTACATGCAGTGATTGGACGGCTCACACAAGTCAGCTGGCGTATATGGCGTAAAGTATGGGTTTTGGAAGAAATAATCAATTTTCCAGGTCGAAAATTGGTTTCGGCTCTTTAAGGGCTGTGAAACTTATATTGTGTTAAATACATGATGCTCCTGCTATTACATAAGAACAAAATCTATACAATCTGAAAAGGTTTAAAATTATATTTAAAAACAAACCAAATTGCAGTAATTCGTAAGCCGTACCGCACACAACATCACACGCATTTGATAGTTTTAAAAAGCTCCATGAGTTTGTACGATGCTATGAAGTTGAACATGAGCCAACTCAATAACGGCGATATCTATCCGTACACAAAGAACTGAGTCCGCCACAATGCTCCAATAATCTTCGGAACACATAATCGAATAACTGCGGGGGCTTACTCGCCCTAAATTAATGATCAGATTAATCCTCAAAAGTGTCTCCGAGTCCCTAAACTCGGACGTTCGAGTCTTCCAGGGATAACTTTCCGGATAAATTTTGAGCTTCATAATCCAAGATTGGAACTAATTTATGGAGTGTCCCCATTTCGGCGTGACCTCTGTGAAGCGGTGTACAATGGGCTTATGTTATCGGCCATGGGAATCTGCCGGGTAAGCACTCGATGGATCGTTAACACCGTTTCTTACGGAGTTTTATTACTGCATTATGGGTTCGCTTTCAACTTTAATGACGGTAACTGTAACCTTATTGCTGCCAATAGAAGTTAAGTAGTACAAGTATTATTGAAACTAAATGAACTTATTTAGTGATTCTATTCTAATAGGTAAGTATCTGCAGTAAATAATAACTAGTTAATAAAAAATCGAATCGCATTCTGATTTCATTATAAAGGGTACGTTTTATACCAATTACTTAATGCAGTTGTGGCATTTAGAATACCAACACAATAATCCAGGTTTTTTCAGAAAAAAAACGATATCACTAAAACTTTGTATCATGTAACTTTTATCCCGGATTAGTGTGAACGGTATTTGCATATTCCGGGAAATGAGTGGGTTTTCCCGGAATTATAAAAATAAAAATGTCCACCACTACAAATTCGTAAGAACTGCTATTATTCAAAATTAAAATAAAGCTATCAACATCAATGGTACTTAATTATGTAATTAGGTTAGAAATTTGAGTAGGCACTTAGATTTGATGCTCTTCAATTGATCTTTAAATCCAAAGTCCCCTTCTAAGTTGTTCTGTACTGTACTTGTTCACGAACGAAGTCTGCGAACGATGGAAACATTTGAAGATTACAGCAGAGTTGGGCGAGAGTTTAGTTCCATCGTAAGTTACGGGAAGCAGGGCTTCTTATCTAGAGATTAAATATCGATTTGGAAAACAGAGTCAAATGGATAGATTTAACTGAAGTATGTCAACTATTTTTGGTATAGTAAGGATAACGTAAAAGCAAGTAGGAAAACTGAAACAAGAGATTATATAAGTACCCACATTGTTTTTGATTTGTAATCATTAGACCATTGTTTGAGAATTGTGTTCGTGTCAGCGACAGATTGTATCTGAGTGTGTTACAAAACCAAGACCATTGCCAATACGTTAGCAAATTTTAAAAACCAATAAACTCTACATGCCAAGGCCCCACACTAAACGACAAAATTGTAAGATCTGCAACTCGGTGTCATTGCTGTGTACTATGACACTCAGTCTATAGACTGCAGTGTCTATAGTGACAAGTGTCCCTGTGAATACTTATGATTAGGCCAGAACGACCTACTTTATAGCATGTCAGTACCTAATACGAAGCTAAAATAAAATTCTCATAGCAAGACATTAAATCATTCCGCCCCGTCTGGATTTCTCAACACAAACTAAATTCATATTCTGCATCGCCAAATTTGATTTCCGATCCATAGCACCCAGATGAGAACCCTAGTGAAATGAGGAACTCGTAAAGTTTTATTACTCCGCTAATAAAGTGGAAGTTCAGAGATGGCACCAAAGGAATTTCGATAGTAATTCCCCGTCCATATTCCCCGGCACGCGTACGGAATGTTAATTATTATTATGATTGAGATTTGTTTGCCTTAATTGCCTCTTGGCGGACCTCTCGCTGACTTATTCTATAGCTTTTTGCTATTAATCTTGAATGATCTTCGTTTACATTTAGATTTCACGCCTGACCTAATGAAGGAGAGTGCGTGACTTGTAATATTTTAAATGCTGATATTAAAAACAAATCCCGTCTGAAATTATTTTATTAGTGATTTAATAAGCATGATCTTGACTATAAAAAAAAACAAGGACGGAAGTAAATGAGCCTACTACTACTGAATGAATATATCTAAACTAGATTTCACCTACTAAACGAACAAAAGGCTCTATTCTGAAGTCCGTTAAGCTTAATTAATAGGTTAAGGATTAATTTGTAAGTTGGTAGAGAATGGTCGCACACCGCAGGCCACCAGAGGCTTACAAAATATGTGGGTGCCCACACACACAATCCATCAAGGATATTCTTTAACATTTATTAATTGATTAGGATTTATTTGTAATCTAAGGATGTTTCATTATACGAGAAGTTAGCTGTCAATCGACCTATGCATAGTTGGGTTATACATCAACATTTGGTAAAAGGGTTTTAAATATTAGTAATATTGATTTCTTATATTTACGCGAATACTACACATTGAAATAAAACTAATCTTAAGGATTTTATCGCGGTTTATTTTTTATTTTACGTTCCCGACGTTTCGGCTGCTTTGCAGCAACCATGGTCACGGGAGGACTGAGGTGTTTGACGTCCTGGTGTCATAGTTTGACGGGGGTACCCTCATATTTAGTTGTTACTTGCGGTCCGATCTACGCAGAAAGTCGGGAACGTAAAATAAAAAATAAACCGCGATAAAATCCTTAAGATTAGTTTTATTTCAAATATTAGTAATACTAGCCCATTAATGGTCTTACTGCTGGGCATGGGCTTCCCGCCAATGCGAGAGGAATTAGGCCATAGTCCTCCACGCTGGCCGAGAGCGGGTGGCGGACTTCATACGTCTTTCAAGGGGTTCTCTCAGACATGCACGTTTCCTAACGCTGTTTTCCTTCACCAATTAGCAAGTGATAATCATGGTTGAAAATTAGATTTGTACATAAAATCCAGAAATCCCCGAGGTGCGAGTCGCGGCTAGAACCTGCGATCCTCGTTACCGTGGCAAGAGTACTACCATCTTGGCTATCAGTGCGAATAATAGAAGGGTTTTTGGTATGAAAATGGGATTGTAAAGTCACTTACATAAGTCGAGCGGTGATGAGATGAATACCTTTACGGCTGAATCCTACGCCTATTAAGACACAAGATACCTGTGACGGCGAATCCAGAAATATCTGTTTAAATTACATGTTGGATGTGACAGTACTCCATCCGTCGCTAAGCTCTGAGCAATGGACTAGTCATTACAAGCCTGTTGTTGCCTCCAGCTGGGTGGGTTATCTCCGGCCGCGGATTCAGGGACTGACCATCACCACAAAGGGATGGTAATGTTATACTAACAAATATATTATCTAAATGCCAGAAATTGTGCGATTTACTGCGGCCTCTCAACAAATACCCTTGGAGTGCGTAGGGATTCCATATAATTATGGAACCGGTATACCTTTACAAAACATCTCTACAAATATGACTTTCCGTGTATGTTTTTGTCAGTTATTTTCAATCATTTTAGGATCAACCATAATTAAAACCACATTTTTAAGATACATTTCTCAGTAGGGATATGAACTTGATGAATAAAAACGGCAGTAAGATGGAGACGGCAGAGCAGCATAGCACGATGTGACATGGAGTCATGACACGTCGCTGAACTGGTAGGTCATGAGTCATGACATCATTTTTATGTTCTGCGAGATGTGACTGTATATACAAGTATCCATAATGGATGATTTTTCCATGTATATAACTATTGTATATAATTTATTAAATAAAAATCCATAATTAAAGTGGACATTCGTTGCGCACAAGATTATCAGGATGACAAAGAGGCATCTCCGTGCGATGTCATCGGAGACAAAGTTGACAACTTCCGCTCAAACGCCGCCCGGCCGCGCGCGTCGCTGGTCAGATGTGTTGCATACTTCCGGCGCGGGACGAGCCGCCATTATCGGTGCTCGGGCATCGTTTCCGCTGCGTCCGGTCAACGACTATGATGGTTATTTTGATTATTGCTAATTACCTACATTTTGTACTTATGTTGTCATTGATTGAGATAATATTCTAGAAAACTCATTAATATACCTACAGATGTTATTTGTTTGTTGGAAGGTGGCTATAAGAAGTTTGTATAGTTTATGCTATCATTGTATTTATATCCATGTTCAAAATGAGAAAATATGTAGATACTTATAAAATAAAATTCTATGTGGCACGTCTCATTATTGAAAGTATTGTGTGTCCTGAAAACCCTTCAGTTATTTGCGTGGTTAGAGCTACGAAACCTTTTTACTTCCAAAATGTAGGTAAAAAAATGATCTACTCATAAAAGGCGATAAGTACGAGACAAGTGTATAAAATGACCCATAAACTGAGCACCCCGGCGTCGCAACACGCACGAAGCTCAATATCGTCTCATACCTCCAATAACACGTTCCCTATTATTTCCCAATGCGACGAAAATTTTCAATCCAAGTTTAATAACTGAAGCCGTCGCTTTGTGCACCGAACAATGCTGAGGATTATTGTTACTCGCGATTGTACTGGTTATAGTTGTTCTTAGACTAATGGGAAATGTACCAAGTGATTCGAATTGAAATAAACCGCTTACGAGTTGTATTGTACGTTTTTAGATTCTTTGTAAAATGTACTTTGTAAAATTGTTTATTTTTTTAAGTTTGTGCTTAAATTGTAAGCAATCTGTTCAATGGTTTATTGAGCTCTTTAACCCAATATTTAAAAAAAACCTTTTTATACATTTGCAATTGAATAGCAAAGAACTTTTCTTTTGAAAATTGCGAGGGAGCTAGTCTTAAATTTCTGACGATCATGAAATGTTATACCTGAAATTTATATCCATTGAAGTAAATAAAAAAAACATGTATCCTTTAAATTAATAACCCCTTTAGGTCAATACATAAAACACAATATCAACTTCTCTTGATCTTTGACTTATTCATACAAATCTTCATTATACCAATAATGTATTGCGTTAACTAAAGTCGTTAGTGAAAGTTCTTCATATTAAACAGCAACATAAACTCTACTTTACTATAAACAGCCACGCAGACCCGGACACATCCAAACGTAACTAGGGCCATGTGATTGGAACAACAAAGACATTACGCCAACCACATTGATCGAAAATGGTATTAATTTCATGTCAAGAGTAATTAACTCTTCAGCAATAAGCTTGGAAATAGGCGGATTAAAACGTCTATTAAAACGAATCTGGTTCATATTAAGTAGATAATGCAGCTATCAAAGCATACGCCGCAGGCAATTTCGAAGCTCATTATTTTGAGCAAACAGCCAAGGTGCGCGTCACTCAACCGTTCCGACTACGGTATTATCAGTCCTAACAACTTTACTGGATCATTGTTCTTAACTGACTTTTGTAGATTTATGACATCAGTTTTGTTTTCATTACCACAAAATATGATTTTTTAATGATTATGCGTGAAATTCATTGTGTTCGGCAAAGTGCACGAGAGAGGCGAAACGTGACTTTTCACAGAAACTTACATTGGTTGCTGAAAAACAACTACGATATTTAGTTAAACAAATATAAAATAGCACTAGATGTGGTATCGCAGTTGCATACCTCCATTGCGCAGTTCCGCTCAACCGCTCGCCGCCTGGAGCATCGAACACGGGGTAATGGACGCTGAATAATGAACGGCATAACAACACGGCATAATTCACATGAACGTAATCCATTGCCAGAGGTTTCTAATTCATTTTGATGTAGCTCACTAAATATTTGATCACAGCAATAATTTGATTTTAAAACAAAACTACGTTCGTCTTCTTATTTTATTTGCCTGGCGAAAGATTCCGTTAAGTATATTTTTTGGGTGATTGATTCCCTTAACGTTGAATGTATCAATCTATTCAATAATGTTTATCTTTGAAAAGATTGTGCCCAAACTCGTAGAACATACATTCCATTTAGAATAGCATTATAAAGCATTTCTCAGAAAAAAAAATGTTTTTTTATCTTACCATGAATAAGCGCCTCTTGCGATGTTTCAATTTGCGAAGCTTTTACTTTTATATCACTTAAAATTTTACAATAATTGCCTTGTTATAAACCCAGAGCTAGTATGAAGCATAAACCTCTATGTGATCACACGTTGAATTATGAACGCGAAAAGAGACGGAAGCGGCTCACCTAAGCGTGTTTCTCGTTTTGCGTTAATCCCGGGCCAAGTCTCCGGTTTTCCAATTAAACTTTGCACTGAACGTGAATATTTTAAATTAGCTTCTAGTGTCTAAAATTCTTGGGACTGTCTGTTGGCAAATGCAAAGCAAACGTGGTACATTTTTGTATGTACGTATTACTTACCATCTTTTCCTAGAGGCCAAATCTGGGTACACCTCTGCCCACCCCTTCAGGATTATAGGCATGGAGCCGATTATTACTTTTATTGATGTGGATTAAAATGGCGGTTTAACTGATATAGCAAAATATGGGTACCAATATTGGGATTTCCACAAATAAGTTCGGATACTAGTTTCCCAGAAGTGTTATCCCGACAGATAAAAACATTAGGTCCTGGTGTCAACAGGAGGTGTACAATTAGTTACTTTAGAAGTTCGCGAATTTAAAGCCGATAGTGCTATTAGCAGCAACGGAGACGCCGATGCCAGGGCTGCCGAATTGGATGCATCGGTTTAGACTTCAACTGCGGAAGTTGGTTAATACTCTGTATCTAGTTTCGTAAATTGGTGGTTGAATATCGAAATAGTATCTAACTAAATATCGAAAGGAATTAGAGCAGAAAGTTATTATGTACGAGTTGTGCGATTTCAGACGCGTAGGCTCCAGTTTTTTTTTCGATAATCCCGGAAAACCCTCAATATTTGCTGGGATACAAATGATCATCATACTTTAGGAAATTCATCATCATTATCGATTGATGATGATCACAAAAATGAATAAATCAATGCCATTAAATTAGCTACCCATATTTACTAAAAAAAATATGAAAGCTTTGGTAATTGTACAAATAGTTATAACTCTATAACCACAATTATTTCAAAGCTCTAATTAGAAAACCGTCATGGAATATCTCCTCTCTTTTTGCCCTTTTCCAAATCTTTAAACAAACAATTCAAAAACCTACAGAGCGGGGTATGATTCGCGGATTTGTGACGTAGTGCAGCACGCAGGCCGCCGCGATGCCGCGTGAGCGCCTCGCCGCGTCCAATTTGCGCATGCAACTGATAACGAGCGGATACTACACGTGTTTGGTAAAGTATCATATTTATATGCAGGGTGGAACAGACAAGCTATTCAAGCCTAGACTGCAGGCGTAATAAAAAAAGAAATATCTTATCAGAGTTGACGGGTATTTATAAATTCTATATATTAAGACAGATATTCCTAAAGTGTATGTGTGTTTTAATGATTACATTATGTGTATACTTCATTGTAAAATATTTGTTAATTTTAGAAAGGTATCGATAATATAAAAAAAATATTTTCACTAGACATTATTAACATACGCAAACCTTTGCATTTTTGCACAATGGTTATATCCCTTAAATCCCAAAGTCAGTCCGCCACCGTGTACCCATGACTATTATACGTAATGTCGACATAACACATCGCAATGACGTCATTAGCGTCCCATGCCCCTCGCTGCTGCTATTCTTATATGGGTATATTTTCCTAGAAGCACAATCCGGAATAAAATCAATGTTAACCTTTATTTTTTAGGCCATGAAGGCTATATCGTAAGTGGTTCTATTGAATTCGTCTTCGTAGCAGATACATAGATATTTCTTAATTGGGTGGAACATTGTTTACAACGTATTCGTGAAAGCATTTAAGTCTATTCTGTCCGGGCGGTATTTGTTATCTAGGGTAGATATCATAATAAAAAATCTATTTCTCCTGCAAATCCCTTGTGACCGCGGTGGTCCTTAACAGTAAATAACTCAAAAAACCAATACAGCAAAACTAATGTCATTTGTAAATATTGTTCATGGAATCCCTATCTCAGTATCCCAAATTATCGTAAACTATGGAGCCAACTGATACACGAAATACGTGACACTGCACGCCGCAGTTATAACTTACGAATATGAACCTTATATCCTGACAACAAGAGGTATGAGTGCTGCAGCCGTTAACTGGTGTTCAGAACTATCGGTATTATTTACAGGCTTTATAAAGTGGCCAACGATTTTGCTTGAGGTGTTGTTTTTGTTGCAAAACGTGTTAGTTTTCACTGATGTTTAGTTCTGTTTTAGTTTGAGAGGTAGAGATTTTATATTATCTATGAATGTAATGTATAAATGAGTTTAAAAATGTATTTCCTCTTCGGAAGGCTGGCGATTTCCTATTGTTAAAATCGTAATTGTAATGTAGCATCGACAATGCAAAAATACTATTTCAAAACTTTTCATACACTGACGAAAATCGACATATATTCCAAGTGTTGGTACCTGTACAGTCAAAGGTCTTATGGAATATTCTCATTCATTTAAGAGAAAACTAATCTGGAAGAGGTGGAGACTTGTTCATTACGCTGAAAGCATCCGGCTAAAGCGGGGTGTACGTGCGAGCTCTACGTGCAAACTCGACATTGCACACAAAACTTTTAAGAGCATTCCGTTTGCAACCCGAAGAAACAACCCAGTCAAATACTGAAATTCGCAATGAACCAACCAACCAACGGTGAAATTGCGAACCAGTTCGCTCAGAAAAAAGGACACCCCAAAACGGTCGAAGTAATTTGTCTTAAGTGGCTAGAACCATGAAATATTTGGGAACTTTTAAAGCGTATTAAAGTTTAGCAGGACCTTTGTAGATGTGAGAAGCGATAGGGAACGGACAAGGCCGTCCACGGTAGAGGCCGAGGCGATGACGCGTCGCGGCGCCTTGTTTTTAATTAATACGAAAAGTTAGGCGGGCGGGTCGCGCCCGCCTTATTGTTCCCTTTAATTATATAAATACACGGGCCCCTAATGAAGAGGCGACACCTCACCGCGTCTCTTAATTCCGAGGGTAACTTTTATAAATACAGGAAATATGGAATCATAAAGTTGGACAATGAGCTCGTTAAGCGAGTAAAATATTTTGCGACTTGGATACATTAAAAGGGACCGACGAAAGCGGCTTTGAAATGTGTTTACCCTGATAGCGCCAGTGTTATTATAAATAATAATAACCTACCCTTTGTTTTATTTTGAGCTTATCCTACTTTTCATTAATAACATAGTTAAAAAGAGTCCTCATAGGCAGTAAGCAGGGGCTTCTACGCAGACATGGGCTACAACCACGTCCCAGTGAGATTACAATTATTCTCAGAATAAGTATGTATTTATCTAAAATGCCATCGGGTACCCAGGCTCTTGTGTGTGAGTACCCTGGAAATAATTATATGTGAGGCAAACGTAAGTGATCTCTCACATATAATAGTTACCAAGGCACTTAGTTAATATTCGGCAGTATACTATACATAAGTTTCGTGTACAAAAATATCCATAAAACTTGGCAGACAGAAGACTAAGTTTTGATAATAATTTTAACCAAATAGACAACAACTTGGATGTATTCCATTAGCACAGTTTATTGGGCGAGGGTGGTGCGCGGGGTGACACGCCATGAATTAATTATTACTTCACAAAGCTCTTGTTTCTTCAGATATGGAGTTTTGTCGCACGACGTTAACTTGTGCATTCAGTATCTGAGATTCGGCGTTCGTAAAATATGCGTTTCAAAGTTTCAGTATTTATGAGTCAACGCGGGGACTACCTACTTGGAGTTTGTTTAAGAATTGTAAAAGTTGTGAAGCAGTCTGTTTAATACGAATTATATATAACTATTCATGTGACCCATGGGATATTTCATGGGTCACATGGATATCCCATCCGACTTCTCCGAAATGTTACTTTTTGGGTAACCTGCTCTACTCCATAACTTCGTCCGCGTAGGACGCTAACAATATATTAATCATTTGTAAAAATATGACCCTACTACCTACCTAACTATGTAAATATGTGTTACTAAAGTAGTCATCAAGACCGATGTAACGAACCCAAACTCGGTGTGTCTATTCGATTCCCGCACAAAATTTCTAAGACTTCATCATCAGACCCTGGACACCATGTATGAATGAAGTACTCTTAAATACCAAAGTAGTCAACCTTAGCTCTGAGGGTCTACTCTACACCATCACCGAATTATTGTCATACAAACTTTTGGCTACCTTTTGACCCCTTAAGAAACGGATTTGGGAAAAACCAGAAAACAGGTGTCCAATTATTTATGTTCAAAACAAGTTAATCTACCCAGAAAAAAAATACATACAAACTTTGACCCCCTTAGAGGTCGAATTTAAAATATCCCCCCTAAGTGATCTCGTTGCGTTGTCTGTCAGTCAATCAGTCAATACTTAAGTACCTACCTCTGATCTATTTGTGTACTTACAACTCTACGATTGCTAACACTGACTCTATCGTCAACAACCAAATACACCGCTTTATCCCCAACCCTCTCTTTTCACAAATCCTTTAAATCGCTGTCGCCATACAACAAGTCCACACATTGCGCGGGTGTCGAGTAAAACTTGCATATCGTGGCAAACTCGCGGCGCGCGTCTTGCGCCAATTATACAAAAACTCGCTATCTATGTAGATACGCGAACTTGTGCTTCGCAGTTTTAAAGCGCTTTTTTATTTGCGAAAGTTTCAAAGTGGGTAGTGTGAGTTATAAGTTTTTTTGGTTAACCAGACAAATAGTTTTAAGAATTTAGTGGCAGTTGTCGCAAGCTTTTATAAAACTAGAACATTGTGATCAATACTCGTATTGCCATATGAAATGGTATTTTTCTTTAACCTTTCAAACTTTTGGATAACATCTAACAAGTATCGCCTGAAGGTGCCTGCCTAAAGTTCACTAGGCTTCTTGTTTGAGGATCACACTATGTTTTTAGAACTGTAGGCCTCAATAGTAGGCCCTGGTATAAAATTTGCAAGACTATTAGTCACTTACCTGTATAGTGGTATTCCGGCGTCATCTCTGAACCAGAACACCATGTACACCTTGTCATTGGCGGCGGTGCCCAGGTCGCAGGGGAACTGCGCCACCATGCCCTCCACCGCCTGCACGTCCACTGTGCGGACACCGGCTGACAACAAACGAACAAAATATTGAAAATATTCGTTAACAATATCATCTATTCTTAACTAAGACTGACAGAGAGCGCACAACCTACAACAGTGGATCAAGAAGCATGAGATATTAATTCGTAAACAGGACATTATCCTGAAAATACTAGAGCAACATAAGATAGGAATATCAGTATATTCTGATTTATACAGAACTTGCTTCACCCGCGGTGTCGGCCGCGTTTAATTTCAGGATTAAAAGAATCTTTTGTGTCGTACAATTACAACCTTGCAACCAGTACAAAATACGGAGAATAAACATATGTTTTATTTCAAATTATAACCTCCATATATACGAGATTTCATTAAAAACTATTTATAAATAAATTGCGCACATCAACCATAACTTTAAGCCGCCCAATCGACACACTTTTGCATTTATTATGTCACTGGGGATTCATTATATAATCATATCAAACAAAAAAGGAACCTGCAACTGAAACAGGTTACACAAGAGAAGAAATCGAATTCAATATTCGGAGCAGAAGCAGTATCGGCTTCTATAGCACCAATATGCATTCAGTTTGCAAAGTAACAGACGTACAGACACGGGTGTTATGCAGAGCGCCTCTGTAACCGCTCCCTCGAGCCAGAACAACAGTACAATAATGTACGCTCCCCGGAAGTCCATTAGTATGATAACGAAATACGGATGTCTTGGATCCGAGTTAGATCCAAGTTCGAGACGCGGGCACCGCGCAGGGACTCTGGGAAAGCTGCCGTTTCTATGTTTACACAAATTGTACTCTTGTGATGTAATAGTGAAACTAACGTCTAGTAGAACTAAATGTGATTTACAAAAGTAGCTAAATAACATACCCTGGCAAAAAGGAAGGCAGAAAGTTGTTTGAAAAGCTTGATCAAGAAAATTCTAATCATTTGACTCTACCATACTTCTTTATATAATCCTGGCATACTCAGTCATGATCTCTAATTTTTCATCTTCTTTACCATTAAATCGTTTATATAGCTCAGTAGCAATAAGTGTTCATTGTTCGGTGTAATCACTTAAATGATTCAAACTATTGTTGAAAAGGTCCCATAAATCACATCGCGTAGTTGTGAAGTACGAGTGAACTAGAGTCTGTGTCGCAGGTGTTGCGGCGAATAAATCACTCGCCGCGCCCGTAGAGTTATCTAGGTTACTGGGGCTGGCGTTGATTTCAATATTTTCAATCAAGTAAACCTTATATACAAGTTCTCAACTTATAGGAACGGGGAAATTGACCTGACTGCGTTAAATATGACAAATTTAGATAGCTTACAAAAGTAGCACTATTAATAACAACATTTATGTAAAATATATCATATCCGAGCAGATGCCTCAATATGATTTTCTAGTGCTAAAGTCGGTGCCAAATTCCAACTAATTATTTCTCCTCCCCATTCCCGAAGTTTATGAATATTTCCCGTCTTAGTAGGAAAACTATTTCTCTTAACTTCGAGCGCGCAATTTACAAATCTTTTATGAGAAAGTACATAAAAATCTAAAGCCTCTGTCTGGATGTTCTATGGATTTCGTGATTAATGAGTCTATGTTTCTTACCTGCAACGCACCCTCACACACACAACTATCAATTACTTCCAACGCTCTCCATTCTGGCATCGCTCAATTATACCCAACTGTAACCCGTCCGCGATGAATCCATTCAACGTTAATCCTGTACCTGCTCCATTGTGCCAGGACTCGGCTGCAGGCACTAGGCTCTTTGTACATCTAGATTATTAATTATGTCCCCAGCGTCTGTTTAGTCTGTCTGTCTGTACATCTATTCAGACGACTACCCTGTGGCAGTATCGTACCGTGAGTAAAGATGCTTTTGTTTTGTGTTTTAGAGTGATTTGATGAAATGTGGTGACAATTTATTTTGTAAGTTTAGGAGACTGAAAACTGATATTCCAAAATGTTGGTGTGGTACACCTATCTGGATATCTTAGGTACAGGGTATTTATTATTATTTAAAATTTACAATCAGTATATAATTCAATTTAAAACGCGCGCTAACTCCCTATCACGCGATGTTATTAAGTTATTAACATTGATCATAATAAATAATTAAATATAATTTAAGCTATTTGGACAATAATCTATGAAACTGCTCTATATAATGTTCTCTATGGTTTCTATCTCTTCTCTATGGCGGCTGCTTGACATCGTTTGGTTCTAAAAAGTGTTCTGTGTATTTAAATAAAATATGATTATTTAACTAAAAAGAAGTCTAATTTTCCACCCCAGGGCCCAGATGGTATATATTTAACACTATTTATATATCGAACAAAAAAATAGTCAAAAAAAAACTAAAATTAATGAAATAAGTCTTATTTTCAAGCCTCCCAAAGGAATATCAAGTGACAATCTCGTTGCTTCACTCGTTGAGCGATTGTCGAATTTGTAGGTCTAATGAGGAGGCTACACGGCTGTCAGCCATCGTTACATCACCTCGTCTGCACACGAATGAACTTTTAGTGGCTCAGATTGAAACACACTGTTGGATCATTTTAGGCTGTCATTTTTAGAACTAGTTAATACACCTAGCAAATTAATATAAATTATTACTGAGACACTTGAGACTTAAATTCAAGTTTGAAATAAATAATTACCGAAAATATTTTCGGCGCAGGAACGACATGTTTAACGACACGCTCAAATAAAAATTGTATTTGCAATAAATTACGTATAAAACATTTTTATATTTTAAGTAGGTAGGTGAACTAATACGTCTAGAGGTTATAATTTACGATCATTTTAGTATTCAGACTTATTTTATTAGCTTAGCTATCTAAAGCGCCACGGTGTAGTTGCATCCTCGCTGCGTCCACACACATCCTAAATTAACAGAGCGCAAGCGAAGGCTTTTAATTACGCGGGGTAATTGCTCACGTAACGAGGATTACAGGCCGCGTAAGCGCCGCCTATTGTAATTTATGCGATGGGATTGGAAATCACGAGTTGTGACAATGGCCACATGCAGCTTGATTGGAATGAAACGTGGTGCGGTCTAGACCAGACACTATCATAGTTGGGCAGCTTGTTTTACGACGATGTAAAGTGTAGTTGGTCGATGTTTTAGCGACTAACTGTACCCGTGACTTTGAACACGTGGATTTGAGCTTTTTAACTAAGCCGGCCGGATTAACTAGGATATAAACTAGTTGGATAACCGGTACGTAAACTACTTTCATGCTAACTGACAGTAAAATCCACCTAGTGGATATTCATATTACATTATTTCGGGGACCTAAGATGTTGATCTTACCAACATTTAAAATGCGATCAGTGAATATTCAGATAGTCTGCCTGTGGTAGCCCATCGATTTCACAGGATACAAAATATTATATAATATGTACACAAAGGTAATAATGTAAGCTATCACCATTCCAAATTATATAAAATCCGTTTAGTAGTTTTCCTATGTGGGGCAAACAACCAGACATATAAGTTTTTTTAATTGCGGATTCGCTTTTTTTGGATTGATAAAAAAAAAAAAAAATCTTAAAAAGTGGCAGTTATTATAACGTATAAATGGTACCTCATTAACACATCCTCTATGAATTACCATAGTTAGTCCGGTGTCCTTGAACCAAGAAGTTAAGTAAGCTTTATTAAGTGGCCGCTATTGTGTTATGTATACGAAAAATCATTCTTTATTTCAGAGTTGGCAAGGTTTTTCTAATCCAGCTACTACAGTCTGTAACACACCAGCCTAATGGAAACATTGTAAAGCTCACATCGTAGGCTGTTCCAATTAGCGACCGCGACCACTAGTATTTAATTCGTATTTGTCACGTAACTGTAGACGACATGAGCTCCATTATAATTTATGAAAGTAAGAACTAGATTTCGTACTTGCTGGTAGATAGAAGAGCTAATTTAAATACGGAGCACCGAATCACGTGCCAGTTATACAGCATTTGGGAGTGAAGGGCCATATACAGACAATCCTAACATTTGATTAGATAAAGGCGGAAGAGTTCACATCACTAATATTTGGAGTCATTTAGGTCCTCTTTTGGAAGCTACTGAACGGTCAGGGGCTTAATAATATGGGAGTAGTCCGCAAACTCGAACCAATAGATAACCCAAAATATTAATTTTTAATGAATGTTTATTTGGCAGAGAACGACAATAATAACCTTGTCCCTTTTTACACGTGCTCTCTATCATCGTACAGCAATATCACTGTCCATCTCTACCGAAAATATAGGCGTGATGCTATTGTAGTGCTTCCTATTAAAATAAATCGCCAAATATAGGATTTACAATATTATAATAAATTTATTCAAAGGAAAATGTTGTTTGGTTCGCGGTATAGTGCTGCACCGAGAGCGATGAGATCGTCGATAATTAGAGCAGTCCGTTGAACGGCCTTGAGTGGGCGCCCTCATCATTCGAAGCGGGTTTCATGCATGCAGCGGACCCGGGCCCACTTGTACGCAGCTACGTGCAGATATGAGTTAAGGAAACTTGGTAGGGAGAATCTTACGGAACAGAAATAATATATTCATCCTTATAAGATATTATAATACCACCCTGAAAAAAAACCTCTTCAAACAAATTAGTCAAAAATAAAATACCTACTTATGGGTAACAAATGCTGGTGTTACGCGGAGATCGTCATAGCACGTAATTAATTAGGTGGCTCCGCCGCACGGACCGGAGTGCAATCAATCAAACGGCACCCAGCGATTGTTTAAACTCAAATGTACCGCACAATAGGGAATCCCGGTAGATACGAACCGAGTTGAAATTTTGTTCTAATCATCCCGGAACCGCGATGGAGATTGTGGGAATTATAATTTTGTTCGCGTCATTTTAAGGCATTCGTCTTCATTAAATCACGTGCCATTTTAGGGTTTACTGATTACCTCGAAGTTTTTTATTTTGAACATTCGTTTCTGATGAGTTTGCGAACCATTAACGATAAGTACATAGACACTCTACACTGGCTTAACGAAAGTAATGATTGCTTGAAAAGTTTCGTTTAGCCAATCGTGTCCCTGATTGAGTGTTCTGGAAACGCAGGTGTCTAAATTCCATAACCTTGAAAGTACCAACTCCACTGTAGGTACCTTTATATTAATTACACAACAGCGAAACATAAACATCATAATTACCAAACTTAATCAATTACCGAACAAAGCGTCGTCCATTAATTAGGAAAGCGGAAAATTGCGATATAAACCAGTTGAGATGGATAAAATGCGGTTATTCGCGATTATAAATATTAATTACTGAACGACCGAGTCGCGCAACTAATGCTACCTTTGAAGGTAAGAAAGAGGGAAATAATTGTCAGCTCGACCGGAGTTTAAAAATAATCATGATCACAAACAATCCTTTTTATGTGCCCTTTCGGTAACGTAACGTCCTCCATCCCCCTCACTCCGCAGATTTCATAAATAAGCATGACAGTGACAGCATATATTCTCGATGACGTCAAGATTTCATTAGAATGTCCTGCTTACACTACTGTGTACCTTTGATATCCGTGACCAGTAGTAAAACAATTCAGTTGTTATTTTTTTGCGTTCAACCTGAATTTATTCCAGAATGAGCCTGCAATATCCCATTACTGGACCGCAGTGGTCCCGCAGTTGCCCCACACTCGCCCGCCCCGCGGTTGCTCAACCGAACACAAAAACAGATGCCTCAATTCAGTGAGTGGCGAGTGAACCCGTTACTTCAACATATCTTTTGTTACACAGACAAAGGACCAGTTATCTCGGTTTATTTAAATTAGAAATGATATAATCTCTTTACTAAGCTTGGTGTACAACATTTTAAGTTTCTACGTTCAGCAATGTTGCTGTGCGTTGATTTTCGGCAGCCAGTTAGGTCTTAATATATAAGAATATTTAAAAAAAAATCATAACAAGGTATTTATACAAGTTAGCAATTTCAAAATAATAACTACAGTTTTAAGACGTATAAAATGTCCTCTTGTATGAGTCTGTCCCCCTCGCATTGAGGGGAGGCCCGTGCCTAACAGTGAGACATTAAAAAAGGCTGGTATTATTATTATGAGTCTGTGGCAACCTTGATATTCTCCACTATCACTAAAAAATGGGTATAAATATTCAACTTTTCACTTCTAACATATAATAGTTAAAAGATCCATCGTTTTTACTCTTTAGCCAACGAACTCCAATATAAATAAAAAAAGTGGAGGTAATATTTTCCGTGTGTTATCCTAGCTTAATGCTAGGGGTTTGCCTTTTCACGAGTGAGTGAGCAAGCCACTAGTTATGTCGTTTATCACTCTTATTCTTATCCTTTAATATAAGCCCGCCATTTTAGTGCTGAGTTACCAGTCATAGTAACCATAAAATGTTTTTTCAGCGTTTATTTATAGCACGGAGTGGCGCTCATATTATCTGTTTTAAGGGTCGAAGAGAGAAACCAATTTCGGTTTCCATTTTGCTTCGAGGGAATTCTCGTCTGAGATAACATAGTTCAGATCTAGAGCATGGAAAAGTCAACGGGCAAATGGGGTAAATTCTGCTATTCCTTAAAATCTCCGTTGAACTTTTAATACATTAGTTTGTATAGCAAATGTACGAACAGCGGAGAGCAGCAATTAAGCGTTTTCGTAGCGCCGCAGTTTTAAAACATAATGCTCGCTGCACCGGCTCGTAATGAACCGCGGGTGGCCTACATAGTGGTATTAAATAGAGAGCCTATTTACTTTTGTGGCATATGCACTTGTGTTGATGTATAATTGTATTTGACTTTATCATGTTATATTAGAGAAGCTATAACCGCAATACTTCTTCAGAGAATGACCTACAGTTGCAACTCTCCGTGTAGGTTAAATCAGATATTGCTTCGCTTACTTATAAGAATTGTGTATATATGTTGTAGTACATAAATCAACTTAGTCCCTTGTATGTGAAATGTACTATCTTACTATACCAACATCAAGATCAAACCGTAAGACAATGCTATCGACATTTCCAAGTACAAAATGTATTGGTAGTGAAGTGCAATAATTTGCAGCGGTGCACAGTGGTGCAAGACATGGCCCATATTTCCAGAATAAGACTCAATAAATCGTATTCTGAGAGTAGCGCGTCTGAGTGTGCGGTGAGGGCGCTTGGGCGCTCGGCACACACACAGGACGACTGCATCTTAGTGATGGCAAATGTTTACTTACCTGTAAAATCTATGTAACATCTTTAAGGTAAGTACTACCATACCAAGAGAAGTTAATGGTACCACAAAAAAAAACATGATTCAGGAGGACATTGTTTAGCAAGAACCTTATATATAGTCTACGGTTCTTAATAATGCAATTTATAATATCAACGTATTTGATGATCGAGCAATTTTATATGCACACATACGCACTTCTTTTGGTTTTCTATTTGAAGACACTGTATTTGTTTACTTAATTATAATAACATTTAAACAGCTTTACTAAACATATCCCCGTTTAACAAGTCTTTAAAACGCCTTGAGGCTAAAATATGTTTATCAACATGGCTACATGGGGGTTTATGACGTAATCGCCGTATCGCGCAGCAGTTAACGCGGCTAATACCGGTAATGAAGTGTCTGGGTTCGACGCCGCCCCCTCTGCTGTGCGCGGTAATTAGACTCAACACTTCGTTACTCGGAGAGTTCATTAGACATTATGCAAAATTAAGTAGAGTGTGGTGTAAAGTCGATAGGGATTTCTAGAGCACGATTGTACTTAGAAGCAGCTGATTAGAATGGAAATCATAGGTAATAATGTCAGCTACCATGAAATATCTAGTTATATTTATAGTTTTTAATAATCTAACTACCTATCTATCTACTTTCACTGTATTCACTATGGATTTGTTTATGAAAAAATACTCGAGTGGTTTTTGAAACATTTCTAAACATTATCCTTGCACGATATAGGATCATATATGTTTCATATTAACGAACACATTATCGATAATTTTAAATCTGTTGTCTCTACTAATAACGAGACCACACTTAGTAGGTACTTGTATCTATGACGCTCTACAGTCATCGCTCAAACTATAGAGGTTGACACAGCTCTACCGGCAAGTATTTCAGCTTCCGGTCGTTTGGAGTGGCGGGGCGTGCGAGCGCCACGCACCGCACTGAGATAGGGCACGCATTTGCCCTTGCGCACTTTACAAAAGGACAAACTACTGAGTTACTGAGTGCCGCCTTAATTAGGTCGTACGCATCGCTGCCTGATAATATACGAGAGATGGCCTGATGCTGGATACGCTGGTTGTGCATAAAATTCACTTGGAAATTATATTAGCGGCATGAATAGGCGTCTTGTTAATCATAGTTAAATTAAATATTTAAGAATTAGAGCATATAACCACTAATTATGTAAGAATTCGCTTTACATGGATCTCTAAAATAACTCACCAGAGAAGATCGCCAGTGGTAAATTATATATATGAGACGATGTAACACGTACGGCCTTCAAAACTTAAGTTCGACGTCAAACTAGTAACTCAGTTACATTATGCGAAACAAAAAAAAAATCACATCTATTAAAAATGTAATAATTATTGCAAACATAAATCTATGTATATCCTTTGACTTTAAGTTCTTTGAGCTGACCATAGCCCTCAAAAACCGGTAAAAATAAAACCGCGGTCGTATCCAAAATAATCCTACATGCTACCAAATGCCCGAGGCAAAAACCCCCATTAGAAATATCAGTGATCGAAAACTGTAGGGTGCTCCAGCGTTCGGCGCATTGTCCGCGCTCGGCGGCGCAGCCCTCGACTCGAGCGGTAACGCCTCTTACCCTCGAAACCTGCTTTGAGCTAGTTTCATTTCGTAAATGTTACCAACAGTCGTTTGTGAGAATCATATATAGCATGGTTGTTTTTTTCTTTCAATAGTTTTATGCGTGTACTTTCTGTAAATATGTATTTTGATGATGAGTTTTCGTCTAAGAGAGCCAAGATGAAAAATCATCATCACAATACATATTTAGATACGGTAACCGGAATCCCGCAGAAGTCATATTTTCGTAATTTGCTTACACCTATGTGTTCAGTTCAATAAGTTTGTAAGATACGTTTACTATAAGCTCACAAAAATCTGATAACGATACTGTAACAACGATTGCACAACTCTGTCAAAATCATTTTGCGCGGTGTAGCGACCGGCTCCAACCTCGCTCGCTGACTTGTGTTTTAGAGCGAAATGAGTGCAGCCAATATCGCTCGCACGTGCGGCGTGGCTCGAGCTCAAATACACACTCATGATAAGATGAACGCATTTGTTATAAGGAAAAGGTCACGTGTACTTCTAGCACAAAATATTACGAGTTAAAAGAATGAAAAATTAAGGTAGGGGAAAGAACATGTCCTTAATATAATCAATTACAGAAATTTTGTCACAGCAGTTACCAAGGAGCTATGTCTGATTTCAGGTGAATAAAAACCTTCCAAGCGGTTAAAACTATAAAAAAATATTCTCGGTTAATAAATAAATAAACTTACAATTTAAAACAATGGGTTCGTGAAATATGTATATAGGTCTGTGGGTATGTATATAGATTTCAAGATGTCTCTCAAATCACTGACGATGAGTTCTTGAGCATTTATGGTTAGCTACCCGAGTCTTGCATCGTAAGGAAATATTAAAACATAACTATAAGGCATTTTAAGACATTTTTCTCCACAAACACTGAATTAGTTGACAATTCCTATACTAAAATCAATTTTAACTCTGCAATGAAACCCAGTGACAGGGCCAACAATTCGAAATCACCGCAGACCTTTCACGAAGACATCGAACCTAACATTATCTCGTTGAATAATTAATGCGGCGCAAGCCTGACGCAATTTGCTTGAAACGGACCCGTCGAACGCTGGCCACAATAAATAATCACAAAGGAACCGGACAAAGGGAACAAAGCTATTGTTTGTGTGTTCGGGACGGGGCGTCAGTCCGGACTGCCGGCCAAGGTGACTGGCGCGAGACGAGAGATGGAAGTTGGAGTTAGCTGCTATTGTTTTTGACTTAATATTCATATCATATAAGCACCAATGGATGTTATAAGTGGTCAACTGACTTGTAAGTGGTGGCTGATTCCATTCTTACCACGAGTTGTTACTTTTGACGTAAGCCCACCTCGAGCACAAGCATTCTGTTGTAAGAGGTTCCAAGACTCCCTAGTACAAGGCGATACCTCGAATAGCTAGTGAACTATTAGAATTTTTAGAAAAAAATAATTAAAATAAATATATACAACTGAATTGAGAACCTCCTCCTTTTTGAAGTCGGTTAAAAACTGTTGCGCATGACTCTTAAACTCATCCGCCATTGTAAGTTGTTCACGAAAAGTTATTCTAAATATAAAAAGTCTAAGCAAGATACTCATGACACGGCAACAAGATAACAACTCCAACGACTTTCATTGCCAACTTGCGTCACACTCGCTCGGCTTTTGTCAAGTTTTGCGAAACACGTTAATCAATCACTTAACGGTAATCGGTACGGTTGCTATTCTAGTATACTTTACACTTTACATAACACTTTCTGCTTAACAATGGCCTGGGGTGGTGGCGTTTTGTTGCCTACCGGGGTAAAAATAGCGAGGCTGGCACGTACTAGCTATACATGATTATCTATCTATCTCATATATATTAAAAACAAATTCGTGTTAGTTACACCATTTATTACTCAAGAACGGGAAGGCCGATTACTATGCTCTTTGATTTTTTTGAATTTGTCTATTCCCAATAGCAGACTAACTATTACAACAAGGGGAAATAAAAAAAAAAATATATAATAAAGATAATTCATTTTTTTACCGTTCGCCGGGACGGCTAGTTAAATATAAATATAAGTTATTTCTACGGAGAACCTTTCTTTACCGTATACATACGTATGGAGTAGGTAACTATACACTATTAACTTCAATGATATATCAACAGCCATATGAAACCGCTACTATTTAATTATCTCTAGTTTAGTTCAACCTACGTCATCACCGCAGTTTGATTTACCAAAAACATAATACCTACCCAGAGAGCCAGACGTCTTACTTAACTATGTATCTGAATCGAATAAATGTTCGGCGGCCTCCACACGACGCGTCTTTTCAATTTAGCTCGCGACTTAGCCCTATCAGTGCGTCACCGCAGTGTTATCAGCAGTCTATCAAATTGATTGACACCGGCCTCGCCTAGAAACGAAGCGAAGAAAAATATGGCCGCGAAGCGTTTATTAAGATTGATGACAGCAGTGATTTGCGGCCGGATGCGACCCGATTGGGCTTAGCGTTCGCCAAATATCGCATTGTCATTATTTATTTTTACGATTTCCATGGCTGATTGCAGATATTGCTCGACGTTCGGTTCCAACGCAATCTTGTTAATTGCTAATGAAGGGAAAATATCAAGTTAGATTGTCTGTAGTTATTTATTAGATCTTAATAATGTAAGTTCAAATTAAAAGCAATGACATGGTTAGTTCATTATTTTATTCTACTATATCGCAGTTTCACATTCATAACATGAATATACTTTTTTTTTGCATTTGTTCGGACTATTGGGCCGGTATCGCGTACAACAAATACCGCCCGCCCAGTGCCGCCCTCGAACAAGCTCGCGCTAATCAACGCAATCTCCCGCCAACGTTCAAAACACCGATCGCACCATTTTTCAACTGGCCCAATAAACCTTGCATGTTGCAACAACTTTTAGTAAACTGCTATCATCATACCATTTATTGAGTGCGGTGATTAAGTTCGGAACAGTATTTGGATATCTTATTTTAAGTACGATACACCTTGAGACGACACATGTTTGAGACTTTACCACGAGAAAGCCTCATAGTTAAAACCATGTACCAAAATCTGACCGAAATATTTTCTTCTACTGATGCAAATAAAACGCAAAGAAAAATATAAAATGTGATAATCATTGCTTACCCCAGTTGTGACATCAAACAACAAAGAAATTCGTGTTAATCCAGTTCAGAGCTGTTAAGCACCGTAGCCCATTATTTGAGCAGCAAAAATATAAAGAACAAAAGACGATTTGTGAAACGAACTAAACGCGCTGGAGCAAACGGATTCGCCAATAAAAATGCAAAAAAACCTTACTTTAGAACTGAATGTTGTGATGGCGAATACAGACATGTCCAAAGTGTGGGTGAACAAATGTGCCTTAAAATGGTTGGAAAATAGTCTTGAAAATGAGCAAATACATTATATATCTACAAAAAGCACGAATATATCCGATATAATAATAGACCCGATGTTCTCGAAGGCACTGTATTTGAAAATTCATGTATTGCAGAGCAAGCAGATAGTTTATGTACGACTACATCTTTTGGTACAATCATCTAAAAGCTGCTTTCATGTATATTATGTAAATAGTTCATATTTGTCGAATTATGGGTGCTTTATGTAGCTGGGCGGCTGAGGAAACCTAGCTGCTGTCGCAGCGAGACGTCCGCTTCGGAAATACTGTAATAATATTAAATATCCGGGCCACAGCCGCAGCCTAGCAAGCAGACCCGTTCCAATGAAACAACCACCGAGTTTACCGCACTTCCTTAAACTGTTAAGTCTTTTTGTATGTTATGGTTGGCTGCAAACGGCAATATTATGTAATTTTGCAGTTGGGCTTCAAGTTACTCAAATGCAGCTTGTGTGAATAACTTAACTGAATACATGCATGGAATAAGACTATAAATACATATTACTGGGTTTAGAAATGTTGGTCTCCATGCACAGCTGTAACTTCACTGTAAGGAAATACTATTCAAAACAAAACAGATACAAACTAGAGCAAACCAAGAAGGACAGCAGGTGGAATAATTTATGCTGTCGGGCCGGGAACTCCTGAATGGTTTTTTTTCTCGGGTATCGCGATCAAATTGCGCGCAGCACGTGTTGGGAACATCTTATCGACATAACCATAAATTGTTTGAGCGTTCAGAGAGCGCCGCCACGGAATGTCGCGTTGCCGCCGCGCGCTGCAGACTTATCCCAGCACAGCGTCCTCTGGGGATGACGGGTTTTTCTGTTCTGTGGTGAATTATGTACAGTGCCTGACTTACGAGAGATTCGGTGTTGGAAACTATTTTAACTTTGAATTGATTAGTGTGTGTACCCAAGACAAGATGTTTAGTATCGGCGATGTTATTATATAAGTAGTATATACTGGGTTCACCCCAAGTCTTTTATACGGTGCAAGCGTTGCTTAGTGTGGGCCTTGTGTATATAGTTAGTGTGTTTGTCTGACGACGTTATTATTATAAAATGTCAATTTTAATAATTCCAGGAATTGATTTCTTATATTTACGCGAATACTACACATTGAAATAAAACTAATCTTAAGGATTTTATCGCGGTTTATTTTTTATTTTACGTTCCCGACGTTTCGGCTGCTTTGCAGCAACCATGGTCACGGGAGGACTGAGGTGTTTGACGTCCTGGTGTCATAGTTTGACGGGGGTACCCTCATATTTAGTTGTTACTTGCGGTCCGATCTACGCAGAAAGAGCTCACTGTGTCTTGAGGTCTTGCAATGGTACGCTTGGTTCTGGATTTTATGATGTTTACTACAGGGTCCCAAGCTGGTGGTAGCACCCAGCCATCTTCCCTATTGAAATTAGGATGTTTTTTAATTTCAATGGCCTCGCGTATCATCCTTGGTCGGAATCGGTGTTCTTTTGCGAGGATCTGTGGCTTATCAAATCTGCTATAATGGCGGGTGCGATCTTGTACATGTTCACAGATTGCAGACTTCGTGGAGCGCCGGTGTTTTACATCAGCAATGTGTTCTTTTACCCGGGTTTTTATAGATCTTTTGGTTTGTCCTATGTAAGAGAGCCCACATTCACAATCGAGTTTGTATACCCCTGCATCTTGTAGAGGAATGTGACACTTCACAGATGGTAAAAACTGACTAATCTTCTTCGGCGGCTTGAAAGAAGTTTTGATTGAAGCGCGCTTCAAGATGTAGCCAATCTTGTCTGTGACACCTCTAATGTATGGTAGTACAGCAGGCAGACGCTCGACTGTGGCTGGTGACTGTGGTGGTGTCGGGAACGTAAAATAAAAAATAAACCGCGATAAAATCCTTAAGATTAGTTTTATTTCAATTCCAGGAATGTTTTACAAATGAAAAAATCTTTCTTAGACTTATATTCCGCACAACAGTATTTAATACATTTTCCACTACTGCTCGAGTGTATAATTACAACTCGGCGATGCAATTCACACGTACTACTGCGACTACCCGGGATTCGAACCCAGACTGTCTGAGAGCGTGTAATTTACTGCACCTCGTAATGACAGCTTTGTGCTGGATCAGTCGCGTAGGCCACAATGCAACACCTATAGTAGGCATAATTAAACCTCCTCTAGAATTATGAAGGGTTAGTAATTATTTCAATCACATGCCATTTGTAGAGAAAAAATGGCTATAAGTTTGTTGGTTGTTATAGAATTTTTCATCTCATTGGCTCACTTCGCTTTTTAAAATAATATTCATGTCGTTTCTCAACTACCAGGATAACATAGACATAAACGACCGTATAAAATTGCGATACACTTCATGCTATAGGAAAATTTAACGCAAATCACCGTGCTGCGTTATTTCTGCTACCCGGATTATTTAGGTCACAACATACTATGTGCATCCGTTAGTTAGAACAGTACCTTTTGTTTAGTCATAGATTGAGTAGTCACAGGATTTACCTACGCCTACAAACCGGTTTTTGGTAGTAGAATACAATTATAACATGCAATTTATATAAAATGGCCTCGCAGTCTTAGTTATTTTTCCAGTGTCAAAGATAAGGCTTATCGTTTAAAAATGCAGGCAAAGGTACATTAAGTGTCAAATGTCCCTCAGTGTAAGTCTGAAAATAGAATTATATTTTTTTACATAAATCTATGAAGTAGTAAATTGTACAACGACTACAACACTTCTATTCTAGCTGAAACAACATTTGCCACTTAATTATGTTTAATATTAATAACACATTTCGTTATTCCCCCAAGTCATCTGTGGGGACATTAATTAATTTGCAAAAAACGAAAACGCGCGCTACGCCGAATGTCGTCACGTCACTCACACACCCAGAAATGCTTACTTAATATTTTTCCACGCGCCGGCTCCCACAGGCTCCCGTCTTATGGAAATGTGACGTCGCGACGTCGCATTTGTAACTTGGCGTTACTTCTCGAGTAATTTGATGTGAGATATGTTGACAACAAAACAATTGAAATGAAAGTGTTGGAAGAAGTTCTTATTTAACTTGGCTACATCTTCATTTGTCATGCTGTAGGATTTAGGCATCCGAACTTAGCTCAACAATGCCAGGCCCTATACCAACATTTAAAGTAAAGCGTATTAACTCCAGGCGCCTGGTATACTTATTACCATTAAAACCTAAGTTATCTAGATTTTTCTTCGACTTTAAATATTTATATGTTAATAATGGACAGGGAAACACAAAATACGGTCCCAAACTAAGTAACGCTTATTTGTGTGTCGCAAAAAATTAACTGGCGCCGATACCAGTATATGATTACGTATATAAGATATCACCACCCACCATAATATGGACGAAGCTCTCACTTCGCAATCGCTAAACCATGTACACCTAATTACCCCGCCTGCTAAGTGCGCGTTACATTAAAAGGCGTCCTCGAGACCTGACGACGTACCCTGTAAATGAATTCGCGATGCAAACTCGCGCCTAGCGAGTATGATACTTGCTTAACCTTGTTATACTGACTCGTGGGAGGAGCTAACGATCCGGTATGAGAGAACGTTATAACTGATGAGCGGTACGCGATAAGACACGGTGAGTGACACGAGATGAATTCAGATTTAACTTTATTCTACTGGGTCGCGAGTTCTATAAACCCGCATCTACCTGATTGCTAAATATTTACAGTCCAGCGAGGCGGCCTACCAGCTTGATGAACGATAATTGGAACGAATAGCGCGAAAAAAGAGAGCACTATATCTAGCGGTGGCTAGACACAGGTTGAAAGGAGAAGAAGATAGATAACAAATAATGGAGGTGGAAGGCAAGCAGGACTATGAGCCAATTGCCGTAGGGATTATATTCCTTTTTATCTAGACTTTAATTTATTTACCCTTTATATAGCCATATTTATTAAGCCCGCTCATCTCTCATACCTCACCCGCCCTTTTGCCTCATTTGTATGAAAACAGCGATATCTCGTTACACATTACATTGTTACCGGTCGTATAATTAAGCCGCTTCCCGAGCACAGCTTGTTATAGGCTGTTAAATAATTCCCCTTTATCCTCGCCTCCGATGCAAAACAAACTATCAGGAAAGGTACAACCTACCTAAGAAAAAAAAAAAAACGTAAATGTAAAAACACTCAAAATTAATTATGACCTTGAGTCCGACAATCAGTGACAGATAATAGTGGAGTTATGATTAACAAAATATGGGTTGCCATTATATATTATATATATATAAATTAACTAATACGTTATACACATTTGAATAAAATGAACACGTACAAAGGTGCGCTATTGTCAAATATACTACCCATTTAGCTGGTACTTATTTTAAATTCAGAGTTGTCGAAAAATGTTGGTATCACGCGGGAATCCCGGCGAGTGCCGGTGTCACGCGGCAAGAGACGCGACACGCTGTCGCTGCAAAACGCAACACGAATTCACGACAACACGGATTCACGTTGCATCGAATAAATGTATTTTGAACTAGCTTTCGATGGTTATTTTTTAGTATCCCTCCTAAAAATTGGCTCAATGGAAGAGTATTAAAAATATTCGGGTAATACCATCCGTATTTTTCCAGTAGTATACCTTTGATATTAGTAATAGTGTTGCCGCGATTAAAAAGTATGTATGCTACCATATTAATCTATCCCACGGGAACCATACATTTTGCCGGGATAACAAGTAGCCTATGTGCTATTCCAGACTATAATCTATCTCCGTGCCAAATTTCATTCAGATCCGTTTAGCCGTTCTGGCATGATTGAGTAACAACAAACATCCATCCATCCAAACTTTCACATTTATAATATTAGTGGGATTGAATCACATCATCATTAACGAAGAACTTGTTTGTGTGCTGAGAAATAAGAACGTCAAACCGTCACAACATCCAATCGCCCAAATATAATAGAAATCATATTTGTGGAAATAAAATGCCATTAGCGTAAAAATATCACCCTTGATTGACACACAAAAAAAGAGTGGTAAATATCATTTTATCCCATTATTAAGATTGATGCTGCGAGGATGGTGTCTGAATGCGGATGCTCACGGCGCGGGCGATCGATGGTTGACGGGGGGCTTTTATCTCGCTACCGTGACCGTATAATATTAACTTTATGCGATACAGTGTTTTTCAATTACATAAATTCGATTCATGAGCATGTTGTATGGAAAATGTACATCAGACTTCATAAACCATATCGTCAGCTTCAAATTACTTTCAATCAGTTTTTTAACTGGTTTGAATCAACCGTTTCAATTTCTTAAAAACTTAACCAAATACCGGCTTCCCGGGCTGAGTTCCCAATGAATCCCAACGGGGAGCATCGCTCACAGCAGCCGCGCGCTGTTAGCCTGTCCTTCGATGGGACATGAATTGCCTTGTTACATTTACCGGGTAACTGGGTATAAAATATACTCGTACTATTAAGCAAGGTTAATTATGTTTTGTATTTTTTTTTCTTTTATCCTATATAAGCCCACGGCTGGGTGCGTTATTTCTTCACGCCATTTATACTTAGTCCAACATATACCGGCCACCTTCTCGATTCCCTCGGACCAACTGCCTTGTGGTCTACTTCTCTCTGTACGAGCAAATATTTAACCGGTAAAATAAATAAGCTGACCAATAAGTTAGAGAGTCTCAATAGCCGTCATGAGTCCTATCGGTATCATATTTGTTGGGGTTCCAAGTTCGGTTATTGCCAACAACTATAGTAAACAGAAATACACTCATGCTGTTTTCACCTTGAAGCGAGTTCTTGCTTCTATTCCAAATTTCTACTCGTGACATTGTTTGTAAGTTTACGCTACCAATCGAGACAACAAGCAAAAGTTTTGCTAATCTCTTTATCAGAAGAACTAAAAATATCCTCGCGAGTCGGCTCCAAGTCCTGGCGGCGTCCCGGCGGGGCCATCACTCTCGAATCACATCATTAAATAAACTAGTCTTTAAATAAAAGATCGCTGACAACACTACTTCCAGTCGTAATGTAGAGTCGAATATAACTGATATATAAATAAATGATGTACCATTCGGATATGTTGTATTCTTTGTTACAAAATCTATACCAATTTTTCAAGATGCATCTCTATTATAGTTGAAGTACTTTTTATTTTTTATTTAAGCCCCAGCGAGTTGATGGAATAAATTTACATGAGAAAGCCCCACGTAATTCCTATTGCAAGATGTATTTTAAAAAGGAGAATTATTCTCTGGAATAATGACTATTAATAATACTGACAACTTTTATCAAGATTAAGAAAATGAGAAACGGGACATTTTTTCGTTTATCTGCCTGATGTATGGCGGAAAGCCGGGCTGAAGCTGCGGGGTGTTACTTGAAAGAATGTGATTATCAAATGAAAGGTCCGGGTTAGGAGAAATATTTTATTTGCCTTTTTAATTTAACACACATAACTGTACCGTAGCCGTCTACGTAATCCGTAGCAGAGTGCTACAATCTAGTAGCACACGCTACGAACGTAGGCGTCTATTTGTACAGCTACGAAAGAATGAACTCGTGTAGTATTTATCCGTATTCTGATTCTAAATTATAAATCTATTTTATAACTTAGCAACTAACGTATAATTAAAACAAACTAGGTACCTCTATGTAATATAATAATGTTATGTGTATTATAAACGTTTTAATCAAATGGTCAGCTGAATGGAATCCGTCAATATTCATAAACGTCATTCACATGGTCAGGTCCCATGAATTGAAAATGATCGCAGGAATCACCATTTTGTGTATGTACTCACAGCTTAATTAACGTTACGTAAGCACCACGATTTGGACCTAAAGTGATCAGTTTATCCGGACACGCCGGGCCGGGCCCCGGCCGCCGACCGGACATTGTCCGGCCACCGCGCTCGTATTAGCATTGTAAATGAGGAGACAGATTCGGAAATTTACATAGTTTGTGCAAAAGTCGAAACCCAACAAACAATAGACCTTTTTAAATGAGTGCCCATAAATTAATATGGACAATGACTAACAGTATAATTAATCGGTCTAACCGCCTCGAGGCTTAAGGCGATGTCTGGGATAACTCCTACTTACTCTGTGTCAGGCGCAATAGGGGTCTAACGTCCTGTGACATGTGATCTCATGACACGAATCTATATAAAGTTGTTCCCTATGGTTTATCTAATAATTTTTTCCACACCGCTGTGCACTTAATAAATCCTACTTTCGAAAATAACCGTCTTTTTTCAGTTCCAAGGCCAGGAAAACATTGAAAACTGTACCTAAGGCACAATCCTTTTTACGTACCGTTTCAGTACGTTAGCGTCGTCCATCTCTCTCACACCACAGATTTCATAATTATGACAGTGACACCACGTTTTCTCGATGACGCTACAATAACATTTGAAGTTCCTGCTTACACTACTGATCAGTGATTATGAAAGTAACAGTTGTACTTCGAATTAGTAAATTATTTGAATAAAAACCATGTTTCTAATTGTCACAGATTAGTTTTGAAATGGGCAGTAACAAAAAAGGGCAATTTCAGTATTATAAATTATATAAACCTTCACCTAATCTACCTAAGCCTCTATTAATCATTTTAAACTGCTCTTTTGTCACCGAGTGCCAGCTTGGCGGCCCGTGGTTGAAGCGATTGAATCATTCCACCCAACTTGTTTATTAATTTCCCGCGTCGCGGACCGCGGTGCACGATAACAAAAGAATCATTTTCACTTTCCCAAGCCGAATTAAGTGGAATCAAAAATTCAGTAGCTGTAACAAAGTATTGGGGATAGGGTGGCCAATAAATGTTTACATATAATAAGACTAACGCTTGGTCGAGTCTGTAAATTCAATAGCATTGGAAGAATTTAGTCGCAGGCTATAATCTTCGATATACAGCCCGAATCCGCAAATTCAGGGAATTTTCTCAGTTTCTCCGTCTGTTTGCGCATGACGGGAAAACTGAACGTATTTTAATGAAATTAAGCATGAGTTTAGGCACAATTTAGGTAGGTAGGTTAGGTATAGGTTATAACACGATTAATATCTTCGATAATTATAGTTTCGTTAAAAGGAAGGGTTTGATCGGGGTAGGCAAAAGCATTACCGATCACTGGCCTAGTTCTGGTCAATTTAACCGATATTCAGACGAAGACCACTAAATATGTTATCAAACTATAACTGAGAACTTAACTCTGCTTATACTTTAATCGAAAGCCGGTTTACAATTAAACCGTTGGTCTTGCGAGAACAATGCGGGAAGCCGGCGGCTTCAATGGTCCCGCGCCACAATGGAACGGGTTCCTATAAGTTGTTTTTGCTGTCGCAAATTTAAATTTAGGATGTCGCTTCTAGCTGTGAAAATTATTGTTCTGATTAAGATGTATACGCTATTTGTTAGTCTTACTTGAAATCGATGTAAAGACCCATTTTATTTTCCATAGAATAGCGTTTCACGCGTTAGAGAGCTTGTTATATTAATATCTAAAACCTCAATATCTGAACTTAAACAATTTTACTTACAGTCAGCTATTGTATAAAATTAAAAATTGATGTACTCTAGTCACTAAAGTAAGAAGTAACAGTGCCACTAAAATATGTTATGGCAATATACTGACAAAGCATTGAACGAATGATGTCAGTTTGAAGAGGAACATGCGCCGCTCCCCACAACGCCGATGCGTAGGTATTAAATTGATGCAAAACAAAATGTAAACCACCGCTGCATTGTACCCAAACAACGCCAACTTCCGCCGCCAGACATCGCCGATTCCTTCAAACGATAGAAAAACACCGATAAGTGGATAAAAATTCGCGAACAGAATAAATATCAGCGAATACTTTTTGCTCCGTCCTCGATCGTTATTTATTATTTATGGAAATAGACCTGGAAACTCCATCGGGGGAAGGTCGTCATATTTTTCTTAAAAAAGTAATGTCCCCCCGTGCGGCGGGCGCTTGTCATGCAAATTTATGCGATCCGTTTTAGCGTTCGTTTTTAAACCGATAGCGATTTCTAGACGGAATATTCAATTGTGAATGGGAAAAAATGAGTTTTTATAATGTCAAAGTTATATTTGGATGTCACGAAGGATGTAAAGGAATCGTAAATTAGGAAGTATCGATGGGGGAGGTTAATGGGCGTAGATTGAGTCGGGCCACGGAGGAGCGTCGCGAGCGCCGGTACGAATAGCCGCGTCGTTTATCATTGTGCGTCGTTATGGCACGCCGCCGTCATGTACATCATTTTGTAAGTGGAGTAGCTTCGGCCGGACGCTGTAGGGCTGTCGCCTCGACTAACTTGGAGTATCGCTAAGAGGTCCGCAACTAGAACGTTTAAACTGTAATTAGCTTATGGTAGATGACCATTATTGCGCTTTGAGATATCTAAAATACTGTTAACAATAGCAATTTCGTTATAACTGGAAGTCTAAGCACGATCAACTAGTACCTACTTAAGTTATTTTCGTAATTTCCCCAGACTGTGAAAGCAGACTTCAGGATTTACAAGATTATTCAGGATAAACCGATTTTAACACAACCTAAATACGGCCGTATGACAGTCGCCGCAGCTCCCAGCGACGGCCGAGGCCGAGTTATTCAGCGTATTCGCCGAATTCCTGCCACTCGCAACTTTGTCCTTTGATTCCAAGTCGCAAGTTTTAGTAAATTTAATCAAAGTAACTTTATCTATTTCAACATGAATGGCTTGTTTCGACACAACGGGATAATAATTAAGTTTTGTTAAGGTGGTAACAATGAGTTGCGTGAGCCTCTGAAGTGATCGGAGTTGTGTTTATTATCTGAAGCGAAAGTGAATACTATTATTAAGTCGATGATATTATGCAAACAATCCGGGATGAAACGGAGGTTTGCAAATAGAAAGTCCGTAAAGGATATATTGATGAGCGTTGAGTAAGATGAAGGTTAGGTTATAATAAAAAGAGATATTCCAAGTAATAGGTACGTAGGTAAAATGAATAGCATAGTTAAATTAAACAAAAGATTATTTAGCGGAAAAGGGACGATCTTCCAGCCAGGCGGGTGGTATGCCTGGTGGGGGGGCCGCTATGCCCCGACGGTTATTTTCGGGATCTTGTATATACGTTACTTGCTCCGAAAACTCTTATAGTGCGATTCAGGATTGTGACGTCAATTACCTACTGTTCTGAATACGTCTGCGGTGCCATCTGCGTAGCCGGTGCGGTTGAAGTTGTCGCTACAATTATCTAAAAAGATTATATACTAACTTTGAAGGCAACACCAATAAATTTTACAAAATCGAGGAATTTATTTTTAAAAAATCTAACCCTATATACGCCTTAATTTACTGCTTCTTGTAACCCTGTCCCCCATCACAGAGCCAGCATCGTTAACTACCGCGCATGACTCGCGACAAGGCAGCCAACTTCTCGGACGGGGGTCAGCTCTACCCCCTAACCTCCTTTCGACCCGACCTTTCTAATGCGAAAATGAATTATGGGCCGGTATAATAGCACTCGTTATTAAATCATTGCCGTCTGTTTGGCCACAGACGCGGGCGGCGCGTTACGTAAATTATGATTTTTGCAGATTTTTTTCGCAACTTCATGGATTATTTTATGAGGGTAAAAAAATATATGAAGCTATACAATATTTTAATAGGTTATTAGCGCCTAGTGGATAGTTTTTTCTCTGTTAGTCAAATCATAAAAATGGCATAAGTAGGTGTTTCGCTTTCTAAAAATAATATCAATTCTGAATGTGTAAAATTTAAACGCTCACCATGAAATCACCAAATCACACCGCGTACCAAATTCAACCTAACCAACAATCCACAGGCCGTCCAATTGCTTTATCTACTAAAGTTATAAAATACAAAAGCAAAACTAATACTCTTAATGTAAGCTTACCATTTTCCCCTCCATTTTCATATCCCGTAACTAAGATTACGGGCAGTGGAGCGCGAATACATAGAAATGATCCCATAAGTTATGTTGCTTCGTTAGTAATGCAAGTTCACTTTGCACTCCAGTGTGCTCTTGGCAACTTGATGTTTTCGCTCAGTTTGTTCAAATCGCAGACGGTAAGTTTTCTTAGCGGAAAATATTATGTGTAATACTCGTTAGCCATTGAGAGGCAATCTTGAGAGTAATCAGGGTACAAATCAGGGTTCAAAGACTTGGGCAGGCGATGGTATCAATCATTTGATGCAAGAGTATATTGACATAATAGGCTGCAGTAGTAGCTTTAACTGTAGTCAAATCCACGGTTAAGCAAAAAAGTGACGCACCCTCTACTTATAGTGAAAATAAAGTCATAACTATACGGTAACCATAATCAAGAAAATTTGGCCGCTTAAAGTTTAGTAAAAGCTGTCAGACTTACACAAAGAAAACTTGTACGTTTTATTATTTTAACCTACCACTTTTGGGTAGGTACTTATTTAATGTTGAACTACACAAAATACTTTTCCCGCACATTAATGGGGAGATTAATGTATTATTCAATCAGCGAGTCTTTTAGCTAAAGTTGACCAAAAAAATAGGTAGTGCATCGCGAACTTGACAACACCATGGTTAGATTAGGTTGTAGCTACGGTTTAATTTAACTGTAACTCTAAATATGATGTATTCCAGCCAAATATGCAAATAGTATTTAATTTAATACGTATCTATTAACTGGACTAATAGGTGCACAACTTAACCCATAAAAATTAAACGTTCCAAAATAATTGTGCGAAAACCCCAACAGTTTGAGGCGATTGTAAGTTAGATAATGAAACACGTATTTTATCGAAGTTATACCCGTGTCACCTCCACAAGCTGCCATTGGACTTCCTTGTAACATATTTAAACTTAATCCCATGTAACCGTTGTCACAAAAACGACGCACCGGAATTAATCGAGAAGACAATATAGTTAAAAGATGTAGTAGGTGAGTATTTGATCTAATCTATCCCGAATATGTGACGGACGAAGCCCCGGGTAATACGATACCACAGACAGAGACAAAGCCGCAGTCAGAGACAAATGGGTAACACTTATAACACTCCTCTTTGCTTTGCTATTCAAATGTCAAGGTCAACAAAGTGGGTCCCCGGCAGAATTTAATCATTGAAATCCAGTGCTCCCGAGGGAGCCGCCACTTTGTTAGGCCTCGCAAGTTGCCGCAAAATTTGGTTGTGTTACGACTCTATTGTTAAATTTATATTGTTTAGTTTGTATATCCTTGATGTTGGTTTCGAAGGATGTGAACTAAATTATGAGTTGATCCTTTTTACTAACAATATAACAAGAAATTTATTGTAGTGGCAGTTTTCCCAAAAAAACTATACTAAAATCGTATTATTTATTTCCAAAAGGAATACTCTGCTTCACCACGTCAAATAAAACGATTTTGTAAAAGAATATCAGACAAGACAAACAAGTCCGTCCGAAGCTCGATCACCGCAGGCTGCATTTCGTTAGCTGTTTACCATTTTTATGAGTTTGTCTGTCCTGATATCGGACTGCAGTACCTCAGAGGGGCACCTTGAGTATCAGCCTTTATTTTGGGAGGAGTGATCTTAGTCCAATGCTTATTGAGAAAATGCGACCCAATATACCTTTGCAATTTTCTTTTATTTGGCTTAACCGAATAAAACATGTAACATTACTGATGGTTCTAAAAACAATCAAGCCAAGTGAGCATTAATAAAAATCCCAGAGCACATAAACTACTGTCCGAGGCCCAAACAGGGCTCGCAGTTGGCCCGTGTGGCTCCGGGGTACGTTTCAGTTGTCATATTACCTGGCTCCGGGGAGGCCTGACATCAGTCCCGCGCTGTGCGTAAATGTTGTGCTTGCGGCCTGCTCAATGATTCAGTTGAGTTCACTTGTGTTATTTATTGCTTTTTCACGTCGTAATTCCGCGAGTCAATAGAGTTCAATTTTGCTATTGGCAATGTTTCCTAATTTTTATTTCGATTGAGCTGTCGTAAGTATGAAATAATACTTCAGTGTTGATCCTTTTAATTTTTGTTTTCTAAAAGTTTTTAAGAAAATAATACTTCTACAATAGTCATGTACTGCTTATCTTTATAATGGTGCCATGTTAGTGAGACTCGTCATATCAGTTTTAATTCAGTTAAAACGATACCTCTGTACTGAACTCTCAATAATTATTGTATTGTTGTTTTGTATTGAAAAGCCAATATCGTTTACACAACGGCAATGCAGCTACCGGTGGGCAAACTTAACGATTTCCATCAACCGCAGCCTTAATACGTGCGCATAAGGTGAGTTTTAGACTAAAATAACTGCGAGTTGTATGTATGTAAATGCTTAAAGCACAATAAAGGTGGCGTGACCGCGCATATATTAAAACACAAATAGCAACATTTTACGGACACAGCTGGTTAGCTGTTGTCGCCAATTTATCGATACACCGTGATTAACATCGGAGACAGAGTTTGAATCTTTATTACCTATTTAAAATGGCAGTTACACGGCTCTCATACTTCATGTTACGGGCCGATCTGTTCTTCTGAGGCACACCATTTGCATAATGTTATTTTCTGTCAAATTATTCTCCTTATTTATTGCTGTTGTATATATTTTGTGATCACGACACGGAAATAGTGGTCTGCATAGTACGAAGTTGAACAAATATAATATTGGGATACGTTAATTTGTCTGAAGGCAGAAAAGTAACCTGGCACCGATGATATAGGGAAACATGATGCATCTCCCGGAACAGTAGTAAGGGCAAACGGCACAATAACGGCGCAGAGAAAGGACCCAAATAGGACAGGCGACTGATGCCATATGACGTCACGTTAATTTATTACACTCGGCCAGAAAACAACCGTGCACATGTTTATTCTCACGCTGGAAGTAATGTTAGGACAGCAGCCTATGTAATCAACATAGAGTCCCCTTGGACATATCTTTCTTTGGGTCTGTTATTGTTTAATTAGTTGTGCATACATACTTTGTATCACAAACTCAATTGATGCATTGTGGTAATCTTTTATAAAATTGTACAATGATCGATACATTAATATAATAATACCAGCCCTTTTAATGTCCCACTGTTGGACACGGGCCTCCCCTCAATGCGAGGAGGATTAGGCCATAGTCCACCACGCTGGCCCAGTGCGGGTTGGCAGACTTCACACGTCTTTGGAGTGGTTCTCTCAGAAATGCAGGTTTCCTCGCGATGTTTTCCTTCATCGTTTAGCAAGTGATAATCATGGTTGCAAATGAGACTCGCACATGAAATCCAGAAATGCCAGGTGCGCGCCGGGGTTTGAACCTGCGATCCTCGTTACCGAGGCAAGCGTTCTACCCACTTGGCTATCACTGATATATTATATGTATGCCATAACTCGCTTTACCCGTAGTAATGACATCAAGCACTATATGATATCACTGAATATTGTCATCAAAGGACACCGGACTCTGTGGTGCCGGCTCGGTGTGGCTGCTGTTATCCGTTAGGCTACCTCACAGAGAGACGCCACTGCTATGATACACTACGGCTTTGGTGCGACACCTCCGACTCTGGTGCTGGTTCATGATAGAAGCTTATAACAAAACAAAACAAAATACGTACCTACTTACGGCGAGGATCTACAAAATATTAAATCTTTATTAAACAATAATTCCTTTAAAATACTCAATTGGAATTTATTATTTTTCTACCGATTTGTATGCTCTATATGTTGGACTAATCTTAATAAAACTTTGGGATGTTCGGGATATCGAAATCCAAATCCAAAGAGGGGTATAGATTTAATTTAATTTTTCATAATCAATGTAACATATTTGACTGCGATTTGTTTGCTATATTACTATTTTCCGTAGCAACAACCATTCACGACTTGCACCAAACATTGCCTAAATTCTCGGTGAACGCAGACTATGTCGTATGGCTCAGTGCCTTTGTAACCATTGTGTTGGTGTTCATTAGGATTCTACCCTTCAGATGACCCATTATGCTACATTGTGAGCCCAGAATCATGAGGCAAATTGCGACAATTTATAGCAATCTTGTTTTTGAATACATAATAATTATTTATATAATTATTTAAAAGAAGATCAATTAAGTAAATAATAGAAGCATAAACAAATAGTCAATAGGTCATCACCTATTAAATACATATATTTGCAACCTGATACGTATTTTTGTATGTTTGAAAGATCATTACTGAAAATGATTTGGGCTAAAACACTTTCTGGTGAGATTAAAGTTTCTAGTAAATAGATAATAGAGCATGAGCTCTAGCTACCATACAACAGAGTCAAAAAGATCGCATTATCATCTAACTTAAACTGTGCTGCAAGTTTTACATTGTTCCATTCCTGTCAGTCTTTCCATTTATCCAGATTTACAAGCACCAGCGCAAAATCCTCTGAATAACCAACAAGCGGAATACAATCCACGAAAATATTAAATTCAATTTGAAAAATATAACGTTGTAAACAAAATGTCGAGAGGACGAAACTCGAAACTCAGCTGTCTGCCCTGATCTTGGCGCTGGAGCGTGCGGAACGGGGAGCGGATTTTGTGGCCGTTCCTACAGGCCGAGATCAAGCGAACTAAAATATCTACCACTTTTACCCTGAAATTCTCTACAGTATTCAAACTTCAGAAATTGTAAAATGATTAATGATGTTATATAAGGCTGCTATTTTTAAAACAATATTGTCTCTCTATAGATAAGTTTTGATTCTGTTTTCACTTGTATTTAGGTTGATTTCATATGAAGACATGGCGGTCGATAACGTTCCATCAATTTGCAAAATATTATAAACCAAACCTAGTTCGTTATTCTTATAGACCAGTAGCAGCAGCTTTCCAAACATTCTCCCCATGTGCCATGTCCCTGTCCCGCCTGGCCGCTTATTGTCGCTCAAGCGTATTAAGCCCGGGCAATATTGCTATGCCATATGTTTATTCTTATTCATGGATCCCGTCCGATCTCTTCGGGCAAATGCGATTTATTATTTATTTGCGGACATTTGCAACGTTGGCAACAAATATGGCGAGCTTTTGTTCCAGCACATTTTATGGTGTTAGGTACAAAGGTAAATAAATTATAGACGGGTCACGTCCTTTTGCGGTTTCCGTTTTGTTCTACCGTTGCGACAGAGGCGTAGAGGCGAAGGCATCCAAATTGTCACGTAAATAATTTATTTTCCGCTTAGCTGGAAGTAAGAATTGTGGCAGAAGTTACGAGTTTCTTACAAAGATTGGTGTAAAAAACTAGCCCAGACACGTTGGCAGACTGAAGTTGATCAAAAACTGAAATAATGAATTACCCTCAAAGTCATTCAGCAAGGTTAGTAGAAATTTCACTATAATCTTCATTTATTTTGATCAAGAATGTGGCGTACATTCCTACCACATCACTCATGCCACGAGCAAGCAAACCAATTTCAACCTTATCCCCTCAGTTTAAGATACAATAAATAGACGGAAACATACTGGGTCATGTAATACCAGAGTCACGTCGGGTGCATGAAATTCAAATATAGCGACGCGACGCTTCGGGTGCGCGCCCGTGCGCCTGCCCCGTCTACATTCTTAGTTGCCTGGCGCTACTGAGTTGTACTATCCGTTTTAGTTTGTCATACACCTCTATTTAATATTTTTTAAAGTAAGTTACACCTCTAATCTTTGGCTTCATTATCAAAACATACCGCTGAAGGTTTATCTAAACTCAATTGCCAAAATTTTCTCACACAAACAATTTTCCCGGGCTTGAAACTTCGACACAAAAAGACTTAGAGGCTTGTCAATATTAGGACAGGAAATAGCCGAGGGCAAAAATTCCGACAAGCTCCCTTCGCGATCCAACCCCGGCCATTTCCATTTCACCCCGTTTATCTTCACGACTGCTTAAGTAAGTAGGGTGAGGATGTTTCAGGGGATTGAAAATCAATGTCTCATCTCGACGGACACAAATTACGGGACGCTGTAAGGGGACTGCGATCGTGGATTCTTTCGGATTACTTACGGAAGTCAATGATAGCCGAATCTTCGCTTTTGATGTTTACTGAACAACAAAGCTAAAATATTTCTGAGGAAAATGTCATTACGTTCGTGTTATTTTGGGCCAAATTCCCTTTTGTGTTGTGAATACCGTCTATATATACTCACTACTGCTTTGTTGAACAAGATAATAATGCAACAAACTATCTCCTTTAATTATGTCAACTTTAACAATAGTCGATTTAATAAAACTTAACACAAATTAACACTTAGTTACGAACTGGGATACTTTTAGTTCGAATGTTCAACTAAATTTGCAATTTGTACCGGAGTTAGTGCTCGAAGTGGGTGTAAGGACGCTCTAAATATGCGTAATTACCATCCTCGGCTGAAATGTCCCCTTAAAGTGTAATTGGCTTTATGCAAACCGCTCTTTTTAATCCTTATTAAAATACAAAGGCTTCTTCGGCTGTGTTCGAAACTTATAAACACAAGCCGTTTCGATGGAAATTTTAATAAGCTTTTTTGTAAAAAAATATCAACCCACTTAGTGTAGAATTTGTTAGCGATTTGGTTTAATATGTAAAGAAAATTGATGTTGGCCTTGACAAAAAATCTAAGCTTAGTATTACAACATTTAATGTTATAATTAATTAGCCCAGTTTATTTCAGTCCCATTCGCACTGACCCTCGGTAACGGATGCATACAGAAGTGAGAAATAATTCCTCGAACGTCTAAACGAGTATACCGGCCCCTATCTTATAAAATAAGACGTACAAGCATCCGACTCACAACAAAACGTAACACCGTAAATATCCAAACACTGCCGCAATGCAGAAAGCATCCGTCGACATTCTTCTCTAGAAAATGAAAGCTCCGAGATGAAATTCAAATTACAACCGGAGCGTGAACCCCAACGAGATGACGTTTCGGTTGTAATAAAAAGTAATACTGTTAGATAATTGCGTCCAACCACGTGTAAGTCGGTTGAGCACAATCAAAATGCAATTTCGTTAGACGCGCGCGAGGTCGGGGCTGGGCTCCTTGCGCGGACTCGGAGCCCGTACGCGGCCGTGGAGTTGTCTAGGGCTGCTCTATCTTCGAAAAAACAACCACACGAGTTAGTCTGCATCTTAAAGAAGTTTTGGAAGTCAACTTAAGACTGCTGTTAATATTTTTTTATGAATCGCAAGTATTTTACATTATTTGAAAAAAAAATGAATTTTGAAGTAGCATTAAACATTTTAGATTACTGGACTGCATTTAAGGCCGATACGACAGCCCTATTTCGCCAGCTGCCTGCAATATGCATTGTCCGGGACAATTTCGTGCTCTTGCCCCTTTTGTTGGTTTTTCATTGTTTGTAATCTGCGAGGAAACGTTTCCGAATAGCTTTGTTTTCAATTTATTAATGGCTCTGTTGTACTATTGACAATCGATGCAACGAGTCATGAAAAAATATGCTTGGATTAACATTTGCACGGCTTTTGTATTTTTGAAAAGATTAGTAATGTTGCGACCCTGAGCATTTTGTTTCAACATAATATTATTGTTAATACTTACACCTAAGGGGGACATACATGGGTTGGTGGGTACATACATACAGGAACATACATGGGTGGGTACTCACACCCCGTTGACTACAATCTGGATGTTTTCAAGTCGAGAGTGAGCAGGTACCTTCTAGGCAAGTATGCTACATCGTAGATCTCATCGTCACTTACCATCAGGTGAGATCGAGATCAAATACTTGCCTATATTGCAATAATAAACTATAAAAAAAAAATGTTAAATAAGTCAGTAAGCCTGACCCAGCACAATAATACCTTAGGGATTAGATAAGGTAAACTAAAATAGTGTAAAATATTTTAACAGGTTCATAAGTATATCATACAAATCACGTTTATGTATAAAATAACCGAGTACAAGATGTTGTAAATATGTTTTTATGAAGTCGAACCGTCGAACCCGAATGTTGTCCTACTGATCGACCTGCTACAATATTTAACTTTTATATAAGGCAGTTTTCTTCAAAAGTCATAGATTATCTTGAATCACTCTGTCTCCAACAATACAATTGAGATCCCAAAAAGTATTTTGAACTCAGTTTATTCTTGCGACTAACATAACCACATCCCCCTACGCTTCAATCAAAATAATATCTTCAGCCCATAAACAACTATGACTCGTATCTACTTTAATCACAAACCCATCAGCCAGATTGATAAAGGTATCACACCCTTTCCGCGAGTAGAAAACGCGAGTATAATTAAGATTGATACGAGTACAAACGGCGAGTGAGATGATTTGCAAAACAATGCCCGCTGCAGGAAGTTACGTTTTAGGTCAAAGAAAATTCTGTAGGTGGGTCATGGGTCGAGCTTTTGTATAGAATATTGTGTGGTTTAATCACTTCTGGGGTATATTTTATGGGGTGGAATACATAACCTTACATGTATGTATTTGAAATTTATGCAAATAGATGTAGAGGTTTATTGAAACCATCATTTCCTATACTGCTTACTGGGCACGGCTTTATTGGAGTATCCTTTACCTGACACTCAGTATAGAGAATTAACTATATTTGCTTAACATAGATGTAAAAAAACGATATTGGTAGCTCGTATGATTAAGATTGGAGGGATTGAACGAACAGATTGGAAACTCAAATAACACTAATGGTTCAGCAAACAAGCGGCCAGTGTATCTGTATATAAAGACAAATTACAAGTGGAGTAGTTAGTTAACCTGGAACACGAAATGGCAAACAGATTAAGCGGATTAGAATCAGGGCGGTACTTGGCACTCCTAATTACAGGGTCGCTGTAATCGACTCCGCACCCCGTAATCAACAATTGCAAAGTTTACGGAAAAGCACTTTGCGAACTGTAATTTCGGTTTGAGTAATTAATATTACAGTGTTTGTGTTTATTTAAAGCGAGATTACTATTAACTGGGCTCGTAAGTGGGCTCTGTAATTATGTAATTTATATGTAAAGTTTTGATCGAAGCGCGGTGCTGCGGGGTGGAAACTAGCGGCGGTATCACAGCGCAAGTTAGCGATAGGTGTTCGGAGCTCGAACAAGATTTTGTAAGTACCTTTCCAAGTCAATTCAGATTAATGATTCCTTTAGCTTAGTTCAAGTTATGCTAACATATTCCGATACACAGCCAATTTTTAATAATTTTATTACAAGCCCGCTGAGTTTCTTGCCGGATCTTCTCAGTTGAGGTCGCGTTCCGATCCGGTTGTAGACTTAAGAAAAAAAAAATGTAATGACAATTTGTAAGTGCCCCCGTAGGCCTATACGAAATAAATGATTTGACTTGACTTGACTTGACTGTATATATTTATTTTGTAATTTTTTTTCTCGCACCTTTCATAATATCTCTACAAACATAAAATGTAATTTTTTCCACATGTAACACCAAGCCATTACTAAATAATAATCTCTACTTCTGTATAAGCTCTTCCATCCCCTACGACATGTTTCATCTGCAATAATCTTCTGACAATTTAATATAACAACCTCATAAAATCCATACGTCTCTTTTGGCGATTCTTTCGATAACTATCAATTCAATTTTACTGCATATCGAGTCTGTTCGGCGGCGTCAGCATCCTCTATATTTTGACGTCTGCCGTCATCCGATCGGCCCCCGGGTCATTCGGAGCGTGTAAGCTTGTCAGTGCTATTTCGACTGAGCGAGCGCAAAATTTAGTATTTTATCGGACGATGAGTCGGCAAATCATTTTATTGGGATTTTGTGATGTGGCGAGTTTTAATGTTTTGTAAATGGCGTACTTACTTGAATAAAGACACTAGTAGAAAATAAAAAAAAAATCACTTCAGAATATTAGACCTTCTTGAGTTCATATTACTACAAAAATATATATCACCAAGATTAAAGCCATCTAATGATACAATAATAAATAGGATTATAAATCATATTTATCCAAAACAAGCGTATTAATAACCTTATCCAACTGGCAACAATAGTTACCACAAAGTACGAAGCAACAAATATAAAAGCCCATCCACACCGCACGCGGGAGTTTTTATCCGGACTCCACGAAACTTTCGTGCATCCCGTTCTTCCTACAAAAAGATTGAAGCTCAGTATCACGCCTGCGGACGGTAAACTTTGAGGAATATGCATATTTATTACTTTCAAATGAACTGAAAACATACTATAGTCCCCAGTTGCGGGCATATAACTTTACTTTTTTAAATAAAACTCCATAAAACTGTAAACACAAGTATATTCCAATACAAATCATCTATGTAGAGCTCAAAGTTACAAAAGTAGTTCACAGATGCACGGGATTGAAATGAGGTCAGAAATTAATTTCAAAATGGCTAACGTTGAGTATACCTATACGTTAGTAAGCACCATTTGCTTATACTCGTAGCAAATAATAGAGCAATAAATGTTAGCCCAAAAAAATGGCAACACAACCGCGAATACTGGATACCTGCGTGACTTCCCACAATCAGACGGAAACCATTAAAAACCCCTATGAATATTCATTATAGTTAATTATTTTCGTAACCCCTTGACTGCGCTTAACGTATCGTGCCGGCGGCTCTAATGATTTTGTCAAATGTAACTGAACAGACGTAGAATTAATTAAAGTATACTTTAAATGGACCTCATTTAAATTGTTGGACTACCTAAAATAAATGATTCAACATTCCACGCAATTTTAAAAAATGCAGTGATTGGGACGTAGGTCGAAGCTTGCCTTAGTAACGTGGATCACAGGTTTAAACCCTGATTCCCAACTCCGGGAATGAGGTTTTAGGTGTCCTAGTATCGTAGTTAGAACTGGGGTACCCTAATATTTAGTTGTTGTTTGCCGTCCGATCTACGCAGAAAATGCTCACAGTGTCTTGAGGTCTTGCAATTGTGCACTTAGTTTTGAATTTGATTATAATCACATTAAACAATTAGCAATAGTTACCTTCAAATTGGTAGACAAGAGCTAGATTTCACGCAACAAATTCGTTAACATGTAAATGTATAATTCGTATTTATAAAAAAGATAAAACTAATAAAAGTAACATTGTGGAGTATGCTATGCAGTAAATTTTAATATAAATGACATTTTCTAGCGAGCAGTCAAGGTACTTTTATTACATAGCCAACCAAAATCTTGGTTGATCCAAGAATCGAACATAAATTACCAGTGACACTCACATGGTAACAAAAAACACAAGCGGCGTTATACAAAATCAGATTTCCCTGGGAGGGTCCGGCCAGGTACAATCCGTTGATTTATTTAACGGGAAATAACCTAGGATCTCGTAATAATATCAGCCGTTAATGCCTCGGCGCTTGTAAAGTAATAAATTCAGTTTTTATTACAAAATGAGGGCCGTACAGAATACAATGGCTTAGAACATAGCCAGCCTCGTAAAACGATCAGATTATTGCGGCGAAAGCATTTGCTTGCAATAAAAATAGAACGTTCGTAATCGTATTCCAAGTTTTAATTTTTTTCGAACTACACTCTGATCTTTTGAGTCAGAGTCGCCGTCTGCTGGGCCCGGGTTTTAGTTAGAGCTCCGTCAGGAGCAATAATACCCTCAGTAAATTGCTCCCTTGAGGTACTTTCTCGAATTAATTTGGACTAGATATTCCAGTAAACTGTACTAGCAAAAAATGAAATGTATATTTAATTAAATAATTAGTACCCATCTTGTGGAGAACAGCTAAGTTGGAAGAAACGAGTGGAAAGTTCAGAACAGTATAAGTACCTAAGTCTTGTAAGATAGTCCTTTATCAAAAACGGCACGGACAGAGAATTCGTCACTATGCGCGTACAAGGTACGTGTCGTGTCTTAATGGACGCAAGTAATCTGTCACGGGGAGTACGGTCGCAGCATCGCGAGTCGTCACTTTGCCCGCTCTACATGCCCGGAATCTAAACAACAGTTCGTAAAAGTCGCGAGGGATCGCGAAGTTGGCAAAGAAATACCAGAAAAGGGCAAAAAGCTGGCAAATTGCATCCTCAGACGATATTTGCTATGATCACGCGTTATCCCCATAAGAGTAGAGATACGTGTCCTGAGAATCAACGAATGAACAAAATTCGAATATTTCGGTCAGACGTTTCATAGCATTTTTTTCCTTTGCCATCTCACAATGTATGGTGATTGTATTATTAGAATAAGACTTTTTTCTGGTCATTTGCAAAATAAGGTCAAACAGACTTGTAAACGTCTTGAAATGCCTCAAACTGTCATATTAGTAGTGTTCAGTTCAAAAACACATTTTATTGTTATGTATCTACATATCAATACATTATTACATCTTCGTAATGTAAAAAAAGCTTCAGCTGTGTTGGTATTTCTGCTGCCGTGTATCACACAGACGTCACACAATGAGCATATAGTACCGAGCCACTTGTAAGTTGTAGTGTTGGTGCGGCACGGCAGGCGGCTCTTTGATCGCTCACTCGGAACCTCCTCGCGACGAGCCAGCCTTTTTATGGCTTTTAAACGCTTTTAGCCAGAATCAGCCAACTTTTTTTATGAAGTATTAGAAAACGGTAGTCAAATGATCAAACTGCGACCTCGTTTATGAGACGTTGGGACTTATGAAAGTCGTTTGGCGATTGAAGTAAGTGTTAGGACTCCTTGTTATGGTATTTACGGAGTCGGTTTTTTGGTAAAAGGATTCCGTACTTTTTATGAAGCGCTAAACCCGGTGGACGTGTTTCAAAGGTACTGACTAAACATAATTAAACAAAAGATACACAAGCTACCTAAATTAATTACACCCATAGAACAATAAATAAATACATTCTATACCTTTCCTTAAACTCATATATTACCAAAACTGCGTAAAGTCCAATCTTCTGAACTCCAGTTTTAAAAACCTTTTACAAACAGAAAAAAACATTGTGTAGGTATTCTTTTATTGGACATAACGCCCCTGAATTTACGTAACTTTTAAACAGTTGCCTTGTGCTTCCCGCTCGCCCTGCATTGGGAGAAAACAGTCCTATTACGGCACCGAGCCGGGTATAAATTTGCCGGTCCTAATGAGGTTTGAGAGCGAGCAGTCCGTTTCTCTAACACAGTCCCACTCCTGAGCGCATTACGTAAACGTGCACCGTAATGTGCAACTATCAAGTTGAGATTCTGTGAATTCCGCACTCTGTATGTAGGCTTAGGGCAATTTTATATGGATGGGAAAGATTATGAGGCTGGCGCTCTTCCATGCAGTAACAAACAAGTTCGCGGAGTAAATCCTTATGAATATTGCAACTACCGCGCTGCGACAGAAAAATGTAGAGTTCTCTCTATCACTTGTATACGGTTTTTATGAATTGGTTTTTGCGAATTCTGCAATTTCGGACTGAAATAAGAAAGTAATTTGTATTGAAAGCACCCGACTGAACCAGATTTTTCGATCGTCTTGTATTTGAAATAGAACGAGAAGATCAGTCTTAGAGATCATTTTCTCATAGCTCCCTTCTACGCATAGGGGGTACTATGATACCGCTTACGTACGCTGTGCCAGTCTTAGCACGAGCATCGTTCGCATCGACGCGGTACTTGTCCATGTAAAATATCTTGAACATTAAATAAATGAACTCACCAAGTTTGTCCTGCAGTACTGTCTTGGTGTCGCAGTGAACGAGGCAGAGGATGAGGAAGAGCGCCACGTGCGGCGCCATGGTGGCGGGGCCGGGTCACGAGTGCCGGGGGCGGGGGCGCACCGCGCCGCTAGGCACAAGGCAGCTCATGCCTCGGAGTACCTAAAAAACAAAAAAATGTTGAGAAAGAAAACTAAAGCACTTAACACGGGCAATTATAGTCACGTGTCGCGTTGGTACAGAATAGATAATAAAACCTAGGGCCTGGCGAAAAGCAAACGTGAGCGACCACGTGAGAATTTATCGCTCGACTCGGCTTTCCAACTTGCTATGTCCGTACACACACGAAACGACTGGCCGTTTTTTAGGCTAGAGATCGCACTCGCCCCCAAAGAGGATTAAATCGTTATCTCGCTCCTATTTTAAATTGCTAATGTTCATAGGGAAAAAGTTCCACAGATACTACAAAAAATAAAATAACGGAAATTTGGATTAGAAAGTATTTAATTAACGCTTCCCCAATGGTTTCGCGAAGAATTAAATACATTGTTCAAATTTGAAATATGCAAATATCTTCAAAAGATGTATTTCAAATATCAACATTTATATTCTATTTACGCATCTCGCTTCATAAAAATGGACATTTTTAATTAATTAATACAGAAGAAGAAAAGTTGCAGAGTTTTGGATGATGTTAACGCTTATTAATTTATCTCCACTTGGAGTTTAAAGCGAGTAACTTAAAACTGGTATCCAGTTAGCGCCAGAGTTGTTCGAACTTGACCTTCATTAGCTAGTGTGAAAGTTATCCAGCGGCGCGGCGATATTGTTCAACATAAATATAAATTTGACCCTCGATAAAGGTGTTAATTTTTGTGTAAATAAAAGCTAGAATTGCACTTTCGATTTTGCTTGTTGAGTTTTATATAACATTGTTAATCAATTAATATAGAAGAAAAGTTAGTTTTGGATGATCTATTTTAACTCGATCCTAAATATTGTATAAAGTTGTTAGAACTTGACCTTTAAATATTAGATATTGTGAAAGTTAGTGATTTGGTCTAATTTAAATGTATCCTTTACTTTTAATTATATTAATCTTCCCCACCCACACACAACCCCACAACAACAAACCCACTAGTCTTAACACTATAATAAAAAAACCTACTCACCTATTAGAAACTTAATGTAAATATAGATGTTTGTTTCTATGTAGACTTTCAAATAACTCGTAAGTCGTCTAGCGAACAGTAAAATGCGCCGATGGAAACTAGCAATAGGTAGGTATCATTTTAACCAGGAATATATATAATAATACCAGCGCTTTTTTGTCCCACTGTTGGGCACAGGGCCTCCCCTCAATGCGCGGGGGATTAGGCCATAGTCTGTAATATTACAATAATATTACTGTCAACAAAGACCATGTTGAAAAGCCCATAAAACAGCTGCATTGAAACAAGACCCCGTTCAACTTCAACTTTTTATAAAGAAATTAGCCTTTGGTGTCTCTGGACAGCGAGTGATTTTATTACCAACATGAATAAATACAACCATGGGGCCGAGCGTCGTCGTAGCCCGTAAATTATAACGACACTTTTTGCCTGCTCAATTTAGTTCGGATTTTTAGTATGGAGTGTAGTAAGGGGGTGTAAACACGTGGTATAGTTGGATTTCGCGCTGAAAATATTGAGAATGGGTGTTTATATCGTGATGGTTACAAATTGTTTTAGGTCAAAGTCAAGATGTGGGATCAAGGCAATTGGCGCTGGTAGCCACTGGATGCCATTAATCATACATAAAACATAGTTATAGAGTATCAGTTAACTCAGTGAAAGCTACGTATTTGTCCCAATTTTGACTCTATCTGGTCGTACATTTTATGACGTCATCCGATCTTCCTTATCCGGCACATAGAGGGCGCGACAACAATTTTATGGTTATTAAAATTGTTGTGCGCCCGTTATCTTGGATCATTAAAAAAAGGGTTTTACTATGTGAAGGGATGGTGCTAGACTTGACTGCAATTATTTTTGACGAATTGGAATTACAATAAAAAAAAACTGCAACGATGTTCGTGTAATAAATATTTAGGTTTAATGTTTAATTCCGATTCTATTGTAAATGCAAAATAAATTGCAAAATTTACTGTTTTTTAATTTAGACCCAAGAAAGTGGAGGAATTTCACTCCCGTAAAATAAAGGATACAACTTTGGTCGCGAGGGCGGTTTCAAGTGCACTTAAGATTTTTTTTAAGAAAATAAATCTATTGAGTAACTTCATTCTTTTAGTAAAATATAAATACCCATTTAAAAAGCCACAGCTAACTTTACAGACGGCGTCGTCTTTGCAATAATTCGATTTTCTTAAAACACTCCCATGATGTTGTTAGAGCGAATATAAATTGGAATTTAGTTTGCAGAGTCGCAGCGCACATTCATTTCAATCGAGAGTTTTGAAGTTTATTAACTAATTAAGCTCGCATTAAAATTAAATATGCTCTATGTAGTTTTTTTTAATGTTAAGTAATAAACTGAACCTCTACATACCTGTGCAGCTACATTTTGTATCATGAGTAGGTATTAGCTACGAATAGTTATCTTATTACCTGATTGGGTATTAGTTTTTAGACATATTCTCCATGACAAAATACTACAGACCATAGCAAAATACATATGACAATGACATCTCATAGCTTTATTCGACTACAATTACTGTTCTAATGAAGTTAAGGAAATATTTATGTAATAATTCAAGATAGAATAGAAGCCAGCTCGTTTAAACTTATGAATTACCCTTATGTTTGCTTGTCTCTATCTTCCCGTTTTCCGAAATACAATGTCGACTTCTTTAATAATTAATAATCTCCGTTTCATTTCAGTACAGATATGTAAATCCATGCCTACAATTGTATGAGAGTACATATAAATTCATCATAAAAAACGTAACATGTAGAGTGAGTATCTTCGAAATACCACCACTGCACCGCTATCCGGTGCGTTACTCAGTTTGCGGTACAAAATAGCTGCCGTCCGACACAAGCTCGCGTGTTCCGTAACTCGTGCTGGTATATGCGCCGATACGGCCTATTTGTTCTACACTTTGTGCAACGTACCAGGCGTTGGTACCTGGTAAATAGTTCTATTCCGTTACGTAGTGCATTGCTGTTAAAATGTAAAGTGTTAGTGTTGAGCCGTTTGTATTGCGAGAACACCTCCAGGATTACCGACCGTCTACCAAACATGATCGAATATACTCACTTCTATTACTTAGGGAATAGCTATTATTTTGCTATACTTATTTATAATATAGAAAGGCTATGGGCAATGATGAATTTACCAACACAACATAGCGCCATTTAGTAAACTATTATTGATGATTTTTACTGGTTGTAGGCTTCGGCCGTGGTTAGTCACCACCCACTGATCAAAGCCATGTCGCCAAGCGGCCTTATAGCCGTGTTCCGGCATGATGTTCGGTGTTGCCATTCATGGCTGGCGGGTCAAATTAGCTGCGCTGCATGTGCCTAGTAAATGTAGCGTCTCGATCTACTGCCGCCTTCCAACCTAGGCAAGTATGCTCTATCGTAGATCTCATCGTCACTTACCATCAGGTGAGATCGAGATCAAATTTGCCTTTAATGTAATAAAAAAAATAAAAAAAGTTAGTCACACAAGTAAGTCTAAAAATACTGACATATAAAAGAGAGTCAGGGGGCGAAAACATATGTTTTTTTCTTTCAATCCATTGAAGATATTTACGTCTGTATTCGACTCGCTAGACGTGTACCTAGCTCTCATCTTTTTCCGCATATCGCTTGAAATGGCAAACTAAAAAGGTAAAACAAGATATACAGCTATTCTTATCCGCTTCGCAACTGATATATTTTCGGCCGATCTTGCCGTAACAAACGGCGTTCACTCAGCGTTTTTTCGTCAATAAACTAAATGTGTCCGCGGACCAAATGTAGTCATGTGAATATTTAGCCGAGGCGAGCCGGCGACGTAATGGATTGCGACGTTTATTGCCGAGCTGCCGAGTTGCCGAGTCGGGGTATGCTGAAAACTGTCGAGACGCGCGATGTTTGCTTCGACAGCAGCCAATCATTATAAATCACTTGCTATCGGCTCTAATACTCGTTTAGTTTTCGATCTGAATACGTTTCCAATTCAGTTTTATGTGCAGTGGTACAAAACAAACGAAATTTTCTCAGTGCCCACACTGTACACACGTCAAAAAGCAACTGAAATAGACTTCAGCGCATAACATCGATTCCTAAGCGCAGCATCTAAGTCGCAGAATGTAAATGATTGTCACCCCGAAGTGGACTCTTGCTTGTAAGAGTTCAAGAACCGTAATGCCAGCACTCCAATTCAAGAAACACTGATGCCAACATTTTAATAATTACTATGCGTTTTTACTTGTTTATTATATAGAATCCATGAAATCAACGTCGACAGGAAGGTGTTGCTTCTTTATCATGTCAATTATTATAAAATACTGATAAAATTACAAAGATATCGACACTATTTGTAGTCGATTGCCAACCTTAAACAAAATAACGAAAAAAAAGAATTCTATGTTGCCATTGACAGACACTGGGACCATAAGTTATAATCATCAAAAACAAAGAGGTTATAACCACTAAGTTTATATTAAAATATAAATGGCATGTCAAACCTCAAGAAAAAAAAATTTGATTTGAGTAAATTTGAACTTTGTTGTCAAACCGTTAAACATAATTTTCTATGCAACACTGTTCCGTGACATAGTTTGAAAAGGGAACATGTGCTCGCGAACGTTAAATGAATCAATTTGAAAACTGACGAACCTTTTCATTATGCTACTGTACTTGATCATGTAGCCTATGACATTGGAGCAGAAAGACCGGTATTTGATTATTTTTTTAGTTTTTTTGGCCTGTAAAGCCTTATAGCGTTGAACGAGGTAAAGTGATACGCCCGAATACAAACCGATGCATCGGGTAACAAGAACTTATTACCAACAAACTATATCTTTACTATTTAGTATACTAGTATTTACCTAACGCTTCAGTTTTCTATATCACCGCCTTTTCACATCGTTGCGAAATCAACACAACAATCAAATCACTATAAATAAATGATTTGTAACATTTTAAAGCCTCGGTCGACACTAATAAGTCGACGAGTGATGTAATTAGGACCTGTAATACAGTAAAATAATCCTTATTGCTTTGGTCATTAAAGCGAAATTGAATAAATGCGAGAAAGCTTATCTGATTACCTTACAAGTATTAGTTGTGACTGGCATAATTATTAAAGTAAAGTAAGAATTTTCATACGAAAGTTGAAACTAATTTGACACACCTACCTAAATGCCAAATGACTTAGTTTCAGGTAAGGCTTAAGTTGATTTTGTTGCTCACTTTGTGGAGATCAAGTTTAGATCGAAATATAAGAAGTTAGAATTAAAAAAATACTTACATGAATAATTGAAAAAAAAAATAGCTTTTAATCGAAACCTAAATAAATAAATGTACAACTCACTAGGACACTACGCAGAACATCTACACGCCATTTTATTATTTCATCTTATTCATCAACTTTAAACATTGTGTATTCAGTAGCTAACGATATTCCCCTGATCAAATTCATTAGCGGACCGTTACAAAAACGTTTGCGCGTTGAACTTCCAAAACTTTGGCTATTACGATCCGAAGATTTTTTTATGAACGAAACAGCGTGTAGACGGCGAACATACTCGTAAATCGCCATGGAGTATATGCCATAAGTAATTCTTATCACGATCCCGCGCCGGCTAATAACGAAATAAATCGGAGTGATACAGGGCTCATCGCCGGGCGGTTTATTAGGTGGTTATTCAGCGCAGGTGGGGAACGGCCTTGGCTGCTGAATTCCACACGATTGCTTTTATAGGTCGATGGCTGAATGGTCATGTGGAAGTTGGCAAATCTAATCAGCCAGCTTGAATTACCACTCGGCTATATGTAGGAGTCGTTCCTTCTTAACATTTTTGTGTGAATGTTACGTGAAATAAGTGCATATTGTTTACATGTATATTTGAAAAGAATACTACACATTGAAATAAAACAAATGTTAAGGATTTTATCACGTTTATTTTATGTTTTCTCGTACCCGACAACGCAAAATATAAAATTAACGCGATTGAACCTTGAAATTAGTTTTATTTCAATGTAATATGTAACATAGGGACGATATATTAGTCAGATACTTTATTGCGTAGTAAATTAATTCAAGGATCAATAGCTTGAATATTTTTCCCGGAATAGTGGGTAGGGCCGGCTTCTCAAACAAGAGGTAACAATTTCGATTAGCAGGCTGGCAGTTATACTGCTTACGATATTTAGAGAGGCCAACGAGATTTCTAGCAATTTCACCACCCCAAATTGCTGGTAACATTAAAAAAATTCATGACCAATTTTTTCGGTAATAATGTATTAAAATTAGTTGTCGTTTTATCGTCAATTATCGTCAAACAACGAAATACGGAAGTAACAACTCAATTATAGACAATTAAAATAATTACATCAATAAATGGCTTTCGGTACAGAACGGCGGCGTTACAGTACTTATAATAAATTAAAAGAAATAGTTTTTATGAAGTTAAACCTTACGAAGTTATTTTGCCTTATAAAAAAATACGTAATCTAATTGATGTTTCAATTCGAAACTTTAACTGTAATTTTATGTAATGACTTGGACTAATTGTTTTGTACTAACTAATTGATATGAAAACATATGAACAGTATCGTAAAGATGACGGCAAATTCCAACTAGGCGGGTTCAGAATCATGAGTAGAATCCATGTTATCAGTTTTCGTTACGAAGCCACTGACAACCTGTATAATGAACATTGCATGTTTTTCGATTCCTCAGCAGCATATTATGGGTAGCTTGCCACTTAAACATAGAGTAAAATCATCATAAAGTCACCTGTATCCGAGAATGCATAAAATGATTACATTCTCTGCTAGTACTCCAAACCTGAGCGTCAATACTTAATAACTACGTTTCAACTGAACCACCTCGGTCCTGTCGCTTGTTACGTAGCCGGCAACTTTGTTCATCAATTTTAATCAACAAATGCTTCAAACTAATCTACTTAAGTAACATTAAGGATCGATTGGTTGTTATTATATTGAAAACTTTCGGGACCTTACACGCCAAGTGCCAGGCGTTGCAGTTCCTACATTGTATTGTGCTATTAGGGTAAATTAAAGTTACAAACAGGTATCGAAAGTGGGGAAATAGAAAATTATGGGGATTCATATACTTTTAGTTATTTAACAAATTTAACCTTAGCAATTCAGATAGATAAATTGTTTATAATCCTAGACATACTGTCATTATTATAAAACACACAATTATAACTACATTCCACAATTCAATTACCACTAATTGCTTCCAAAACAAAATGTTAACCAATCAAAGCAAATAGTGTTGTGTATAACATAAAAGTTGCGGAGTAGTTCCGCGCGAGCCGTGGCGTGGGCAGAGTTGCGAGGTGTTGGCTGCGTGCGTGCGCCGTGTTCGTGACCACCTCGGATATCATCCGGCGCGGCGCGAGGGCGCTAGTAATATGGATACTTTGACTTTGAAAGTAGATACTTTACCGATGTTAGGGATCGCTTCCGAACAACTTGGTGCTTGTAACTTTTGTTTTATGTTAATAGTGACGGGCTGTTGTGATTGGTGGGGTGTTTGAAGTGTGAAGAATGAGTCGTTATTGCTGGTTACCATCCCGTATTTGTTATGATGACCAGCTCCACAATCTACTTATACATCCAAGATCGCAAGATATTATATATAAGAACAGTATTTATATGAAAGAACTCATTCCACATCTAAAAAGTCATTAATAAAGTCATCGCACCGCACCTCAAGTTTCAAGAACGTACTCGGAATGTAATACTAAAAACTTCTTATATTCTAATTAACTTGATTAAAATGAAGATCTTTCAGTCTTGAATATGTAACTTAGCTCCCACAAGTGCTGTATTAGAGCGAAGTTTGAATTACTCTATAATCAAAGAATTAAAGTTAAATAATCACTTTAATCGCTTGGCAATTTGCAGATGGAATGCAGCCACCCGAGACGCTCCCGACACCGGAGCGACGCGACTCGGAGCCAGATGAAATCAACGGGGCCGTGTCTTTTAAAATAATTAAAGAAATGATAAAAACACAGCATCAAGCGATTTAAAAACGATATCTAAACCTTCACGACTGCGGAGCATAAAGAACTTTTTTTTACGAAATTAGTTTAATCTGAAATTCTCACGGGTAAAATAAGAGACGATAAAAAAGTTGAGTGAACGGGTTCGTTTTTTGATTATTCGCATCGCTTAATAAAGGTGGTTTCATCCCTTTTTCACGTATTTCGCTTCCGTTGAATAGTGTTATGGTCAGATTTGATAGAATCTGGCTTTGGTTACCTATTTTAATTTTATTCTATATCAAGGTTTAAAAATGTAACAGCACAAGCAAAGTGTACTTCATAGTCGCCGTCATTTTCATGCTGCTCAGTGAATCGGCATAAATTTATACTGGTAATTATTGAATTTCGTCAAAATTGCAAGGAAAGGACGACGCAATTAAAACTGATCGATCGTAATTGATTAGCCGCAGTTTCGGAAGCAGGGGATTTCATAAATTGTTTTATAAAGAATGTAATGGGCTTCGGGGTGGGGACTCTGCCCCGCTTTGCAAAGTTCTCAAGTCGAGTCAGTTCAATCTTAATTGTTTCATTTGAGAAGTTCAACTTGATTTGATATATTCAGAACATGATTCCGATTGTAAGTGGGAGAGTTAAAATTATTGAGCAAGCGTTTTGGGGGAACCTTTACATGATCTTCAGTCCGTCCCTTCAACAAAGTCTGTCACAGCCTCAATACTTCTACAGTGTGGAACCATTTTGTATCAAAATACCTAAGATGTAGATCTCTAGAATTGATGTTCAAAATATTAAACGTCATGAGATTACTTTTAAGTGGATTTTTAGTCATTATACGAGTATATTAGAGATATTTATTAGTGAAGTGTGTACTCTATCGGGTGGCACATTTCATATATTAAATGAGATGGTGTTTTAGAACATACATTATGTGTCAGCCATGACGTTTATGAGACATGGGGTATGTCTCATAAAGGTTTAAAAAAAAATCTAACTGTCAGACCTAGAAACTTGTTATGACCGATGTTAATGGGCTAGAGTAAGACCTATCAATACAATACCTACCATATAAGTATTTTGAATTAATTGCAACTGCTAGATGACCCCTTCATTTTCCGCGTTCAAAAGAGGTTTAGATAGCCATTGTTCAGAAAAAGACATTGTTAGTATTTTAGATTTCTCTCAGTCCATATGATTAAAGCTAAAAAGGACTTGGTGTCATTAATAAAAGGTAATTAAGTCCACCGCAGACCACTTTCATCAAGGATTCATTGCGTGTACGAATAACGAGCTCATAAAGGCGGGTAAAAAGATATTTAAAAGTAATGAAGGTAGGTCTGCATTTTGTATGATGAATGATGCTATGTTTTTAAAGCATACTGTAGAATTTCACTCTCAAACGTTAGAGGGTAAGTTTATAAATGCAATGTGAAATGGTGTAATTTTATTCATTTTTATAATGTAATATCGCATTAAGATTCCTAAACTATAACTAACTCCCAGGAAACAATATCTGAATTGCAAAATACTGAGCTACGAGCTCGGTATACACATTTAAAAATTAACTTGAAAAATCGTTCAACGTACAAATAGGTATTACATTAAAACTTTTAACATTATCTACATTAAAAGTCAGTTTAGACATAAAGCGATCCAAACACGAAGTATTCGCGATCTCCCTCCCCCTCCCACGGCATCCGGGGCGAGTCCGAAACTTTGATGGTCCGATCCAGATTTTTCATCTCCCGACTTATTTGAAATTATAATTCGGCGCGAAGAAATCAAATCAAAATTCCATTTAAACTTGGGATTTCAATATTTGTTTGTTACGCAGATGTTCGGTATGTTAATCGTTTGTGGTGGGTTTGACCGTCAGTCGGACAGTGTGTGATCCGCTTGTTTGGTATCATTTAACTCTAATGTACGAGTAAGCTGACAACTAGTAAGGGCGGTCACGCCCTGAAGGCTCAAAGTTAATCTTAAAGCATATTTTAGAAAATACTTGTTCAATTTTAATGCAAATAATTTTATAAGGGTCTTTCCTAGATCCATACCCTAGACACCCTAGATAAAATAACGACTACGATTTAGTATTCAATAGATGGGCAATATTTATTTGATCGATAAATGTATTACGACCATTATATTCAGTGAAACCCGTAAACGTAATGAAAAGGCCGTTACTCCTTTGCTGCAATAAAATAAACATAATCGTTTTATGATTGCTTCGTTGCCACTATACGTGACCTTGTCTATGTTCAGGCGACCTTGGGCTACAATTTACGTGGTACAAAAAACACACGCAAAGTTTAATGCACGGAGAACGGTGGAAGGAAAAATCGGGCAATCACAACCTCCAAAGTCGAAGTTGACCTTTCTAATGGTTTAAAAGTTTAGTCAAGTGTATAATAATTGTATCAAGCGTGCGATTGCCCTGCTTTATACAAGCTTATTTATTTTATTATTAGGGATACATTTTTTTTTCTGTAGTACCTAGTTCAAATAAAGGCCATCCTAACTCTACTATTTGCTATCATTGTTTTAATAATCAAAAGTGACAGATAGATTTTATAACACATATAAGTAGGTAATCAAATTAAAAGCGAAACATACGATAAAATAATTCGCGTACAATTACATTTAAAGTAGCAATCATTTGGTGTCATAGAAAATAATATTAAATTATGTTCAGAAATTTCATTACTTTGAGAAAAGTGGATCGTTGCTTTGATATTTTACGGAGAGAAACACCTTTTTGAAGGCATCCGATGTCAGACGTTTAATTGCTTCTGAACGACCATCGTGCTCAAAAGGAAAATAACATGGCGTTTGAAATAATATCTATTAATAAAACTGTTTTAGGAGATTGTTATTTACTCGCTGCTCTTTGATAATTTTATTTCTAACATATTAGATTTACGTCAAGAATCCACTACTTATTAATTCACAAAAGTAGTAATCCAAAATTATTCTCATTCTGCAACTTGTGAGCGGGAAACTCATTTTTTCGTCGAGTTAAAATATTCTTTGTGAAGGCGAAAAAAAAAAATTCGTGAGAACAGTACATTGCTACCCATTCTAACTATAATTATCAATAATAATAATAAATCAATAATAACAAAATAATTCGTCTTCCTGTTTTCATATTAAATCTCCGATACATTTAAGTTTTAACGTTCCTCATAAACGTCTGTTGCGGCGCCTGCTCAAAGGCCTGATATTCAAATCGCGCCAATTGTAAAAAACGTTGATATCTATGGTCTATTTCCTACTCTATGATTCTATGATTATTAAAAAAAATATTGTAACCTAAAAAACTTCTAAATAAAAAAAACGAAATAAAAAAAAGGAAATTATTTCTTTCAAATGTCCTCGTGAGACATAAATTGGCGACCGTGACAGGACAGTAAAGCAATTTACTGTCCGGAATTAAAGGTCTGCCACCGCGCGTTCAAAGAGTCTACAAACAATTAGCTAGGCGCGAATGCCCGTGTAGCAGATTCTGAAGCCTGTAAATGGAGTAGAAGCCTGAAGCCTGGATGTCCATCAATGTACGAGGCTGATGAGCAGACGCAGCAACGAAAACTGCGCCTCACCGCCCGTCGAACATCATCAGATGAGTGCCCTGGTCTTTTTCTTCCTCTCCCATCCTACCTAAATACATTTCAAAACCCATCAAAACCCATCAATTTCCATTCAATATACTAAAAGAACATCATACTAGCGTTTTCCCCATGCAAATAGCTTCTTTATTGTACTTAAATTGCATAAAACAAGGTTTTTTTTCCACATTCACCCACTTCATTTTATTATAAAAATAAAATTATCTTTGGTCCAAATTCATTTAAGTATCATCAAAATATCGAATATTTCGATTAATTCATTTAGTTTTCGTTTCGTATATTTTGTTTATTTTCAAAATTAAAGCCCAAATAGCCTTCGTTCTGTGTCCGTCGTACATAATTCTCATACGATTTCGCCGACTATTCCAGGAATTTCACCGCCGTGACTCATCGTCATTCCGGCGTGTAACCTTCACCCCGGTCTTGGTTTGGGCCTGCCGTGCATGCCCAGAGCTGAGTTGTCGATCGGCAAGTGACACCGAGTGAGGATCGTGAGCTGGTTTATTGATCATAATTGTCATAAAAACTTTCACCTATTACGTATGCGAATAGAAATCAGTTGCATTGGACTTTTCATATTGTTTGGTTATCATAATATCATTAACATTAAAAATACTTAACAGTTTCTTAAGAAAATCTTTATTAATTAAGCACCTTCACGCCTGCATTCTCGAAGGGATAGGCAGAGGTGAATACTTAATAAGAATTAATTATTGATTTTGCTAAAATTAATATTTCAATATACATTAACTATATATTTTTTTTTAACTTATTCAGTGCTTTGATTTGTTCACAACAATGTCTCAAGCTGAAAAGTCCAGTGCCGAAACTGCCTTAAAACAATTACTAGTTCAGCGTAGCTCAGTCAAGGGGCAAGTGACAAAATTCAAAAACTATTTAAATATTATTACAACTAATCCTAAACCCACCCCTGTTGAGCTGACTGAGTTAACTATTAAACTGAGTCGAGTTGAGGAATTATCTACTAAATTTAATAAATTGCAAGGAGATATTGAGAGTTTAAATTCTGAAAATGTTTCCGCTGAGCTTGATGAGCGGGAGATCATTGAAAATGACATCATTCGTAGTATTGCTACAGCTAAAATATTTCTTCAAGAACACGATCTTCCTCCATCTGAGTCGAGACGTAATACCGTACATGACAACTCAGACTTTGGTTTTAAATTGCCTAAAATTCAGGTATCTAAATTCAATGGATCATACTTTCATTGGTTAGAGTTTCGTGACACATTTTTGAGCCTTGTACACAACAATGAGCGGATTTCCCCTATACACAAATTCCATTACTTGGTATCCTATTTGGAAGGAGATGCAGCCCGTGTCATATCCAACCTGGAAGTGTCCTCCGACAACTATAATGATGCCTGGCGTTTGTTATGCGGGCGTTACGATAACAAAAGGTTACTCATCAACCATCACCTAAATTCTCTATTTAATGTACAACCATTTTCTCGTGAATCAGAAAACACATTACGATTTTTAGTAGATCACGTGACGAAAAATCTTCGTGCCCTTTCTAGTCTAGGGCAGCCCACCGAGCACTGGGACCTACTTATAATTCATATGCTTGCTTCAAAATTGGACACACAGACGTTAACTAAATGGGAAGAACAGCGTAATGACCATGAGGATGTCCCTACATTAGAACAATTTAAAAAATTCCTGATAAATCGTGCTGATATGCTTGAAGCTTTAAATCGCAACAGATCCAACAGTTCATCTAAGGGACCCACAGTTCGATCTTCAGGCAACTCCAATGCCAATTACCGTAGTACGGAACGTCCTCAGTTCACCAAGTCATTTGTCAATACGAACAATACTCAAGTTTGCATTATTTGTGGTAAGGACCACAGAATATATGACTGTCCCGTTTTTAAGTCGAAGAATATTCGCGAAAAATATGCCGATGTTTCAAAATATAAATTATGTGTCAATTGCCTTAGACAGGGTCACTCTGTTGGTGAATGTCGTTTGGGTCCTTGTCGTAATTGCCAAAAGAAGCACAACTCACTACTTCATGACTTGGAATCTTCATCAAACACCGAGCATCCTGAAACATTAGTTAATTTTTCTACCAAGCAAGTCGAGCCTCAAGTTCTATTATCTACCGCTTTGGTGAAGATTTCCAACCCCGAAACTAATAAAACCGAAATCTTTCGCGCATTACTAGACTGTGGCAGCCAAGCTTCATTTATTACCCGATCTCTAAAACATAAATTATCACTTACCTGTAATCCTATTACCTCCATAAATGTTATTGGGATAGGCAATCAAGCAAACAACATGGTCAATGAAACATGTGTGACAAGGCTACAATCTATGCGTGAACCTTTTAATACTACTGTCTCTTGTTTTGTCCTAGATGAACTCACTGGAGATTTACCTAAATTGCCTGTAAATGTACAAAACTTAAATTTGCCCAAAAACATACTACTTGCCGATCCTGATTTTGACAAGCCAGCACCAATTGACATGTTGATTGGTGCCGATGTCTTTTGGAAGATTTTAGGTAATGAACGAAAATCATTGGGTCCTACGAACCCCCAACTTGTACACTCTAAATTAGGCTGGCTAGTCGCCGGACCTATTAATTCCTATATTCATACAAAATTCATAAATTGCAATTATGTCCAATCTCAAAATTCATTCCATGATTCTGATATTGATAAGTCACTTGCTAAATTCTGGGAACTCGAAGAGTTACCCCCTAAATCCATTCTAAGTGACAACGATAGGGAGTGTGAAAGTCATTTCATGACCCATACCTTTCGTCTAAATACAGGCAGATTCTGTGTCAGATTACCACTAAAGGAATCACCAGACTGTTTAGGTAATTCATATAATTTAGCAAAAAAACGTTTATTAAATCTCGAAAAGAGATTTCGCAAAAATCCAGTTCTGAAATCCCAGTATGTCGACTTTATTAACGAATACGCAGATTTAGGACATCTTTCCCATTCTAAAGTTCATAATCCAATTTCATCTTATTTTCTTTGTCATCACGCCGTCTTCAAGGAAGGTAGTGAATCCACCAAGATCCGAGTTGTGTTCGACGGCTCCGCTCCCACCACCTCTGGCTTCTCTGTCAATGATATCCAACGAGTGGGTCCAAACATTCAAGATTCGCTTTTCTCCATACTTTTGAGGGCACGTCAGCACAAATATCTTTTAATCGGAGATATCGAGAAGATGTACCGGCAAGTAAATGTGCACGAAGACGATCGCAACCTTCAATTAATTTTGTGGAGAGAGAATGAATCTAAACCTATACAAACATTACGACTGAACACTATCACTTACGGTACCGCAAGTGCTAGCTACTTGAGCACCCGATGTTTGTGGCAGCTGGGTGAGGAGTGTGGGAGTGCCTTAATAAAAGCTATAATACAAAATGATTTCTTTGTCGACGATTTAATTACCGGCTGTAATGACAAAGATGAATTACTTTTTATCCAAAATTCAATTGCTAATATTCTAAAGTCAGTGTGTTTCAAATTAAGAAAATACAAATCAAATATACCTGAAATTTTCGATAACTTCTTAGATATAGATGTACATGATGACTTATCGTTGAGTGAATCTTCTAGCACGCTCGGACTGGGCTGGAATCCAGCTAGCGATTGTTTTCATTTTCCTGTAAAAATAAAACCTGAAAATCATAATATTATCATTACCAAAAGATACATAATGTCAAAATCACTAAAAATATTCGATCCTTTGGGCATACTCAGTCCATGCACTGTTCAATCTAAAATGATTTTACAAAAACTATGGTTACATAAATGCGACTGGGATGAACCTGTGCAACAAGACATTGAACAGACTTGGAATGAATTTGCCCAACACTTACCTACGTTGTCGATCCTCCAAATCCCTCGAAGAGTTGTCTGTGACTTACCTGTTTCAGTGGAACTGCATACCTTTAGTGACGCCTCGCAGCTAGCATATGGTGCGTGCGTGTATGTTAGATCCGTTAGCTGTAATAACGAAGTTACTGTTCGATTGTTATGTGCTAAATCCAAGGTTGCCCCACTAAAGCCCACTACGATCCCACGTCTAGAGTTATGCGCGGCTTTGTTGGCTGCTCGGCTATCCAAGTCTGTCCTAGATTCTATCCGGTCTGAGCCGACTCGAACCTTCCATTGGTGTGATTCTAGCATAGTGCTTAGCTGGTTGAACGGAAATCCTATGAAATGCAAAACATTTGTTGCCAATCGTCTTGGTGAAATACTTGAGACAACCCTACCATCTTCTTGGCGTTATGTGCCTACAGCTGACAATCCAGCAGATCTAATATCCAGAGGAATGAGAGCTGATCTTCTTCGCGAATCCGAACTCTGGTGGTCTGGACCTCGATTCTTGAGTGAAGACGAATCAGAGTGGCCCACTTTGAAACCTAGCCCACCTGACGATTTACCTGAAATAAAATCAAACACACTTGTTGTATTAAATCCTATTATCACCATTCAAAACTATTCAAACTTAAACAAACTTCAAAGAGTTCTAGCTTATGTAAAGCGATTTGCATTTAATCTAAGGAGCCGTGACAAACGGTCAGGTAAATTGACCGTCGATGAATTAACTGAATCTTTTCATTACCTTTGTTCCGTGGCTCAGCAACAATCCTTTCCTCTTGAATACAAGGCGCTTCTTCAAAACAAACCTCTAGACAACAAATCCAAGATTATATCCTTGTCTCCTTTTATGCATAACAATCTAATTCGAGTCGGTGGTCGTTTGGACGCCTCTGATTATGAATACAACAAAAAACATCCTATTCTTCTTGATTCTTCACATCATTTAACAAAATTGATTTTTACTCGAGAACATTTATGTACCATGCATGCTGCTCCTCAATTACTTCTAGCCACCGTGAGAGAAAACATTTGGCCTATAAACGGTAGACGTTTAGCTCGAAGTACAGTACATAATTGTGTTAGGTGTAGACGTTTAAACGCTAAAACATTAAATCCAAAAATGGGTAACCTTCCCTCGCAACGCATAACGCCCAATTTCCCATTTACTTCTGTCGGTGTAGACTTCGCAGGTCCTTTTATTATTTTAAACCGCAAAGGACGTGGTGCGCAGACTCAAAAATGCTACCTGTGCCTATTTGTTTGTTTGCGCTATAAATGTCTTCATTTGGAGGCAGTTTGTGATCTATCTAAGGATGCATTTTTAATGACCTTGCGAAGATTTGTTGCTCGACGCGGTAAACCAGCAGAAATATTCTGTGATAACGGCCGGAATTTTGTGGCCGCCGCCAAAGATTTATCTCATTTTCTTAAAAATAATCAAGACTCAATATCTGACCATGCAATTCAGCACGGTATTCAATTTATATTTTCGCCAGCTTACGCTCCTCATTTTGGTGGAATTTGGGAGGCCGGAGTGAAGTCAGCTAAATTTCATATAAGGCGTGTAATGGGCACTAATCATTTGACTTTTGAAGAAATTCAAACTCTATTTTCTCAAGTGGAGGCTATTCTAAACAGCCGTCCTTTATATCCCCTCTCATCATCCCCTAATGACTTCCTTCCACTCACCCCAGGGCACTTCATTATCGGCAGACCCCTCATCGCAGCGCCGTCACCAAAATACGAAGACTTAACCCGAAATTATCATCAGCGATACGCTCGTCTAGAGCAAATGCATCATCACTTCTGGCAAAGATGGAAAAGGGAGTACATATCAGAGCTTCAGCAGAGGACAAAATGGAAGACCAATATGTCTCGTCTTAGCATTGGAGATTTGGTGTTAATAGAAGAGGACAACACTCCACCACTATGCTGGCAACTCGGAAGAGTACTAAAATTGTTCCCGGGTGCCGACGGAATCTCCAGAGTGGCAGATTTGACTACAGCGCGAGGCTGCGTACGCCGTCCCCTGGTGCGCCTCTGCCCTTTGCTACCTGAGGAAAACCCTGCGATCCAGCCTAGTTGAAAAACTTCTTTCAACGGGGGGAGGATGTTGCGGCGCCTGCTCAAAGGCCTGATATTCAAATCGCGCCAATTGTAAAAAACGTTGATATCTATGGTCTATTTCCTACTCTATGATTCTATGATTATTAAAAAAAATATTGTAACCTAAAAAACTTCTAAATAAAAAAAACGAAATAAAAAAAAGGAAATTATTTCTTTCAAATGTCCTCGTGAGACAACGTCAGTCAATCTATACGAACGATTTTAGATTCGCAAACAGTTCTAAAATAATTTTCACCGAAACCAAAGGCATTAACGAGTCTTTGAAATTTTTGAATCCGTCATATTTAACAGATTCAAATATTCAAAGACTCGAGAGAGACCATTCAAGCGTGGATCGCTTTAAATGGAAAAGTATAAAAGGGCCTTTTCACAGTCCACCATTACCGAGTGGTTTTGTTTTAGTTGCCATCTGGAATTTTCTTAATTATACACTCGGTGCGAGGCGGCGCGGCGGGGCGAAGCGCGCCCGCATTCACTGGGCTATTTATTTTTACCGAGAGCTCCCGACGCTACTATAAGTCTAAATAAGCTAATGACAATTAACGGTAATTTAATAACTTCACTCAGTTCTAAGATAGTTGGAGACGTTCCAGGAAACATCACTTAGGGCTGCAGTTGGTGATCAAATAGCTTTGCCCTTCAATAAAAGTCGCAAAACTATTTTGTTTATAGATATAGTAACAATAAACAATATTGTGTCAACATTAAATAAAAAGAAAAAATATTTTTAGCTGTTTTCGGTGTATTTGTAGTAAGTAAGTAATATTTTGTTTGAATAAATCTGTAAAAGTCCACAGTTTGCCGAGACACAACAAGTGTGCAAACTTTTGATATTTCGCCGAGAGCTGTTCTTAAGTTCGACCGAGAAACTATAGTCAGCGAAAGAATAAGTTGACAGAATAAATACAAGTTGATTCTCACGGCTGTTGACCTCTTCTAATATTATAGTTGGACGAGAACAGATTTAGCTGAAACATACGACTTAATGGCCATAGAATAAATTGAAGATAATAAATTATTAGTAAAAACTCCACGGATGGCGTTTGCACGTAAGATGTTTGAAATATAAATGATGCAATAGGCTATTGAGACGTCTCCGAATCCAAAACAATCGTGTTTTAAATTATTTCCTAGATTTCCGATATATTTCGTGCGTAGTGATACTACTCTTATAAATATAGTCATTGAGGTCCATGGAACATTTGCATGGGCGGAGCCGCTGGCAAAAGATAATTAAAAATTAAAACGTAATAAATGCAGCCGATAATGGCGAAATCGTAACTACGGTGTTTGACATTGTATAAAAATATAAGGAAAAATGAAACAAGAAACAACTTATAACAATGCTTAAGCACCGGAACATAAATAAGCTGGCCGGCGGCACGGGAAAGTCCTGCTTCAAAAAAGTCACTTAACATTTTCTTTACAAAAGACGATTATAGGAAGTTATTTTGACAGTTTCAGTTAAGACTTTGGAGAGATACATTTTAGGATCGCTTGAGGCAGATTCCGATCGATTAAGATGTTTTATGCGAATTATATTTAAAGATTTAAGCTAAATAGAGAGGGTTTCTCAATCGTTCATAATTTAAGAAAACGACTTGTTCTGCCAGCGACGTTGTTTGTTTGTGATTCTCAATTTTAACACGTGATAAGACTCGCCAATCTCTTCAATACTTCTGTATTGGACGTAACAAATTTAAATAGATATGAACATCTTGTAAATTAGTTAGAAAATGTTTGCATTCAAATGAAAATACATTTTTATCAACCATTATTTTTCACTACAACGAAGTAGAACTTCGATAATAAAGTAATTCGTAGTAACGTATTGCAAACACACGTATCAAGATAGACACTTAGATGGAGTGGCAAATAAATTGCCAAACTTTTGCCTAGTTACTGATGTTCTACGAGATGCGAATATTGAAATAGTTGAAAAAAAATATTAAGTCATAGCTAGGTGAGCACATATTGAAAATAGATGCAATATAGAATTGTAATGAAAATATAAATTTCCAATCTCAGAAGTACTGAAAGTATTTTTTTAAGAAAATTATCTTACGGCCAATGTTTTGCACAATAATAATTATAGGTACAAAACTGTTAATTCCTGCATATAAGAAGAACATCTCCATAAACTTTTAGATAGAAATTTGGGTAAAAAATATCACAGCCTATATATAGCGTGATAGCATCTCGTCGCACCTTCTTCTTGCAGTTCACAAGACCCAAACTGGACGAGATCCTGGGAGTTTTATGTTATGTGTACATTTTAGTCCCTATCTCATTGTGGTTAGGGTAGACGCATCTGACAGACGGGCCGCACCGACGGACAACATCGGGACAACAATAAGGCTCCACTTGGGCCATTTAGGTAGGGATCCCTAAAAAGGGTGCGTAATTTATACCCGGTTCATTGAAGACTCGGCTTAATTATCCAATGTATAAACGAACAGAATATCAGATGAATGAAGAATACAAACAAAGGCTGAATGAAATAAAGGTGTCCGAGTAAAAAATATATACATTTTCATATTTTAGACTCTACAAGGCGCTCATGAATAATAAAGAAGAAACACTACACACAAAGAATTATTAACGGCATATTTCAAGATTTTATTCAAACGTGTTTTAGTTTGTAGAATTATTGTTTTTGTGGTTAGGCTTTGGTATGTTTCGTGATGAATTTTCTGTTTACAAAAAATATTTAAATTGTCAGACCATTATTATGTTGGAGTGATTAATTTAGCTTAGTGCTTACATGATTTGCATACGATATTATAACATGCCAGACAAATAACTGAATGGGTTGATACATTGTTACTTCTATAAAACACCACCAATTTAAATTTAGATTTGAAAAGCTGTTCGTTATACAAAATTATTAAGGTGAGTATTAACATTTAAAATAAACATTATATGTAACATTACACAACATTATACACAAATATTAACCTATATAAAAAATATAAAAATGGCGAATATAAAACGAAAAATGATATTGGTACATTTAAAAATGCCTCTACATCGTTTTCGATACCGTAAGCTCCAAGCAAGCTGGTCTCATCGTCACGCTGAAAACAGCATCTCCTCACTACAATTTTAAAACTACATCTACATTCTACAATCAATCAGACAATTTACATTGTAATATAAGAAAATCAAAACATACGGGACGCATTTGAAATCGCGAAACAACCAGGTTAAGTTCAACAAAAGACACTAAAAAGATCCTAGCCGCACTTATCCTAATATTTTACTTTTAAAAAGATAATAAGGAAAAACACTTATCTCATATTTGGAGGAAAATAATAAATGAAAGATATCTGGGGATAACCGAGCTGAATAGATGTCTATTTATGGCCAGTCTTGATGCCTACATCCCTACAAGGGGTCTAATGTTGTCCGTTGTTAAAAGTGACCTCTTTACGTTTAGCCATCTCAAGATGTAAGATTTCAGTACAAATTCGCGTGTCATTCAAGAGTTGAAGAATGATGACCTAGTTTTTGGAGAGCCGACCTGCGCTTAAATAGGGCTGATATAAAGGATTCCGTATATAATAGTGATAAATCATGATAGCAGTCCTAAATGATCACAACTGCGTTGATATAGGTAATCTAGTTTGATAGAAGTTACGTCATAATATTTATTACGTATAAAGATTTTTAGCGAGTATAGCTATCGCTAATTAGTTATAGAGAAACACGATTTGTAATGTAGAAAAGCAATATTTATTAATAAAGAAATCGTCCTATATTTACATTGATTGGGTCAGACATAGTACTGTGCACAGAGAGTAGAAATATACAACACGAAAATATAATACACTAGACGGCGCTGCCATCGCACTTGCGCAATCGCGCTCCGCAGGCGCCTCGGTATAAATAGATGCGGGGCGCCCGCGGCTCGTCCATTTCGCCGCCGGCCGCCGTGGGATACAGACGTTCGTCGTGATACTGCCGCACGTGTCGACGGGTGCTACGTGATGCAGCTACAGTACTCCCCCTCAAGCGAAGCGTACCGGCTTACGAATAATCCTGCCTGAGCGGGTCCTTAACTCAGATCCTGTTTCCCGGCTTCTGTCAAGTACTCCTGTTTCTACGGGAATGTCAAGTGTTATTCCTGTTTCTGTACGACTGTTATCATGCTGTGATGTTTCTATTCGACCGTCATGTCTTGATGTTTCTATGCGACAGTCTGGTATCGATGTTTCTATGCGACGGTCATGACTTGTTTCTATGCGACGGTCTTGCATCGATGTTTCTATACGACGATCGACGGGCTTCGATGTTTCTCGGCAGAGGTCATGTGCCCCCAACAAATGTTTCTGTGTTTCTGCTCGGTGGCTGTCAAACGTACCCGGTACCATACTTCGTGTTCTTCGGCTGCGTTGAGCGTGTAAGCGGGCTTCAGGCGATCAATTGACACGGTCATCATTTTTCCTCGGACTCTGATAATGAAGTACTTCTTGCTGCGCTCGACAACTGGGTATGGTCCTTCGTAGGGCCGCTGGAGTGGCTTACGCACGGCGTCGATTCGCAGAAACACTGACTCACAAGTTTGTAAGTCTCGGTGCACGAATATACTCCGCTTGTTTGTGTGCGGTGCGTAAGTTGGTGTGAGTGCGGTGATTGCATCGTGAAGCTGTCGCACGTAGTCTTGGTCCGGCGACGATGACTGAGCGGATGGGGCAAAGAAATCGCCTGGCAGTCGGAGTGCTTGACCATACGTGAGTTGTGCAGGACTAGTCTTCGTATCCGTGCGGATGGCGGTGCGTAGGCCCAATAGTACAGTGGGAAGTTCGGTGGTCCATTTTGTATTTGATTCCAGACGAGCCATGAGCGCTGCCTTTAATGATCGATGCCAGCGTTCAACAATCCCGTTGCTCTGCGGGTGGTAGGCAGTGGTTCGAGTCTTCTCGATGCCTAGTAGGCATGTTAGGGCGCGGAACAGCTGACTCTCGAACTGTCGTCCTTGATCAGTGGTAATAGTTACAGGGCAACCGAAACGAACTATCCACGCTTCGTAGACGGACTTCGCAACGACTTGCGACGTCATATCTTGTATAGGTATTGCTTCGGGCCATCGCGTCGTTCGGTCGATCATCGTAAGTAGGTATCGATGTCCAGTTGGGCTTGTAGGTAGCGGGCCGACAATATCAATGTGTAGGTGTTGAAACCGATCGCAGTCTGGAAATGTTGCTATGTTGCTATGCACGTGTCGGTGAACTTTGGAACGCTGACACGGTATACATGACTTAGCCCATGTACCGACATCGGCGTTCATTGATGGCCAAAAAAATCGCTCTTCCATCAGTTTGCGCGTTGCTCGCGTGCCCGGATGGCTTACTTGGTGCACGGAGTTGAATGCATCTTGTCGAAAATCACGGGGTAGGTACGGACGAATTTTTGATGTTGACGTTTCACAGTAGATAGCATGGTTGACGATTGGCATTGCGATTTTTTTGAATTGTAGGTTTTTCTGTTGCAGGAGTTGTGGTAATTCATTATCTTGTTCTTGGGCGGCAGATAATTTTTCGTAGTTTATTGTTGACGGACAGTTGATTTCTTCGATGCGAGATAGAGTATCGGCGACTATGTTGTCCTTCCCGCTGATGTGGCGAATGTCGGTTGTGAATTCACTAATGAAAAGTAGTTGTCTTGCTCGGCGTGGGGTCTCACTGTCGGATGATATCTTCTGTAGGGCGTAGGTAATCGGTTTATGATCGGTATAAACGATAAGATTACGCCCCTCAAATGTCTTCCGAAAATGCTTCATTGCCATGTAAATTGCAAGTAGTTCTCGGTCGTAGGTACTGTACTTTAATTGCGTAGCGGTGAATTTCTTCGAATAATATCCCAGTGGTTGCCATGCTTGGTTCACATATTGTTGTAGTACCGCACCGGCACAGGTGTTTGACGCGTCACACATAAGTGCGAGCGGGACAGCGTGGTGCGGGTGTGCGAGTAGCGCGGCGCTCTGTAGGCTTTTCTTGCATTTTTCGAATGCTTGTATTGACTCGTCGGTCCACTTTATCACAGTTTTGTCATTTTTCTTGGAGTTATGTAGGTATGTGTGAAGCGGTGCTTGTATAGATGCTGCGTTGGGAATATGTTCTCGGTAATAATTTATCATGCCGAGAAAACTTCGTAGATCTTGGACGGTTTTCGGTCTTGGGTACTCACTGATGACTTGAACTTTGTCTTCGGGTGCTCGTATGCCTTGACAAGATACACTGTAGCCGAGAAATGTCACAGAGTTCAGTCCAAACTTGCATTTTGATATGTTGATTGTAATACCAGCGCTGTCGAGGCGTTGGAATATAATGTGCAGGTGTTCCCGGTGCTCGTCTTCTGATGATGAAGCCACGAGTAGGTCATCGATGAACGGGAAAACGAAGTTCAAACCTCTGAGTACGTCGTGGATGAATCTTTGGAACGTCTGACCAGCGTTTTTCAAGCCTGGGCACATCCATGGAAATTCAAATAGTCCAAATGGTGTGATGATTGCTGTTTTCTCAATGTCTTCTTCTCTGATAGGCACTTGGGAGTATGCCCTATTCAGATCGATGGTGGAGAAAATATGTTTTCCGGCGAGCTGGTAGGTGAAATCTTTGATGCGAGGGATGGGGTACCTGTCTGGTTTGGTCACTGCGTTAAGCCTTCGGTAGTCACCACACACTCTTATGTCGCCGTTCTTCTTAGGTACGACATGCAATGGGCTGGCCCACGGACTCTTGCTGGGCCGGCACAGGCCTTGCTGTCTCATGTTTTCAAATTCTTTCTTCACAGCTTCATAACGGTGTGGAGGTATGGGTCGGGCTTTTGCGTAGATAGGTGGTCCGGTGGTTTCTATATAGTGCTCCACGTTGTGTTTGCTGATGGATTTCACTGTTGTTGGTAGCGTGACGTCAGGAAATTTCTCGAGAATGTCATAATACTTCAACTCGTTGTCTAACGTACGAACTGTAGGTACTGATGACTTGCAGACTGGTGCCTTGATTGAGAGGGTTGTGACCTTGTCGACGATAGTTCGTCCAGCAATGTCCACGAGCAGCTGGTGGTGGCGCAGAAAATCAGCGCCTATGATCGGCTTGCTGACTGCTGCGATGATAAATTTCCAGCGGTAAGGCCTTCGTAGATTCAAGTCCAATTCCATAGTTTTCTCCCCGTAGGTAGGTATGACGGAATTATTTGCCGCGTAGAGACAGAACTGAGTAGGTGTGGTCGGCATTCCTCTTGCTTTAGGTATGACGGAAATGTTGGCACCGGTGTCGATCAGAAAGGATAACTTTGAGTTCATATCTTTCACGAATAGGCGGTGTGATGTGTTCCAAGCGCCGGATACCGCAGTTACCGACGCTGGTTCTAGTTTTCCTGCGCTGTGTCTCCGTCGAATTTGCAGGGCCTCGTGCATTTTTGTGCTCTTCTGCCAAAACGGCGGTGATAATAACATATCCCATCATCAGGAGACTCGTTGCGCGGCGACGGCTGATTCAGGCGATTGCGGAACGGGCGAGAACGTGATCGTGAGCGTGAGTAGTAGGGCTCACGTTCGTCTCTGCGGCGTCCCCATCCGCCGCGTTGATCCTGTGCTTGCATCTTCAACTCTGATATTTCGTGCATTAGCATGTCAATTTTTTCATTTATGGACACGTTTTCTGCTGATAAGGTGGATGTCGAGGCTTGCGGTGTGATGGGTGGGTGGCTTTGTTTGCTGCTCACGGCGGAAATTTCTGGCAGTGTTGTTTCAAGCATCTTGTCTGCCAGAAGCGCAAGGTCTCGGAGGTCGGACTTCTTTGCGATGTTTTCACTGACGGCTATCACTGCGCGTACAGATTGCGGCAGGTGATTTGTCCACATAACACGGAGGGTTGCTTCGGCGATGTTAGTTCCGGCGAGGCTCTGCATTCTGCGCAGTAGTTGTGAAGGCTTCATGTCGCCAAGTTCCATTTCGGATAGAAGTCGCTGTGTTTGGCGCTCCGCTGAATCTTCGTAAACTTGTAACAGGCGTTCTTTCAATGTTTCATATTTCTTGGTTTCGGGCGGTCGCAGGAGAATGTCGATGATTTCGTCAACGTCCTGACGCTCTAACTGGCCGAGGAGTTGCTCGTACATTGCTTGATCACTTTTCCTTTTAGATGCTACGATGGCCTCGAACTGAATAAACCACACTCGTAGTCTATCGCGCCAAATTGGTGGGATGCGTGGGGCCGCGCCGATGACAGACACCTGGGCGTCGGAGACATCCTGACTGTCCAATTTTGATGTGGCGGAGTTGTTCTGGGCTTCTTCAGTGGCCATTCTTGATAGGTAGGTAAGGCTGATGTTCTTTAAACGTTGGTGTCACCACTTTAGCGAGTATAGCTATCGCTAATTAGTTATAGAGAAACACGATTTGTAATGTAGAAAAGCAATATTTATTAATAAAGAAATCGTCCTATATTTACATTGATTGGGTCAGACATAGTACTGTGCACAGAGAGTAGAAATATACAACACGAAAATATAATACACTAGACGGCGCTGCCATCGCACTTGCGCAATCGCGCTCCGCAGGCGCCTCGGTATAAATAGATGCGGGGCGCCCGCGGCTCGTCCATCCCTCCGACCAAACTAGGACGAGACGTCGTCGCCCGCGACACGTACTCTTAGACCCCCCCGACCCACTCACCGTTCTCCTCGATGCGGAAATCGAAGAGGCGGACACTCGTACACAACCGAACAGACACCGACCTCGCCGGCGAGGTCGAAGAGTCCTCTCGTCCACCGCCACCAACAGGTGCGCCTTCGCACCTACGCGCAATCCGACAATCTCCCCCCAAGCAACGGCCCAAGCCGAGGTCGTGCCCCATGTGGCGCCCTTGAGCTAGTTGCATGCCCCTCCGGCTAGAGCGCACTCTGCGCTCGCCTAAAAACCCGGTGAAGCTGCAAAGGCCGCATCGGCCAGCAGCGTACTAATCATTCAAAAGTAAGTAAGTAAGTAAGCGGCTCGTCCATTTCGCCGCCGGCCGCCGTGGGATACAGACGTTCGTCGTGATACTGCCGCGCGTGTCGACGGGTGCTACGTGATGCAGCTACAGATTCATAAAAATGAAATCATGTAACTAATATACCTATAGCTATAACTTAGTCGACACTAGTATTTTAAATATAAAACTACGAATTGCCCTAGAAAATAATGCATCCACGAATTAGCAAACGACGTGGCCACCCGTAAGGACCTTAGTTAAGCGACCAATATTTCGCCCGCCCAAGTTACTGCCATAAAAACTGGAAACTTCGCATCTTTGCATAAATAGGGAGCTTCGTAAGATGGCGCGATGAACACACCGGGACAGCCGGACCCTCATCGATGTTTATCTCACTGGTGGACAGTCTTTTGGGGTCGACGGATCGGCTGCGTCCGCTCGCAGGATTTGTCTAGTTTTATCCTAAATTTATTGTTTGCCCTCTTAATAGGATATACGGCAGCCAGTGACCAACCGGTATTATGTTTGTTAATAGATGCTGGGTTAGGATAATGACATACAAAGATCTTAAGATTCCCTTTGGCTACTGAAAATATCGTTTTGTTGAACATTATAATAAAAAACTTTTTAACAAAATAAAAACCGTCTTCAAAAAACTAAAAAGCAAAAAATAATCTAATCTTGAAATCTACCTTTTCTAACAAAATCAAATATTTAACGAATGTGAAATCGGTGCCAAACAAAGAACTGAGCCGAGTATTGATGGTCCGCGCCAAAGACTATACCTACAAATTGGTCCGCGCATCTCCTTACTGAGTATACTTTTATTATTCTTGGTCGGTTGTTTGTTGGCACCGCCTTCACATTCGTTAAATATTTGATTTTGTTAGAAAAGGTAGATTTCAAGATTAGATTATTTTTTGCTTTTTAGTTTTTTGAAGACGGTTTTTATTTTGTTAAAAAGTTTTTTATTTTACACTTTTTAGTGGATATATTTTCTATTATTTGTCACTAAAAATATTTTTATAGTGATATTTTTACTGGATAATAGGTATACCAATTATAACATTATCGCGAGATAAACATAGATTCAAAGAAATCAAGATAAACAAAAAGTACTGAATCAGTCTCGCTGAATTTTAAAAGGGTGTACCTTATTCTGTAAAAAAAAGAATAATCCAAATCGGAACATCCACGAAAAAGTTTTATTTATAGCCAAAGTGCATCCCATAACAATTCAAATAAACCCAAACACGGCTTGGATACATTGTTTCATTACAGAGTTCCGGTTCGTCCTGGATTTATCATCAGATCAGTTCCATGGTACCATATTCATCAGAACCATTTCTATAAAATTGCTTCGTCATATTCGTTTAACGACTCTAATCGAGATTAAATGGGCGCCACCCGTGAAATACGTATTATTGAGAAGTTTCGGTGGCCATATGTGGTCTTCTTCATCACTTCCACTTCAGCAAATGATACTTTCTGAATGCAAATGCTTGACTTCTTGATGAAAATACCAAAATTGCTATAGGTTTGCCTATAAATTTTGAGGAGTCCTCTCAATTCCTCATGGATCCCATTATCAGAACATTTTTTTGAAAAAAATGGGACCAATCTGTAAGCATATCCTTTTAGATAAAAAAATAATTTTCGAAATCGGTTCATAAATGACGGAGATCTGAGGTAACAAACAAAAAAAAAAAAAAAAAAAAAAAAAAAAATACAACCGAATTGAGAACCTCCTCCTTTTTGAAGTCGGTTAAAAAAGTGATCACACTAAGATATAACTGCGTACTCGGTACATTAATCTCACCGTTCGCACATGAAATGGTATTATCCAGTTATTTGGGAGTTCATAGTTTTAGGAATACAAGCGCTCCGTGAATACATCACAAGTAATATTCAATTTCTACCACTATTTTTAGCTTTAATATGAATATGTCAACCATATTCGATGCAACTGCAAAGTATAGATACATAGTTGGATATTGTTGCGGCACGATACGGGACACCTCTGCCATGGCCTGGGGGATACGATTGGATAAAAACCTTGTAAAAGTTTTACGAAACTGTTTGTCTGTAGTTGCAAAACAAAACTCCCGCCGTAACCCGATCCGATGCAGCCGAGCTCCGGAGTTTGTGACAGGATGGATTTTTTTGCTATTAAACATCAATCAAGGAATGAATTATTTTATTTCGGGGAAACCATGAAAATATACCAATTAAAAAAATGTATCTTCTATATACTAATAAATTATCAATTGTGAGCTAGCATGTAATGAACCCTCACGAACAAGAAATATGGCATTTTTTATCTACTGATGCTAATTGGTACCAGGATATAAATTTCATTAAACGCGCAAAACAATAAGCGTCCCTTGTCCTTAAGTGCTTTCACTCACGAAACCAAATCGATTGCTGCAGAGGAAAAGTATATAGGTATAAAAAAGATTCGGTAACGTACCGGCGTTAATGACGGCAACAAAGCAGGGATCGATACAAAACTAATAAAGTCAATCGCGAACTAAACGGTTGGGAGGCGATACGGCAAATAGGTCGTGGAGCAAAGATACGGACCTACGTGACCGGAGTCGATATCCAACTCAATTCGATACAGAAGAACGATTCGCGTGGATCGATAGCGATACCGTATGCGATTATGTTGAACGGGTTGAAATTTAAAAATTTAAGTTTGGAATGGAATTAATGGTTTAGCGGATTCCAATCGACAATATATTACCACTTCTATTGCTAAATGGGAGAGGTAATGTGACCCAATAAACGAGTTTGAAAAGACGCATCTTATTTAATACATCTGTTTTATAACACCTAATACTAAAGGTAAGTAATGTCAAGATTTTTTAATGAAATACAAACGTCAATGACACACTTACTGCCAATGCAGTTTCTCTCTTACATCTCCACTGGATAAGTACATAGAATTGAAATTGCAATTTCATCTTTTCCTTAAAACAATGTGACAACAGGCGACTCCCGACCGGCGGCGGTGCTACCTCAGCAAGATAAATAAACATCTGACGAGCAACGTATCTGCACCAACGAAAATCCATTTTTATATATAAACTCGCAAATCAGATAATCCAAATTGGTTTTTAGACGTAAACTCAATTTTGACGTGTATTTTACTTTATCGTGGAGGCAGATAAATTGAGTGAGATACGGTGGAATGTGGCGAAGTGCGAATGCTGGATGGCGGATGGGTACACCTAGCTGGGCGGCGCGCGGCGGCGGCGCGGCGGCGGCGCGGCGGCGGCGCACAGGAAATTTGGTAAGCTGTACTATAATAGATCGTAACTTACCTCCATCGGGATATTGTGGAATTATTTCATGAGAATTTGCGATGGTTCGTGTTCATTTCAATATATTTTTAAATGAAAATTACCAAATGCTGTTTTTAACATAGTATGCATGTCCATAAATGTTTCATCCTAATAAAATGTTTTTGGTACCTGATTTTGAAATAAACAATGAAAATAAAGTTCCAAGTTCACAATGGGAGCGTAAATCAATGAACGCAAGTTAAAGACAAAACCTTCCAACAAAACTGATTTTCCTTGTCCAATAAACTATAGAGAATTAAAATTCGTTCTAATAACGTTTAATTTCATCTTACAAAGATTGTTTCACGAACACTTTTGATGCGAAATGGTGTCGTTATTGAACGCTCCCAATGTATTATATTAATAAATTCAAGGGAGTAGCGCAGAAAAAAAGTTAGTATAGTATTGGTTCACGGGACGTTGGGTCTGATAAGTGGGACAAAAGATAGTGAGTGGACAATCTATTTGGATCCCGGGACACGGTCTCAAATACTGCGTTTGCAGACCTTCAGACGAGGCGTCAACTTATTGTGTGTGCTGTGAAGCATACAACACAAAAAATAACAAAACTTTTGCTTTAATAACGCAATAAACGAAAACTGATAGATAGTAAATGATGCTATAAATTGTAGAGAAAATACCCTTTATTTATTTATTCAAATATAAGCTCACAGTGTTGGCGCCAACACGCTTTTATCGCTGCCATATATTTTGCAATTGATAGATATTAATTGAAGAATTCGAAAATAATTGCTTAAGCACATATAATTACATCGTGAAATTCCAGAATAACCATCCATCCATTTTCGAAAGAACTATAAGGAAATATCGACAGACAAAGCCATACCCAACCTTGTATGCCAGTATTATGGGTAGCCTAGATAGACAATGGAATGGAATTTGCTACGCGATGGAATCGACGCCGCATTTACTTGAAACAATTAGTCGAACGGCCCTCGTTCTGACTCACGACTGTGTGGTAATCAGTAAATTGGCAGTATAGTCTCGAGACGCTCCCGCTAAAGTATCCAACTCGGCCCACTGATTGCGATCATCTTTTTATCAGGTCAACGGGTAGGATAGAGGGTCACGCAACTCGCTCCGATTGGACGTCGGTCCGCGACGATGTTGCTAATTTATTGAATTATCTCCAATTCGTACATGATCTGTCATTGGAAGTAGTTTGAACAGCGGGTAATATTCACTCAGAAGTTCTGGAGTTAGTTTGTGGCAAAAAATACGACTGTGTATAAGACTTAGTGACGATAATTTATACCATGGATTAAATTTATGATTCTTCCCTTGCTCCCCAGAGTTGGATTTTTCGTCGATCTTTTTAGAAAATTAAATTGATTTATGAAATTATAATTAAATTAATTTTAGCCTAAAATCATAACATAAGCCTATCTCCCTGTGATTTTAAATAGAGAAAACATAGTTACTAATTAAGGCCTAAAACTGCAATGTAAATAAAAACTCGCTAAGCTAGAGCGCACACGTCATTCGAACGCGTCGGGTTTCGCGCGGAGCGCCATGTTGTGATCGCGTTGTTTACGATACATTGCGCGCTCAAAAATTACGACATTTGTTACTCATCACATACAAACATTAATGATTTCTATAATTTCATTATAGGCATTAAGTGTAAAAGATTTCGATACCATGCCTCTTTCACCCGGTATATATTATTGGCACTCAGATTAAAATTAATGTAATCTAATATGGCAGTAGGTTTTCAGCGGTTGTCGTATATATTGCACTGATATAAACAGGCAATGAATACGATATGCCGTATTCTGAAGCAGAACAGTCTATATTGTCCGTGGACACTCGACAGGCCTACGCAGCGATCCTTGAACACTGACGATTGGGCAAAAGTCAATTCGTTAGGGACTAGTCACCAACTGCCGTCCTTTTAAATCGCAACCAATAAAATAAATTCGGATCTATCGGCAACCTGTAGACTTTGATATCTGGAAGTTGATGCGACAAATAAAAGAAAGAACTGGTCGATTCTTACGAATCTCTGGTTTATTCTGGATAAAAGTGTGTCTCTGTTTATTTGAAACTAATTGAATTAGATATAAGATATAGTTCCGCTTGTATTGACAGGCGGTCGGAATAGAAATCACATCAGATACTCTGCATTCCTTGTTATTTTCAAATGGATCTAGTCAGTAAGTAAATATACAATCACAATCTTCACTAAATATTAGTAATTCAACTACTCTAATTATTCATATATTTCTACTAAACCATTCGTTTATTTATAACAAAAGCAACTTTGGTTGAAAGCGAACGTTACAACTCTGTAATATTCATATAGAAAAATGACTATAACAAGCCTTAGAAACACGAAACACTACCCAAATTAAATTAGAAACCTCTAACCCAACTAGCGGGTAGCGCCAAGCACAAGGCAACCGAAACAACAGACGCCATTAATAACACTAACTTTATTCATAAAACCGTTTCGAATGCTAATGAAACTCGGTTATTACTTATCCGCGACTATTAAATCCCGTTCTTGGTGCTCGCCCATTCACAACTTGTTTAATTTCAGAGCTCACGGTGTCACGTAAAGGTGTACGTACACGAATAAATTGCCAAACTATCTTGAAATTACCCAGGTAGGGCAACATTCCTTGTAATATTGATGGACGAGTGGGCTTTAAATAATTAGCAATCCATACGAAAGACAACAGGGCATTGGATGCTAAATAAAAAACAATCATAAAATGTATTATTCTGACCAACTCACTGTGCACGCATGCGTGTAATTATTAATATTAAGATAAGGTTTCACATGACTTTTGAATCGTTATATTATAATAATAAACTATTTTATAAATTACATAACTATATTCTCAAATTCAGGGATGAAACCAGTGCCAGTGTTCAAAAATACCCATGTGCAAGCACCTTTACCGTGGAGCCGAGATCCCGGTGCCCGCGTAATATGTTCCAGGTGAATATTTTATCTCGGCCGGAGCCAGCAACTGGAACTTTCACCCTTTCTTTTACCTCTTGTTCTGAGACGTGACTTTTAATATCGTCCAGCTTTCCCGCTGGTGCTCCTTTAACTCGAGATAAGGTGTATAGTTTTAATGTTCAGAGAACAAATCAATTTTCTTTTTTATTTCTAGTGCATAGTTAATGATTCTGCATTGGGAGTATGTTTGCTTGGTCTTGTATTCATTGCAGTAAACGTAATTAGCTTAGAAGTTAAATAAAAGGACCATTAAGAACGATTTATTTTCGTGGGATGTTATATAAATTATATATTTTAATATAAATTATTATTGTAATCTCAACTCATGTTCTCTTCTTCTAATTTAAGGGTTAGACCCTTGTCGGTGTAGCTGATGAAGCTCTTTCCACCTGTCTCTATCTAGAGCAGCTTCTTTCACCTCCCTATACGACATGACACCCATCCATTCTTTTATCTAACTCATGTTAATATCTGAAATATATACAAACTAATATAACTTAAAAAGAGTATAGAAAAGCTACAAAATGTGTAAATATAAATTAATAAATAACTAGGTATAATTATATAACAACCAGAAAAAGGATAATAATATTGATTCAAATAATATATGACGATCATAAATAATTCAACGTATTTAAAAAAGGATCACATCATTTCCGTTCCAAAAACAAATAAGTTCCGAGAATCGTTCAGAAATCTCGCGGGCCACCAAATAGGGAATTATGTCGTCCGAGTGCCCTCAGGGCTCCTGCCCGAAGCTGATTCGATTTGCGAGCTCCTCCGAGGGCCGTCCACATAAGTGTTTTAGGTCCACGTCCTTAACTAAGGGCTTGCTTGAATATGCAATCACATTTGTCGATACTAATGTAGGGCCCCGTGAGAGCGAGATTGGATCAGAATACCTATGTCATATGCGCTGACAGTTAAATCATGTTAGTTGATTTGGTTTGAATCGAATCAAGTATATTCATTCATTAGTTAACGTGTACTTTTACTCTAGGCAAAGGCAAATCGCTCAGATCACTCAGTGTTCTTTTCATACGGTAATTGTAAGTACGTGGAAGACGTTTGTTTACATCGGTAAACAATCTGTCTGAAAACAGAGTTAAATCTGACTTTACCTAGAGTATGAATACGAAGTAACAGAGAACAAAAGTGAACACTAATTTACAAACTTGCAAACCAAATTTTTATACATTACCAAGAAAGTATTTAAATTAATTATTAAATGTATAAAATACATTAGTATTCCTAACAAAATTCAGTGCGCGAAATGTTTGTAGATAGTCTATCGGATATTTAAACTAGAAAAGAATAAAATCCTAATCCCTCGACTCTTAATAGACAGAGTTCCAGCAACATTCATCAACCGATTGAACAAACTCGTACAAGACAGATAGTCGACTCTACGGCCAGTAATAGCAGAGATATAGCCAGAAGACGAATGGCGGTCAGATTCCATTGGAGGTCCGGAGCTGGTGGAACAAAGCCCGGCAGCGGAGACGGTAATTTATCATACAATAATATAGGATCAAGAGGGCGGCCGAGTCGAGCCGCCACGCTAGTCTGGAGCTACGACAAAGCGATGGTACAAGTCAGAGAAGTTTACGATTTCACAAAATGTGATAGATGTTGTGAAATCGTAAACTTTAAGTTACAGTTTTCCCTATAATATGCTAAGCAACACCTGGGCTGGTACTAGATTTTTTTGGAAATTTAGCAAGTAAGGATTTTTTTTTCTAATACATTCAAAGCTGGAACATAATAATTAATGAAATAAGTACTTCGTTGTTTTTTCGTTTGAGGTACGTACAGCATTGTAGAAATATACATTTGATCCCGCTACCGCTTTCTATGTATGCCATCTTCCAATTTGCTACACTGAAACTTGAAGTAACATAGAATCGATGATCTCCCGAGCCCTCTCGCCTTGTAATACCTCGATGTAGGGCACGAGGAGACCTTACCCGGCCTGATGTGTATGTTTTTACATAAGTATATTCCTGTTTAAACGGTACTATAGATACGTATATGATTAACGCGTATTAATATTATTAAAAATTACTAGGATTTACTGAATCTCTAAATTGTAAACTTACAACTGTAATATTTTGGTGTGATTGCACCTAATATAAGTTATGACTTAAATAGATTTTTCTATTGTCTTTTCGGATATGCGACCAGCAGAGGACTGGCGGAGTACGGCGAACGAAAAGTAACTGTACATGCAAGTTTAAATATTTCTCTCGATTGATAACAACGGTTGTATCGGTAGGCGCTGGAAGCGAGGCCTGTTGTTATTACCCCGGCTCCGTACAATGGATTAGTTTATAGTGTTATGGAATGTTTTGTGCTTAAGGAAGTTTAACATGTACTACGTGGGTTGTCAGCTACGTTGATTTGGTAACGTTTAGTTTACAGCAATGTTTTACGTTAATACTCAATAATATCTTTTAATGCTTTAAAAAAGCATAGACAAAAATGTCAATGTTGACAAAAGTATATATAAAATGTCAAAGAATTAAACAGGACCCTCACTAAAAGAACATACCTAGGGAAAATACAGTTCTTATCAAACATTTTATACTAAACAAAAATCCAAAACAAATCCGGAAAGTTATTTAAAGTTTTTCATTATCAAAATAATAGACTGCCATTATCCATCCGAATAAAGCAATCCGAAGTAAAAGGCGCCTAAAAGTAATAACCCCGGGTCCCTCGGGCCATAGACATTTCTCTTAATACAAAGAAAAATGTATTTCGTTCTAATCACGAAGGTGGTCTTATATCTTTTGCGTCTAGTTATACACAGCCGAGGACGGGGCTTCCATAATAATGATAAAACAAAAAAAAACTGTCGCAGGAAACTCTTCCCTCAATAAATGAGTGTAGAGTATGAAATTGAATAAATAAATATTGAAGTTTGAGAACTAGAATGTATGCTTGTCTTAAATAGATAAAAAGAAAAGAAGGGATAACGGCAAACATGCCCCAAAGATTAACTAAACAAGATTAACTATGAGACGCATGGACGTGTTATGTAAGTACACAAAGTAAACCTGACTAAAGTACTTATAACGCTGTCCTTCGCCTAATTTATATATTGTGACATAAGAATTCTTCTTAGTTGTACCTTATTTAATACACCTAGTCATGTTTTTTTTTTATTACATTTAGGCAAGTATTTGATCTCGATCTCACTTTAGGTAAGTGATGATGAGATCTACGATGGAGCATACTTGCCTAGGTAGGAAGGCGGCAGTAGATCGAGACGCTACATACACTAGGAACATGCATCGCAACTGATCTGACCCGCCATCCATGAATGGCAACACCGAACATCATGCCGGAACACGGCTAGGCCGCTTGGCGAAATGGCTTTGTTCAGTGGGTGGTGACTAACCACGGCCGAAGCCTGCCACCAGTAGCAATATATATAATTGGAGTATGTATAACATCACACCTTATTATCGGCATAGCATTTGACACAATTCAATACACATTCTCGTAGTGTACCCTTTACCACCCTACTAATATCCAAACTCTTATATGGCACACAGAAAAGTTGATAAACGCTCAATCTCCAAGCTGATTTGCATGCAGCCTCCAGCAGAGCTTCGTCTCAATACCATAAAGCTAGTTCATCTCGTTACCCCGATGTACCGAACAAAAGCCCTGGAAAGGGTCCCGGATACATCGAGATGACTTCTAATATGTACGTGTTTGCTTAGAACGAGGTATATGTGTAGGGCGGAAGAGAAACTATACAAACAATCGCCAATAAAAAGGAATTTCGTGCGCTAGTTGTGATTAATGAATACCTTACACGGGTAAAGCTTCAAACATGGCATTCGAATAGTTGCTGTTCTGTGACCGCTGCAGAAAAAATATTAAAATACAGGGTATGCGTCAAGCTGTAAGAAAATTGATGGTAGATTACGCTTTGAATCTACATTATTATGACGTGATCTATTTTATCAATAGGTTTACTTGTCAATACCGAGTAAGACTTAATTGTTTTTCCTTATGTTTAGATATACGTTTACACTTAACCTCAAAATTTATCCAAACATCAAAAACCCATTCCATATAAGTCAGTACACATCAAAACCATGAGCCACGATGAGCATCTCTTCATCCCCGTCTTTGTTCTTAGCCAGATCGATACCCCCTGTTTTTATTCTCACTGAATAAATTTGTTTGGATATTTGGCAAAAAGCCGGGATAAGTGGGTACTATTTACATCCCAAATGCGACGTGTGCGTGGCCCTGACGTGTAGTCGAGTGCACGGCGATTTTGATTGATCTGCACATTATAGTGGGCTTGAAGTTCGGAGTGCTAGTGCTAGAATGTCAAATAAATTTTCAAATAAGGAATTACAAGTATAATTTTAAAATCAATAGTAATTTGAGCGCAGGTACCAGTCATTATAGGAAAATTATATTCGTAGATACGAGCTAAGATTAAGACCACGCTTCTGATGATAGTCGTACGGTAACGACTCGGTACCTACTTAATTTATCGTCTTGTGAGATATAAATTTATACGTCTATTCCAAACACTCACCCAATGTACTGTGATTAATTTATAAGTAAATGACAAATATCGCCGGGCAAACACACTGACTATATATTACTAAGCTAAGCAATATTTCTTATATGTGTACCTTACAAAGGAATGGCGGCGATACTAGTAAATAATGATTGAACCTACCTCGGAGCATGTGGCTATTTATAAAAAAAAGACAACATAATTACGAATTAATGCTAAAGAAGAAGGTACTGATAGAAGTCACCGTCACCACGTCTACAATTGCGGCACATTCTATAAAAATAACGTTTTGAGCCATCATTTTACTGAATTTAAACAGCACTTTTATAGACGAAATCTGCGAATCCGTAGCAAATATAAATAAAAGGACCATTGAAACCGCAAAGCCGGTGGAATCTGCACTAAACAATAAATAACAAAATTAATCTGTTAATTTGTAACCGTCATTCGCCCACTAGCAGCCACAGTGTTATTTTCACTGTGGAACTTTTGAGTTCGGACGCGACGCAACGCATGATGCCAGAGTTAATACCGTACAACCAGAATAAATGAGGGTAATTTAAGCGCGTTTTAATATAACTGAGACCCTTTTGGGGAACTAAGGTTAAGTTTGACGTGATATTCTGTCAATTAGGTACTATCTTAGTACTATTCAGTGAAATTGTTGACTGTTATATCGGTTTTTTTTTTTCAAAGTAAATATCTTCAGATACACAAGACTTTTCGGTGCACTCAGTGAAATAGAAAATACTAGTTCTGCTGCTGTTCAAATTATTGCCCTGCAAGGAAAGCTCCAAAATACCCTCACAACCATTATGTTATTGAAAACTTATAAATTAACACTGTTAAAAAAAGGAAAAAGAAAATATATCATCGCACAAAATTCATTACCAATTCATTGTAACTATATTCCCCTCAGTTCGTGTAATACCTGTGCCCTGAATAGTCTCACAAAGAGGATACTTGTTAGGTTCGTCGTGACCTCTATCAACTTCATGGATTCGACGCTGAGCTGAATCATAATGAGGACACTGAAGGCTGAAGTATGGACCCTATTTATCAGGATCTCTCTGCTGCGTCAGTTCACTGTTGGTCACGCACCTACTTTATTTTTAACATTGTGAGACGAAGATAGTTTCAATCTTTGAATAATTTGTTTCTATTTTGGCATGATTGATGTGAGTTTGTGTTACAAATAGGCTGAGTATCTTGATATATTTCATGGTTACAAAAAAAAAATGGGCTACAAGACTTTTTCAAATAGTTCCAACAAAATAAATTTATTAAAATTGTATCGCGAACTGCTGGCAACACTCAAAACGGCGGATCTCTTTACCGAGAAAAACTAAAAAGATTATCCCGACGCAGAACTCAAAACGATAGAACTTTTATTCGTACCTGCATAAAATGACGATGGAATATTCAACGGACGCATTGCTATTCCGCAAATCCGACGAGCGAAATTAAAGAAGTTATGAAAAGCGAAGTTCTAGTGGAAGATGGTGGCCGCCTTAATTCTTCCGGACCTAAAACGGATTAATTAAGAGAACTGCGATAAAAAGATGTGGTTCGGACAGTGTAGCAGATGTCAGAGATGAAAGTGTTTGTCTAATGTGGCTTTTGAGATCAACATTTGGCCGTGCTAGGAATCACAATTTTACAACTTAATCTGAATACAGTTACAGCCACTAAACGCAAACAAATAAATATAATATTAAAGTAAAACACATAATTTATACAAAATCTTCCTTTAAAACTAGTTCCCTTAGGGCCTCCAACTAGGAAAAGCTGTTTCCTATATTCAAACAAAAATAACGGCGGGTATATCGTGCTTTAAAATAACCCGCCCGAAATGCAGGAGCATACATTGAAGCAGACACCCAGCTAATATATCAATTGTCTATTATATCAGAATTTTACGACATGATTCATAAAATGGATGCTATGCTTAGAAGCCAAATATCTAGCGTAATGATCGTACACAGCGACGTGGCATGTAGGTGTTGTGTCTAAACGGCGCACTTAAAAACTATGGATCAATGGTTTCGGTAATTACCACTAAAGCGACTGAATTATAAATACTCATTGAGTACACAGAAAACGGTAAACAGTAGAAAAGCAAAGTTAAAGCTAAAATCAATATTCCATTTTGTTTGTTTGAACACTTCAGCTACTCATGTCAAAAGCTTGTTGGGTTACGTTAAGAATTATAAAATCCAGTCATTAAGGCCAATACTACATATTAACTGACTCTGACTAGTTCTGAATATTATACGAGGAATAGTATTAGCACCTGCTTAATCCAGAATCCTATATGTATTTCAAAACTCACAGCTTATTAAAATCGTATTAGAATTCTTTCAATGCGTTCTTTGAGGTTGTTCTATTATAAAATCTGCAAACATAGAACGATGTGAATGTTGGGTATTTTTTACCAACACTGATTGCTTACACACAGTTTATTTTACCTCTTATTCTTATTAGCATGGTTGGAAAACAAAACATCTAAATGAAGCTTAATTGTGCATTTAATGAAAATGAAGTTTTCATTCCAGCATTTAAGAAAGCTCCAGCGCGCATTGTGGATGGAGACTAATTACGCTTGCAGGGGGCAACGCTTCCTCGATTTTCTTTTCTCGGTGAAAAGACTAATTGTTCTCTCAATATTCTCGACTGGACCGTTGAAATTCGTAATAGCCGGAAGCCGATTCAAAGAACTAGGCTACACTTGCCCACTACTAAGTTATGTGCCCACTTTGATTAAACAATTTTTCAAGAGCTGATTATACGTATTTTATTTTGCCTTCGTGCTCTGTATTTAAAAGAGTAATCCCAATAAATTGTTAATCCGCTTCTGGCGTAGTAGGTTTCTGTTATATTATTTAAAAATAATAATACCAGCCCTTTAAATGTTCCACTGTTGGGCACGGGCCTCTCCCAGCAATACAAGAAGGTTAGGCCATTTTCCACCACGCTGGCCTAGTACGAGTTGGCGGACTTCACACGTCTTTCGATAGATTCTCCCAGACATGCAGGTTTCCTTCACCGCTTAACAATTGATAATCATGAAACAAATCCCAGAGGTACGAGCCGGATGAACCTGTGATCCGTTACCGAGGCAAGCGTTCTACCAACATGCTAAAACCGCTTTTTTGTTTTATTTTTAGAAAATAATAGGTAGATCTATTTACAAGTAACTTAGACCATTTATGTTTTTATTTTACAAAAAACAATGCGTGTTCTCCAATATGTACGAAAAACACCAATTCATATTTATCAATGAGAAAACTTGTTCTCAATTCTCCAAAAAACTGACAAGCGGCCAATAATGTGTTTATCATCGGCTCACAACAATAAATAAATCCCATCAAAATTTGACAAATTGACGGATGAAATAAAAACCGGTTTCATTGTGGGCGGTGCGCCGCAATACACGCGGCTCGGGGTGGCATTGTCATGGTGGATGACGTCACAAGTCACTCGCACCTGAAATCGTCAGCGAATTCATTCCGCAGTTTAATAAAAAAGTGGCACGTGTGATGTTGTGGATTTAACTACAAAAAACATACGGAATTCCATTTATCTTGTACATTAGATACTATGACAAGGCTTAAGACAAATAATATCAATTTTCCTATCACGTTAGAAGACTATGAAACAACCTAAATTATTGTCTACTGACTCTTCCAACGGTTGCCTTTGAATAAGTATGTCTCAATACCACGACCAATCATCGTCTGCCAATAATGCACGTTACAATTTGGCTAACAGATTACAATTTCACAAGCTCACCATTTTCTAACAAGCTGTTAACAATGTTAATATCTGGAAAAAATGGCCGATCGACCAGGTAGCCAAAACCGCCTAGCGGGAATTTATTCCGATATGTGAAGCAGCCACTTGTCGCGGTATTGCTTCCAAGCACGCATTAAAATTCGCTAACCCATTAGCGGCTTATAACTGCGATTATGTTATACAGGTTTAGATACTTTTACAGGCAATTTTGAAGTGACGAGTGTATATTATTTGTAATCTACCATTTAAAAAGTACCAGACGATTCCTTTCCTCTTTCGTTTTGTTTTCAATCGACTACAAAATTGATACCACTAGTGTAGAGTAATATTTTTTTTTTAATCTATACTAATATTATAAATGTGAAAGTTTGGATGGATGTTTGTTACTCTTTCACGCCAGAACGGCTGAACAGATCTGGATGAAATTTGGCACAGAGATAGATTATAGTCTGGAATAGCACATAGGCTATCTATCTCTGTGCCAAATTTCATCCAGATCCGCTGCCGTTCTGGCGTGATTGAGTAACAAACATCCATCCATCGAAAATTTCACATTTATGATATTAGTGGGATTATGAAAAAATAATCAATGTAATAAAAATCTCAAAATGGAAAACATCACTCTTAAATTTAACGTCATAAATAACAGAGGCTATAAATAGGTGCCTGAAGAGAATCCAGTATCTAATTAATTTGATAGACTTTTCCTTTTGGATTCTAGTCTGCTGAACAGCTTACAAAAATAATACGACCGAACAAAATAACCGAAATAGATATTATGCTAACAACTTTAGACATACGAAGTTATGGCAACCTAGCCCACATGTAGCGAAGTTGTTAAACTCCCCAATTAAATGACGCCACGTGTGTTTAAGATCGAATCTTCGGAATGGAACATGAGATAATCTCGTAGTCGTGTACAATCTTCGCAAATTTATGTAACGAAGCGCTCGCTTGTAACTTGTTAATTAATCATTGAAATGGTGGTATACGAGTACGTCATTATGTTTTAGTAGTGTATGATAAAGTTGCGACAAATATATATCAAGCTAGACATATATTTAAAGATTCTAAATGTTTGATTTTTTTTTATATAATTTTGATTTTATTTTGATTCATAGACGAACTCATTTTTACATCATGGACAACACCCCAGCTAAGGCCTATTTCCATGAGACGTCTACAATTATATAATATACATGATATAGGGAGGTGAATTCGTCCTTTTAACAGGGTTTGTAGGTGTAAGGGGATAAGGGCTCTCCCACCCTCGAACCAGCCTGTCTCTATAAGCGAATCGCGATGCACTAACTAGGCCACTAAGCTTGCTTACAGTGGCTTTACCAAAACTTAAGATGATCTGTGTATATCCCGTGATAATCACGTAAGATCGCGTCACGGAATAAATTCAAGGGATTTGGTGTTCTATACATGAGCATATTACGTCACATTGATTAGAGAAAGCTTCTAGTGTAGGTAGTGCTATAAGGGGATTTAGAAGGGAGGGAAATAACTCTCGGGATTTAGAAATTTATACATTTATATAGGGCCAAAATTTGAGTCATTCTGAGATATGTACTTCAATTATGAGTTCTTCGATATTCCTTATTTTAACATTTTTGTTGGAGCTAGATTTTAGTATGTTAAAACATTAACTTATTGTTCTTTGTATATTCTGTTATAAAATCAGTTTTAACTAGTGGCTTCTCATTTGTTTTATGCTTGTCATAACACAAGTTTAGTTGGTTAATCTTATGGGCGAATACCTATTAAAATATTTCTAAAATAACTTTGCTGTTTGACGTTCCGTTATTTGCATGTTACCGTAATCCGACCCTTTAAATATAAGTTGCATTTCAAAAAGTAGCGGCTAGTCTAATACCTGCATTTAAGTAGGTAACTTACTTTTAGTAACTAAAACATCTATAGGATCCATGGCTATCATATGAGCTCATAAACGCTGCCCCCTCCATCCATACACTGGTGATATATTAGGGCGCGTATATTTTGTTCATATATTTATTATCACGCCCCACTCCCAAATTTCCGGCACGGTGACCAGTTCCGATGTAAATTACTTTTAATAAATCTGAAAGTAAAGAGGTTTCGAACTCAATTATATTGAACAATTGAATCTTAGTATTTATATTATGTAGTTTTTTGCATTGTGAGACGTACATTATTAAGCCGTCTATAGATCCGAATTAATAGTATCAATCACCTCGATTCCAATCTAAAACTTTGTCAAGACTCAAAAAACCCAAAATGCAGGTCAATTATTTTTTTATTTTTTTTTATTGCAGTATAGGCAAGTATTTGATCTCGATCTCACCTGATGTTAAGTGACGATGAGATCTACGATGTAGCATACTTGCCTAGAAGGTACCTGTTCACTCTCGACTTGAAAACACCCAGATTATAATTATCCTGCATGCTCTCGGATAATACCCACCTGCCCTCGAAATCAGGCTGCAAGTGCAGTGACGTAACGACCTTAAGCTATAGCAATGGCCAATATAAAACATCCGTTCGCTGATACATCGCATTCTTGCGCTTATTGCATTATTGGATTAATAATGAGGCTGGTTTGAGAAGAAAGGTGAAAGATACTTTAATGTTTACAAATATTTTAAAGTTGTTTTTTTAAGTTCTGGCATTTTAAACAACGACTTCGTACGTGTGAATTTTGTTTTTTATACATCCCGGGAGTATTATTTCATTTCACGGTATGACAAAAACTATCGCATTTTGAGATACACTGTTAAGACTATTTCGGGGTAACTCTTGCATTATGCAGCACAAGTAATATCCTTCAGCACCCAACTATACCACACTACCATGCGAAGTAGAGTATAAAATAATAGAAAATTTTAATAAAAGAAAAAAATATATTGTTACTTTTCTTTCTAATTCTCTCATGAAACCGCTAATTAATAACACTTCCACATTAAATGGCGTACTTACTAATTACCAACACAGTAGGTTTTTCATCAATGAAATTTCTCTCGGCAAAGATGCGCGGTGAGTTTTTAATTAATAGCGTACTTGAGAGCCCCTTGTGTCGTGATAATTAATTAATTAATCACGATAAGAAAATCTCACAGTGATTTTGCAACTTGAATACACTTTGTTGTGTGATTTTGAGATACGAACTTGAAGCCTTGTTTATATTTTATTCATTATCCAAGAATAAAATTAAATATAATCAAGGCCCTTGTATTGATTAAATGTTAATATAATTACGTTTGTATGCCATTGCTAGTTAAATATAAGGCAATCGTTAGCATACTTGGGAGCCATGATTACAGCTAAAGTGGGCAATCAATTTAAAAAGCTACATATTATTTTCACGGAAAAAATACCTACTTAGTAAGAAAATATTGGGGATGGTTTTTTATAGAGCTGTAATCATATCACGGGCGATAATGTGTGGCGGCCGCTACTCGGCTTTGAATGTCTATGAATCAAAGCGCCTCTGCCCTCACACCCGACAGAAGGGTCGAGGAACCCATGGTTTCCCAAAAAACGGGGTCTAGTGAAATGGAACCGTTTTTGGCACACAAGAAAGCCTGTTCCAATGTAGGTAAATTGTTACGATCAAGGGACTTGAGACTTGAGAAAATGATTGTGAGCATTTAATGTGGTTGACTGTACTGATTTATAACTTAGCGCATGAATAACATCGGCCATTTTATTAAGGTGTATTATAAAGGTGTAGTTGACACCTTACTAAAGCGCACTCCATAATTTGGAAATATTGAGTAACTCTATAAAATTAAGTTTCAATACTGAGCACAGAAAGGTAATGCGACTAAGTATATAAATACTCATCGTCTGGTATCAACCTAAAATTACAGTCAACCTTGTATAGATATGCCAAATAAACCTAAAAATCCCGACGACCAATCCCATCACCTATCTAACAAAATAACCTTTAAAATAATCATCCTATATAGTCCACAATAGCCGTCTCGACCCCGAATAGCACGATTCCACGCACGTTCCTAACCGCTACGTAAGTCTCGTTTCTTGCGGGGAGGTGCGGCCAAAGTGGCCACGGTTTATTATGTGTTTATTGCGCCCCCCGCTGCCCCTATCCGACCGTTCTTGCTCGTAAGATGGAGGTGATATATTGCATTCATAAAGATATGCGGTCAATGCGTTTAAAATGCCTCGAAATACTCCAATTTATTTGGGAATAAAGGGTCGGTTGAAGGTTATCTTTTAAATGGATACATACCAACTACATATTTTCTTTGTAAAAATTTAAAGAAATCTGACATGCCATTGACTAAAAAATAAGAAAGTAGCAAACCTGAGGGTCTGAAAGGCCATTTTGAGCAATTCATCTAAAGGAAATTAATTTCCTGCATGCAAAAAACTGCTCCAAAAAGTTCTCATGGAGTCCTCAATCTGTAATTATTTTAGCAATTCCTATTTAGTGAGCCATTTTACGAATCTCTTAAGAAAACTGTCCAAGAGATTAATTGCCTGATATGTATTGTACGCGAATCATATTATGATCCATATGATTCATTCACCTAAAGTGACCTTTTTAGAGCCCCTGGTCTATAAACTCCGTGATATCAAATAAGGGTGTATATTTGTTAATAATTCGCATAAAGTCTACCGCAAAACAAAAACGAGCCTATATTACGTGGAAATGTTTATATCTTCCTATTTCCCCGGAGCGTAACCTAATATTAGGCTATGTAAATAACATTCCAACGGAGTCCTAAGCCGTTATATGGGCAGTCTCGGAAGGTTCTGAAAATACTTGGTTTTAATTATGGTTTTCGGAAGCCATACCATAGATTTAATGTCTATGGTTTTACGCGTATAATGTTGGCGAATGATGATTTAGCAGCCTAATTAGTTCAGTTGGTAGTGACCCTACTTGCTGTACCTACCATATGTCTCTGTTCGAATCCTGGTAGAGGCAAACTTTGAGCATCTGAGTTATGGATGTTTAATATTAATAAAATAATAACTGAGATCAACGTTAACGGTACGGTATCCATTACATGCACCGTGCCGCTGGTGTGTTCGTCAGGCGATATTAATATTATTTTAGAAATTTCAACGACGACGGTACAGATATTTTCAAAATGTCAACGTAATATTTAACTCTAAAATCTACGAAACGTACCTCTCAAAATAGCACAATACACGAATTTACAGCTGAGAAATGAACCACATCGTGTCTTCACCGAACCCCCCAAGGATCACATCCCTCTAATGATATGTAGATGATCAAGCACTAACTGAAATAATGAAAACGTACTTAATAAATTGTGGAACAAGTGTCGAGCGCCTAATAGTTATAATTACTTGTTTCGGCGCGTCACCGAGCGGGGGAGTGTTAGTTAACGAGCTGACTAAGCGTTTCGCGTTCGTATCGTTATAAATTCGCGTCGTGTTAATAACCAACCAACTTTTGATATCATTATGTTGTATAATATTCCTTGGAAATTTGCAATTTTTTTAAACTCCAGCCAGATATATTAAAAAAGGCAGCAAAACAGATAAAAGCCTGTCCAGTATGTTAGTGTCAGAGCGTCGATGTGAAACATCATATTCGTGGCGAGCGCTTGCGGGCTTACGCCAGTGGTGGTGACCTTTGCTTCCTGGGTAACCTCATATGCTCCGAAGTGGGGCAGCAGGATACTTACTTAGATTTAGTAGACGAAAATTACCAACTGACGTCAGACATCTGGCCGTAACAGCTATTAAACAATAAAGATACAAATAATACTGTTTTCGTTGCATCAGGGGCTTAAAAATAACCAATTCATAGTAGGTAAACTTAAAATGTAGCGCAACTCAAAATTGAACTAATACCAAAATCTAAAAAGTACGAAAGGCAAGCCATCTATATCAATTACATGTACAACAGACCCATCCATTAAGTTTATTTATCGTCCACTTAATCTGGCCTCGTAAAACTAAGCTGCGTCGTCAGAGATCGCTACAATACACTACATCTCAACTGGGCCTATCTGACCGCCCTTTTATTTGGTGACTTAACATTGGGCACGCCTTAAGTAGACCTCTATATCTAAATCAGCGACAAGCATAATATATATTATATTGTTTATTACTATTGGTTAGTTTCAAAAGATATGTTCTATAACCATAGTATAAGGCGCAGGTAAAATCTAGTGAAATAACGCACTAATGTGAAAGACCACGTCTAGTCGTGCCGTAGCAGTGTACGTCGGACTTAGTGACCATTTTTTCTTTGTGTCATACTAAGACGAAGAAATCTATTTATAAATGAAAGTCGTGTAAGCTACACCATTTGTAACTCAGGAGTAGATGATTTTTATGATCTGTTTTTTTATGTCTCCGTCCCGAATAGAGTAGGTTCCTAACTAAATCAACCACAGATAATAACATAGATCAATGACCACAGACAAAAAATCACTAGTAGCCGCAGGCTAATGACGCCGTTCACACCATCAATCGGCATCACGAATCACGATACAATTTAATACAGATAAATTAAAAGCTATAAAAATCATCAATTCGTAAAGAAATCCCCAGTTCCAATGTTTATAACAATGTTCAGACCATGTACTTCATCTTTGATCATTATTTATTAAAATAAGTTTATCTTACTAACACGTCTATTTTGTATTTTTTGAGTATGCTCCGGATAATCGTCGATCGGAAATCTATTTTTTTTTTAAATCTCGTTTACATTTGTCGTCCGCAGAATCATCGGTAAACGATGGAGCCATTGTTTTTGTAATTGGAATTGGAACTGCAATTAAAAGACTTCAAAACTAGCGTCATATCAACAATCGCTGTCTCCATTCTCCCCTATAATTTATGACGACACAGATTACTTAACCAGTTCCAGGAGTGTTTTTACACCATCCCACGCACTCCATGGCGCTCGATCTTGAACAATGGACGGTCGCATGATTTATGCACGCCTCGCTACCTCGCTAATTATAGCTAAACACCACCCCATCCATTAGCAGGCTTTATGTACGGTAAAACTGTCAAATTTCCACACAGTTTGGTAACAAAGGGATGCATCCGCGGACGTGGATATATCCTTATGTAATGTAGGTATTTATGAGACAAAGCGTCGTGAAATTTGTTGGAAATTTAGGTGTGGAAGAGTTGGGATCGTTTTATAGCTCGGGTAGAAACTAATTAAAATATTAATGAAATACGTTTCGGTCCTGCACCATAAATACTCGTAAAATATTTTCTTGTCTATGCCATGATATTTTACACCACCATGAATGTGCACCACATAAAAAAACATCGTCAATAATTCAAAAATCTAATGAAAATATAATTTATAAGTAAGGTCGCGGACAAAATATAATTATAATCAATTAATATTGTGAATGTAATATTGTGAATTGTAGGTACCACTTGAAACAAATAAAAAGTTGGTATGGGGTATACCAACTTTTTATTAACAATTATAAATTACAGAACATTGTGCCAATAAATTCGAAATTCAAAAAATCTGAAATCGTTCGCTGGAAATACATGGAAGAGTTGTTTTGCGCAAAGCCGGCCAGTATACCCGTGCGTGCGTATATTCTCAGCATTTTACTTGTTGATTCGATATTTAAAAATAAGGAATGACATTGATATGAATTTGAATATTGCTTAACAATACCACCGAGATAAGAGAGCGAGCGGTCTATTCTACCCACTATTTTAGATATTCGCCGGTTGCCACGCCCGCTGCGTAATTAGGTTTCATTTCGTGATTTGATGTGATTTGTGTCGTATAGTGCAGTAATTTAATAGTGAATCAACTGTTTATTTGTGAAAATACAATTGAGGAGCTGGTGGCTAATTTGAGTACGTTGTTTAATAGTGAAATGAGATTCTTTTATTATCTTTTTATAGATGTTATTTTCCATAATATTTTCGCACTTAACATTATTTTATGTATGTTTACGTTCGCATCTATCTACCTACAACTTTATTAGCGACTTTTTTTATTCTTATAAGTACATTACAGTTGAAGATCCTAGGTACTTCAACACCCGCTACATGAATTTGAATGTTAAGTACAACTACTGAGTACTTCATGTACCTAGGCACGATTAGGTCCTTGTTTAGTCCAATATTTATGCCACAGAGAACAACCATATCTAATTGGGCCAAGCAACTAATCGTAAGGGCGCAAGGCTGATTTAACAAAAAGCCGGACATCAGGACCCGGTAAACATGTAAAGGGGCCGGAAGTCGGTACTTCAAAGAGAAAACAAGGCCACTCGAGGAGAGCGGGTATAGTTAAATTAAAAATACCGTCTCGCCCCAAAATCCACGGAAAACGATATTACAATATTCAGGGTTCCGTACTCTGAAGGTGTAATCGTCCGTTACCTTTTCAATCGAGTGTGTGCAATCAATTATATAAATCAAAAAGTTTTTTTTTTTACAAAAAAAACCTGAATTGTATAAGAGTAGGTTTACAAAAAATCGTCTGTAATTTTTAAGTTACAATTATTTCTGTACAACACAAATGTGCTTTACAAAAACAATAAAAAGGTCCTAATTATATTCTAAAAATTAACTCATTAAATAAAGGCCATAAACTCGCCGCTCCGAAGGCGTGCCCACAAGTAGCTCCTTGTCTAATTCTTAAATTTCCATCCAAGAATTACAACATTACACGTGACTTTACTTACTAATTTATTTTACATTACATTACTCACCTACAATTTCGAATTCTATTGTACTTCATCAGAAAGAAAAAATGTTGTCCAGATAAAATACAATATCAATTATTTCTATGTATGGTGTGGAAATAAGGTATTGGATTCTGTGGAATTCATCGATTGTAGTCTTCAGAGATATTGTGTCAACTATGTATGTAGATATCTAGAGAAACATGTTTCTTTATACTGAGCAAAACTATTAAATATAGACATACATAAGCTGAGCTAATATAATAATTCCAGTCCTTTTTTTATGTCCCACTGCTGGGCACGGGCCTCCCCTCAATGCGAGGGGGGATTAGGCCATAGTCCGCCACGCTGGCCCAGTGCGGGTTGGCAGACCTCACACATCTTTCGAGGAGTTCTCTCAGACATGCAGGTATCCTCACGATGTGTTCCTTCACCGTTTAGCAAGTGATAATCTGGTTGAGAATGAGATTCGCACATGAAAAATCCCAGAGGTGCGAGCCGGGTTTTGAACCTACGATCCTCGTTACCGAGGCAAGCGTTCTACCAACTTGGCTATCACTGCTTATCAGCAACTATGTTCAAAATAAAACAGGAGTGTCCAGGGTTCGCGTCCCACTTCCAACTTGCCGCTGTCCGGGGTCGACTCACGCGTCGATTCCTGCTACTTTTTCCCAATTAAAAGTTTCTCATACAGAGTTTTAACAAGTAAATAAATAATACGTCACAGCGCGGCCCGGCATGATTATAACTGTATTGTATTAATATCATTTCCCTTTACGTTAAAATTAAGCTGTGGTTTAATTTAGAATAAATAATGTTAAGAAGTTCGGATCGAGCGGGTAACTTTGTTACACATTGATTTAATGATAATGAAACAAAGCTCACTCGAGCATGGGGGAAAATATGGGCAAAGGAAACATAATCCTCTAGTGTTCCTCATATGTTTCGGTGGGTCGCAAAATAACCGCCACATGTCCCTAAATAATTTCTATTTGTTACATAGGCTAACATAACAGGCTACCAAAACGTGATATTCCATGAGTACCAAGTTAAACATCTTAAAATATAACACCAAGCGACACTTGCTCACGTTATCAGACAGCTATGCTTGTTCCTTGTTCAGTAACCACCGAGAACTGGACGGTGACAGTTAATTTTCCTTCGTCATTTTACGGACCTGTTTAAGAACCATTGAAAAAAAAATTAAAGAAATCCCAAAAATTCAACAAAAATGCTTATATAACAATTCTTGAAATGTAATTATACCTTTAAAGATACCTTTGTTATGCCAAGTACAGTTTAAATACAGGAAAATTAGAATTTAATTCAGTGAGTAACGAAATTAAAACCAGCTCCTGGGCGAGCGCCCCCGCAGTCCTCACCACTTCTGAATCTATTTTTTATATTTTCTGTTGGACCGTACACATAACTGTTATATAGTTGACAAATTATTCTGGGATTGAGGCTTTTATATACTTTGCGTAAGTATCTTTTTTTGTCTGAATAACTGTAACCTCTGACATTTCATAGAGAGAAGAAATCAGCTGTCGCACACACCTCCCTTTCGGAAAAATGCGTGTGCGTCAGGCGGGCTATAATATCGACAGTAACCATGCACACTTTTATTTAAAGAATCGGGATTAAGATGGTTCATAACATTCGAGACTTGTCATTCTAGTTTACTTCAGCTATTTCTCAATAGTACATTCGAACTATGTAGATTCAAACACAATCGCAGCATACAATTTTAACTACACTTTGAAAGCTGATATTGCTGAACCAAGACGTTTACCTGGAATATAATTCCAAGTATGATTCCGTACGTATTACAAAGTCTTCATGCTCTTATCTAGTACAGAGCATTACATTTACCGCAATAGGCTTTATACATCATTGTGCTTGAATAGCAACACATTTAAATAAGTACTGTTTCACATAGATTCTCAGAAATGGAGGCAAAGTTACAATGTACTTACTCGTGTTGAGCAGACGATAATGTTACCTAATTAGCGTTTTAATTAATATTGAGGTAATAGTGGTATTAATCATAGCTAAATATGATCTTAAAAGGCTTATAAGAGATTTACGAAGCTCGTGTAGTGAGAATAATCACTTTACAGACATGATACAAAAACATCTTTATTGTAATTTTTAACGCTTTTTTATATTAATGAACAAAGCATCCGTGACGTGTCTACAGAAACAAATGAACAGTCATCTTTATAAACCAACATTCGAAGATGTTTTTATGAGTTATTATGTACCTGCTAAGACTTGATATTCCCACATCAGCTAATGTGGTTATCTTCTACAAATCACCTTTTTTCATAGCCCATTCAAAAACATTAAAATTTCAACCAAGATCGTATCCGCAAACATAAATATGTTTACCAATCGGTCGGTCTTTTTGGAGGGAAATACACCCAAACAAATATATTTTTTAAATAACCGCGTCGTCTGTTCAATGTTCAGAGATCCTAATATCAATAGAAAAATTATCAAGACCCGCAACTCCGGCACAAGTTGAATTTGAAAGTAATCGATGAGGTGTCAGCGATTGGATCCGCCTTTCGACCCCTCGCCAACTTTATATTCAAATATTACTTTTTTTAGATCCGATGAAAAAAATGCTGAAATGAATATTTGTTTGGTATCGGATGCCGATAGAGAAATGAGGGTTGTAAGTACGAAATTTGTTTGGAAATCAAATTGACACGCTATAGAATCAGTTTCTAATTGGATCAGTAAAGTCTTGGTTTTTTTAACTCTCCCCTACTCAATTCATCTATTTTATTTAGAATTACAGAAAAATGAGGCACACTAAACTACGTCAGTTCTAACGATTTTTAATTTTCGACAAATTTTCATAAGGTTTGTGTTCGATCATTTTTATTTACAATACAGTTTATATAATTTCCGTACACATAATAATACGTACCTACACTCATAAGTAACATGTCGACAGCTCGCTAACGTTGGGCATTCAGAGTCCCTCGGGAACGGCCGGCCTAGATGGAAAATGTTTAAATATCGGAATACAATTTTACATTTATTTTGATGCCAACTTCGTGAAGTAACATGGGATGTTGCGAATATATATCAATAAAGCAACTTTATTAATCATTACTCTATGTAGCATATTTTCATGCATAAAAACTAAGAAATATCGGAGAGGGAGGGAGGTTAACTTCTGAGCACTTTGATGCAGGAGTGGGTAATGTTCCATTTCTAATATTGTGTTGAGTGACAATAGGAAGCATTAATATCTATCAACAAAAAAACTAACAGCCCTCGTTTTATTCAATGTAGGTACAAGTTTTACTCACATAAATATAAATATGACTTGGCACTACAGCACTCGATGGTTAAAATATTACAGAGATTTTTCGCATGGGAGAAAAGGGTAAGAGGTCCATTGTTACTCACTTAATATAAACATTTTATAAATTTGAGACTCGATTCTGACATATTCATATGCTTTATTACAGATTATATTATTTTATTAGTAGACCGTTTATTAGATCGCCCTTTATCCTGTGATCATCAGCAGTAGATATTGTACGGTTAACAAGCTTTCATATGTAGCAGCACGGATTCATAATCAACGTCTCAACAGCGATGAATGGGTAGCAATGATCTCACTGCTCAAGGCACTTCAGAACCCTTCCTATGAAATGAGTACGCACAAGTTTTTAAAGCACTTAAGGCTATACGTACACGAGTAGTTCCACATCGCCTGCGGCGTGAAATTAATCATTTATTAAAGGCGGCGTAACTCGGAGATTCGCTAACGTACTTACACACGTAACGTACTTACAAGTTTCGACCGTCGTCGCTACCAAGTTATGGGCTCATACCTGTCTACTATATTTACATGAAATGTTCACTGTTGATGTTGATAGGAGTTTAAACGTTGCGGTTCGTTACAGCTTCTATTTCGTTTAGGGATTTCGTAATATTTTTTTAGATATTTGCAGCTAGCTATAAAATGTAGAGTACTAGAATGGACTACTTCTAATAACTTGTTTTTCTGTATTAACTTAAGACTCTTCATAACGATTACAGAAATTACGAGGCCGAAAGAAACATTAAAAGGGCCTCTTGCTGTCAGTAATATTTTGCAGTCTGACGTTGTATTCGTATAGGTATAAGATACCCTTAACTCTTTTAAATTGAAGGCTTAAATTTGAATACGACCAGGATTTGTAGCCGTATTACTCTTATATTTAAAACGTAATCTATTAAGTAAGTACCTAGATAATCCTTTGTGTACTTTTACTCGCACCAAACTTTATTAAAAGTGCGCTCTACAAATTATAACTTAATACTTCCACTGTATCAAACGAATATTTCCACAATCAATGGCAGTAATACCAAGGACTCTATAATGTATGGTTAATCTTACCAATGTCCGTTATTATCTTTTCCTCATAATTTACCTGTGTCGAATAAATCTTTTCATTTCATTTATAAAAGATATTTTACCTAATATTAATAACATATATAAACAGTAATAAAAGCTATAACCGAATTATTGAAATGCTTTGAAAATGTTCGCTTAAGTGTTTAACATTTTCAACTGACGTCGTTAATGTACCTTTTTACGCAGGTAAAACACGTGTAAAAGGTTTATTTACTCGATTATAAAACCTTGTGTTGTTCAACAAAGCGTCTGATAATGCACACCTTTAAAATAATTCGTTTATATAAGCCCTCTCAAATTGTTGCGAGAATTTAATTTTGAAGCAACATACTCCCGAATATTTGCCATTTTAACGAATGAATTACCCCTAGAGAAGTCCACATGGTGTTCTTTCGCATAAAGTAATCGGCGCTACACCGTGGGACCGAGGAAAATTGGCGCCCATCGTGGGACCCGCACGTACCTACCCATGCTGCTATTAAGTCGGTTTCTTTTCAAACGTGTACTATAAAAAATATGCATACTCATCGTGATGTTTTAGGAATACCATAACAATATGAACTGCCATTACTTAGACTTGATTATATTAAGTTTTAACAATATTAGGTATGTGTATGCTCGTAATTCCGTATCACATACCTGGGATGAGATGCGGACACACTAAACAGCAATTAAGAATCACGTAACCAGTAATCCACGTTCGTTAAACACGTCAAGCACAATATATTTAGAGCCACAGACACATGCACTCTCACTGTTCCCGTTTTAATGTATATTTTTTTCGTTAGCACAATAAATTCACTCGATTTTATATGCGGCGGTACATGTGGGGCGCGCGACACGTCTGCTCGGCACCGAGCCACGGCCACTACTAAGCTCAAACCGCGCAAGCTTCTGAGGCTCGTGTCAAAGAGTATTTCGGCCGTTAGGATTGGTGGAATTGTTGGTTTTGTGCGAACTTAAACATTTATTTAATCGAACAATATGAAAACATTTCATTGTGATAATTGAGCGCTAAAATAGTTGCAGAAAATATAAAAAATTTAGTACATCTTAGGTTGACAAATTAAAAAGCTTTATGACTGCATACCTTCACAGCTTTCTTCTCACAAACGATAATGATTACATTTCTCAGATAACATTTTGTTGCAAACATGCGTCCACCAATAATTTGCAGGGCGGGCTATTAATAGAAAACATTCTGAAACGAGAAGGTGTAAATAAATTTGCCTTTGCAATAAATCCAACCACTAGACCAAGCTGTCGCCAAGGTTTTACTAAGATGAATTTATGAATGGTTCCCATCGTTAGAATAGGCTCGTTCAATAGTTAGAAGGTCCGTCTGGCGATACATACGTTATTTTTGTACAAAAACGCTCGTAAGCGGCGTGAAAGGAAACTTGTAATTAGCGCTAGGGACACGGCTTCATATCCGGGGTCGTTGAGGAAAATGGGCCGGAGACGGCCTACTCTGGCTTACTTTTTAGTTGAGAAGTGCTGTTTGTCGTTGGTAGTCTATAGCTTCTTTGGAAACGATCTAATTTGCATTTATATTTACTTACCATTTTACAATAAATGGAACAAGAAATAAATCTGGCCACCGAAAAAACCGAAATTATACGCGCTCTGACCCACCAACGTCACGAGTTCACGATGGGATAATAGAAATTTGTTGTACTTACTTCGAACGCAAAAGCAAAATAAAGTCAAGTAAATGGCAAAATTTACAAATTTTCAGCACATTGTAATCATTTGTATAACCAAAACTGATATTCACCTACAGAATAAAAACAGAAGGCTAGAATTCCTGCTTTTAAATTGATGTGTGGATAGTCAATGTGCAAACAACGGTATGTCATTAAGTATGAAAGACTTTTTTAACTACATTTAATATTGACTACGCGACTATAAAGCCCACAAAAAAATATTACGAACAGTACGGATAGTAGCAAGAGCCCTTATTCACAACATATGCACTGTAAACGTCCACTCACGTTTACAAACACCACCCTGTTGAAGTAAGCAGAGCAAACGTGCAAACGGAAGAGATAGGCGTTTCTTTGACTCCTTTTAAACTGTCCGAGGGAGTTGTAAATAGGATGCAAACAGAGATACCGCTAGCTGGCGGCGCGAATGAGAAATTTGCGTCGTACGTAAGCTGTGGTGTTGTCGCTTTAATGTTGCTCTGAAAGAGAATTGTAGTTGTTGGTGGATTTAAAATGATCTATGCAGGGATATGGCACTTGTTTGATGTACTTCAGTATTTTATATCTATCATTTAGGTATTTAAAACGCTCCTCGGAAATCGGGGAGGGAGAGATATTCGGGGAAATCTTGGGATGAAACTGTATTTTATAATCAAGGATCAAAGCTTTTGAAGAATCGATTCAGCTAACCAACCGGCCCGGCCCCTACCTTCGTACTAATATATTTAATTTTAAATAGAGAACGGCAGAATCATAAATATATAACAGATTTTACCCTAAGGCTACTGGTAGTTCACTATTAGGTCACCCAGAGCAAACGATACATGCTCCGTATTGTAATCGAAAACCGAGGTGGAGTGAAAGCCAAACGCATGTGAGGTCATTGGAAAATGGGTAAGAAAAAGATATATAGGTAAGAGAAGCTCGAGCCAGTGAAAGCGAGTAATAGAGGATCTTGATGTGGGAAAGGCATGAGGCAAGTTTTCCGGGTGAAGAATGAAATACAAGAAATTTGTAGCACACAATTTCCTAGATATTTAAAGCGACTATCTTACTCCAAAACCAAAGTAGTAGCGTCATAGAGCCCAAGTGACGGCCGCGCCGGATCGGGCGGCCAGGGAATTACGAGATTGACAGGTGACCTTATCACCGACTGACACTGCTGGTAGCCGCACGCGAGCTGCCATCACACCGAGAATAGCGGATCATTTTCACGAATGCTGACTCTATTTTAATGTAACATAACATTAAATTTAAGTGGATTTCAGATTCTAGTAGTTCTATTAGAAAAACATTAGACCTGTATCATACTTAAAAAAAAAATATCCAGCCGATTTTGCGTGAACTTCCGTCAATTATACAAACTAATATATTTTGCATTTACTATACAGATTGTTTGTTGGTGTTTAACTGATGCACTTCTGCTTTTAATTAATAAAAATAAAAACAAATAAGATAAATTTACGACTACGCCTGTCGAGCTCATGTTAAATTCTGCCCGAGGTATTTATTAACTAGATACACAAAATAATCCATCCATCTCTTATAATTATTAATATTTTAATATAATTCCAATATATGCTCATAGCTTAGTTACACTAATTCTATACGAATATTAATTAAGCCGAGATCGACGCCCCAGCTAATTACTGCGTCTTTCTTTGACGTATGATTAAATCTACCTTTTTGGACTGATTGACTTGCTTTAAAATTAATTCACGAAAATCCTAATTTTAATATGAAATTCTCAATATTGGGATGCTCTAATACGTTAAACTTGTGTGGGTTAGCTGCCTTCATAAATGAAGGAGTCGATAACGAAAGGAATTTTAGGAAAGGTCGACCTGTGGTATATATACTCCGTCTCCCAAAATTTACTTATCACCAGTCTGATCCAAAATTCTTACCAGCCTACCAGGACAATTCAGAGTAAGTGACCCTTCCTCGCGATATCGAGGCCAGAAGAAATTAATATTCGAAACAGTTATCTACGTTTCGCATCTTCTTACCACTGAAATTCAGTTTTTGTTTTTTTATTCGAAATAAAACATTCAGTGCGAATAATATTCGCACAAATACACCCTTAAACATTATTTCTTCATTTTTCGCAACAAGTTTTCAATTTTGCACATCCGGGTTTAGGAGTCTAATCTTGCCGAAAAAAAGCGAACATCAAAACGTTTGTTTTTTTTATATTACGAAACAAGCCTCTTTTCAATTTCACAGGAGCGAATAAACAATTAAATAGGGGATGAAAATGAGTCGCAGAAAATGTGTATTTGCTGCTTTTTTGGGATCCGCAGCCCGAAATAAAATAACGGATCCCTTAAAGCATCACTTTGTTTTATATGTCCATTAAGAATCCTTTTCTTAGGAACTGCTAAAGGCATTAAGTCAAAATGTATAGCTAGAAGCTGAAATTTTTTGCCAATATTTTCTTTCATCCCGCGAAATAAAAGGGTTGAAGTTGCGGGCAGTGTTAGTTATACATAAATGTAATTAAATTTATATTTGCGTCTGTTACTTTAATTGATTATTACCTATGCCTGGAGTATTGATTATTGTTCAATGTTTCGTATTATTTTTGTTGTAAATATAGCCCGTACCGCGTAGGGAGACCTATGCATAATATATAACAATATGACATACCAGCGTAGGCATTCCCGCACAAAGTACCCGGAGATCGCGTTAATATTTCCCGGCGGGATTCGGGCCGTGAAAAATGCTACGGTCAGATTCCGCATCCGCCCGCCCTGCCGATACATTGCCCTGCTGCAGGCTCGCCACGCGATCATAATTTTCAGGATTTGACTTTCTATACAATTTAAATAGAATGTAATCTGTAAATCATCGTTGCCATAAAATTTCATTTATGTTATAACATGAGACAAGGAACTATGTATGACAAAAACATACATAGTTGTTCTAATGTGCGTATCAGCTGTTGGTGGACACATAAAAAAAAAAATGTTGGTGTAAGATGATCATAAATCCAAACGTCATCCCTTGATAAAACGTATTTATAAAACTTGTCACGTATGTCTCAGTGGCATTAGGATAAATGTGTAACGTCGAAATATTTACCCTTTTTACACGATATATTTTTAGCAAGTGTGATAAATAGACCCTTAGATTTATAGACTTCTCTTACTGATGAACGATCCGCTGTAGATTTTTTAGTAACCATTACAAGATGTAGATCTTACATAACTGAACCTTTTATGTTAGTGAACGCAGATAATATACACCCACTGCGAAAACAGAATAAAAGATTATGGAGTTCCACCACAATCCTATTTCGTCGAAAATGTTTTCGGCACATACTGCACATGTGACAAAAACAATGTCATCACCGTCCGCGTAGGGAATGACTATTTTTCATGGTCACAGTAATCGGAATACAGCGGTATTACGCAAACCGGAGAGAATAAATGGTATTATGTATGCACTTGAATTATTTTGGCAGTTAAATATTAATAGGCCATCGCCATCCTTCTGACTTATTATGAAAATGTGTACACCAATTGCAGTTCGTAATATGTTAATTGTGAGAATGGCGCTGAGTATTTTATTCCACCCTTTCAAATGTTCTATTGTAATATTTCTGACAAAGAAATGGAAATGTATACTCAAGTAGAAATAAAAAATAAAAATTTATTAAACTGCAGACATTTTAAAGATTATCTTGCACTTATTGATTTCTTATATTTACGCGAATCATACAACCTTACCGAAACCATTTTTTTGGATTTTATAACGTTTATTACGTCAAAACGTTCGGTACTTAAAAAATATAATTAAATAAGCGCCATAAAATCTTTAATACTAGCTTATTTCAATGATTTTGATGATAACATTTTATGGAAGTTATAGATATGTTTTTCATGTGCCTTTTAATTGATTAAGTAAGAAAAATGAATCGCTAAACTTTTAGTAAAATCAAAAGGAATGAACGAGATCAAGCTCATTCTGGAACTCTTTAACAAACAATTTTACCTATGTTTTGTATCTATATTTACTATTCATTAATATTGTTAAGTGATTCCTGTATTTGAGGTCAGGATTATTTTTTCTCCTAGCTATCTATACCTTTGTTTGTTATAATTGTCTTTCACAGTGGAATGTTAACGTCTGGGCATTACTCAATTACTTACGTAAATAACTACTATGTTATAAAATACCTGCTAGTTCTTCGTACAGAATGTAGGTACATACAGATTCTAGGTATGCGCCAAAGACCACATAAGTATACGCAATTTTAAAACAATATCGTAACAGTGAAAGCTAGAAAACATAAACAATTCATGAATTATGAGCTTAGCGTTTTTATCAGCAAAAAGGTTGACGGCAGGTCCACAGCAACACATTGGCGGGCAAAGATATTGTACAAATCCCTCAGCGGCCATGTTAAATTTCTAGCCTCAAACACGAAAAGTAAAATATTCACTGAATAGGTAAGCACATGTTGTTTTCTAGTAAACATACATCGTATGATACCTATAAAGAATACTGACTGCTAAAATATATATTGGTTAATCTGTCCACGTAAGATTTCCAGGATATTAAATGGAATTAAGTAGGTATACATTTATGCACATAGGGAATTAAGTATTCATTAAAATTATTTAAATGTATGACATTAAGAAAGAAGGGCTTCATTGATTGAAACGTAAGAAAAGTTCAAAAGTGAGGAGAGTGTAGATATAAATTTAGTCCAGACGTAGCTAGTATAAATAAAAACTATAATACAACTAAGCCACATTGCTACACATGGACATAAGATATCTCTTCATCTCAAATTGAAATGATGTGCCACGAAAAACTTGAACAGAATATTATTACAGTCAGCGCCAATGATATGGGATTTTCTTTTCATCCCGGCGCGTTAAAAGGTTTACGCTTAGAATTTTGAAATCTTTGAGGGCAGCTTTACGATTTGTATCCATTAGGGTTTAAGAGTTGGTTTTTAAAAATGTTGTGAGTACTTTTATAAAACGTATTAAATATACTGAGTATTCTCTTGTAGGTAATGGCGAAAGTTCAATATTTAATAGTGCAATACAAACACTGCCTCTGTTTGGGGTATGACTTTAAAGAGTATATAAAAGTGTAATTGGAATGGATACTGATGATTAAAAACATGGTGCGATGGCCCATATAGACGTCTCTGAATACAAAACAACAGTTTTCAGAATTCTCATCCGTGTATATCTTTGACAACTTCAAATAGAAAAGAACCCCAAATTAAATTGACGTGAAGAACTGTCAAAACGTCATATTTTGATATTATTCGCTCCCACGCTATGGCGATGCCGCGTGTAACCGTCCCTTCGCACCGGACGTACTGTGTAAATTCGTATAAGCGATCGAAACGCAATCTTTTAACTCTACTGCCCTGTTTGCCAATTCAACTGGCGGGCGACGCTCTACCCCTCCCTGTTCACACACTATGAATATTTAAATAGGTATACGAGGGCAGTTATAGGGTTTTGGCGCTGGGCATGCAACAATACTATCGGAGACGATTGTGGACGATTGTGTGAATTGTGATTTTATGTTACATGATATTGAGATTTTATTTTTGGTGGCAATTTCCTGTTTTTTACATAATAATATCGCTTTTATCATCAAATTATTCCAATAGTCTACTTAAGTATTCAAATTCAGCTAAAGTATTGAAAAACTTGAATATAGGTATAAAAGGAGGCTTTTATTTTTACTTTGGTAGCTTGTCTATCTGATTCTAGATGTCTGGATAAGGATGTATGCTGTAATGCTAGCATCTAGGTAAAGGGACAAGTCAACATTACTATTTTTAGGCCGCCATTACTGCCCGTAATTTGTGTGTAATTGGAAAAAAATCATGAAATGTGAACAGGTCGGATCAAAATTTGAGTCTGAGCGGAATACGTCAAATTAAAAGTTCCAATAAGTAGAAGATACACAACCATTCAGGCGTAGTTATCGATTATAATAACATGCTTCGTGGGATACGTATAATAATAGTTCAGATGAGCTCTTCAGGAATATGTGAGGAGGTTCAGTAAATACAATTACCCAAAAGGACTTACGATTGAGAGGGGGCTAGCGATATACACTGTGTATAGCCATGAGTTATGTCAGAATAAAAGATTTTTGCAAAGATATTCCAGGAGGCATTTGTTTTTATTTTTAAATGATAAAAGTTATGCAATATTGTATGTAAATCGGCTAAATAGGTTTTTTTTTACTTTTGGCACTGGTAATTGATACCTGTTAGTATTGGTGTTAAGCTGAATATTACTGCACTGCTAGGAATAACTAGGTTACATTAAATCAGCTCCATATCGGCACCTCATCGACCACGGTAAATCTCGTTTCAAAAGCAATCCTCGTTTATTACCGCCCTACACTAACATTTATTTAGGTAGGAAAGGGCAGGTATAATAAAAATGATCCAAATTATTACAAAGGTCATTCAGAGGGCCGGCCCGGCACCCTGGCTCCATTATCGTCCCACTTCGGCAAATTACATCGTATTTGCTATTCACAATGCCTCTATGCTACTGACCTATTTCGTTGGTGGTGGTATTTTTGGCACGAAGGGTGTGAGGGGGGGGACTGAACGTCTGTTTTCCAAATATGTTGATGGTTTGCGACGGCCACATCGTTCTCGTGTTGTTTCAAAATTCCCTTGTCATATAGCTGTACATTCTACATCGTGAGTTACGTAACATGTTGTAATAAAATACCTAGAATCTATGGTCACTTTATGGGACTAGGCCCGCCACACACTCCCACCACAATATACTCCTGTATACCGGGGTCATGACTAGGCGGTGACCGACAAAGACGTCGAGGTTTGACCCTCCCAGAGAAAAGTTACTTGTGTATTAATCGAAAGGACAATAAGACGAGAAACCTAAATTCCTCAAAACTGGTTGAATATTCACAATGTCACAAGATGGTTATCATGTTTTCGAGTACTAATGTGTATCAATTATCACAACAACTGTGGATAGATAATGGTAGAGGTATATTCATATGACCTTAGACACGAATGACGCAAGCTTTGGTGGGATATTAAACTTCGTTGAGTCCCATACGTTATACTCAAGCCGGCTGCATATACATTCGTTCCTACACCCATCGCACAAGATCCACAATATACACTCCCAATTACTCCGAAACCGCATGCGAGATACTTGAATTCGTCGCAAAAACTGGGAGCCGCAGGATTATTAAGAGGAAAGTTTTAACAAAAAAATGTGCCGCATAAAGATCGTGTGGGTACACACATAATCGTCTTACAAAGAAGGAAACTTTGGGTGAGTGCAGAAGCTGTTCAGAACTTCGGGGAAGCTTAAACATACAAGAATGTTATTTTTATCAGCACGGATTTAGGGGTGTTTAGGTACAAGCCCAGCTTTATCGAAACATCGAAACATGATGACATCTTGACTGATAACGCTGTAACAAGTTTTTTTTTTTCAACCGGATAATAAACCTTTTTTACACTCCGCTCCAGTGAATCCAAAGTGGCAATGAATAACTAGATAAACATGATGTAGGTAAGGTTAAATATATCTATTGCAGCTTTCTTTGTGAAGATGTCCAATGGCATTCTTTTGTAACATAATAAAAAAAACAACCGATTTGAGAACCTCCTCCTTTTTAAAGTCGGTTAAAAATTAGAAGTCCTTTTTAAATAATATAAATATTCCGAAGCTCTATGTTAAGAGCTGGCTCTATGCGCACTCTTCTAACTTCCACTTTGATTTTTTTTTCGCGACGGACAAGTTGCCAAGCCCCCGAAAAGAGTAAGTAAACCAACTTTTACAAACACCTTAACCGCGAATAGCTATCATAAAAACTTCTGTTGTTGATAAAGACTGTTTTTGCTTTGAAAAAACTTTTTAGTAATTTTAAGAAGTACTTAGTTTAAGACACCTTTACGAAATCGTTGTAGTACTTCATGTTTCACGTATAAGCTGCGAAAATATAATTAAGTGTAATTCAAATTGCTATACTAACATTGATATGATGGAATATATCAAGAAGCGACTTCAGGCTTGTCGACGAACCTACAAAATCAGAAAACTTAAAGCCTATTTAGTACTTATTCAAGGGCCAAGAGCTACTCGATTTAAGTTCTAATGTACAAAGGACTTCAATCTATTCTGAAATGTCCATCAATTCTAGATTACAACTTCAACATGATAGAAGTTATGTCTGTAACTAACTCAGGACCCCCTCAAATATCGATAAATCAGCAATTCGATTATCATAACGTTTTACAGCATACAGGAATCATTCCCGTCGCAGCGGGGCAACCCCGACCCCCGTATAACCCAAATACTTAGGGATGTAGGTAGTATGGTGGAACCACATCTGTCTCGTAGAGTATAATTTCCGACCGGCGGGTAATTATTATTACTGGTACCTATGTCACAGATTCTTTCCAAGAAAAGTACCATTATTGTCCTGCAAAGCTGACAGTGTTGGGTATATGATGATCCGTTACTATGCAATCTTCGCAAAATAACAGAAAAAGTATTTGTCGAGAGTCGAGTCGAGAGTGAACAGGTACCTTCTAGGCAAGTAAGCTCCATCGTTGGTCTCATCGTCACTTACCATCAGGTGAGATCGAGATCAAATACTTGCCTATAATGTAATAAAAAGAAAAACCAAGTAACAGATGACCAAAGTGTAGCTAGTCTGTTTAGTTAAGTTAAATTTAATTCATATCTGTACGGATACCGTCCCATTTACATCACTTAGCCCATCACTAGGCGCTTTACAGACATCGCCTTATTGGCGCAAAGAATCATTCCTTTCGGCTGGAGGCTAACAATATAACCTTTATGGGGCAGATCGCAGCAAACAGTGTGGTAGATGACACAGCCCCCGCCGCCGGCGCATAACACATATTTCTTTTCCCGTAAATTGTCTTGACGATGAAGTCAGTCTGATCATGTTTTGTAGTACGCCCTTACGCACTGGAATAAGAAACCGCTGCAGTTTCTGATAATCCATTATGTTCTTACTTCATGAGGAAAAAATCAAGAATAATACTGGAAATCCTTCATCAAACAACAGTTAGGGTGTATTGATTTCTTATATTTACGCGAATACTACACATTGAAATAAAACTAATTCGTTGGGAACGTAAAATCAAAATATAAACGCGATAAAATCCTAAAAATAAGTGTAGTTATTCTGTGCATGGTTTTTTGCAGAAAAGTTGAGACTCTTTAATTCAACATAAAACATAATTTGACTACCATTATGCCAGTGAAGCTTTACACGTCATATGTTACCAAGCATAGTGCGTACTCTCAAAGTATCTAGGACATATCTGCTGGTGTAAATTTAGTGTCGCCTCCCGCAACATCTCCCACGGGACTCGCCAATAACCCGACGGGGACTGTTTATGTCGACTTATAAACTGCTAGAACCAACTCGAGTCTTTATATTGGATGGCTAGCGTAGATAATGTTAATAACATTTTATTTTCGAAAAGTTCAAAGGTGATATGACTTCTTATTATAGTACAAGTACTAATAACTACTAATCTTTATGTTGTATGACTTTATTATAATTGCTTGTCTCTTCTGTTCGTTTCAGATGTATATGTAGAACAGCAAGTTGAATAAATGACGCTCTAATTGAATCCAAAACCAAACGCACCATCGCAAGACCTCAAGACACTATGAGCAGTGTCTGTATACATCGGACCGCACACAGTAACTAAATATGAGGGTAGTAGTTCAAACTATGACACAAGAACGTCAAACACCTCAGTCCTCCTGTGACCATGGTTGCTGTAAAGCAGCCAAAACGTCGTCGGGAACGTAAGAACATAAAATAAAATCGGTAAAATTTGTTTTATTTCAATATGTGTATTCGCATACATATAAGAAATCAATACAAAAAAAAACAAGTCAAGTTGTGTAGTGTTTACTACACAGATTAGCTTGGTTTTTATCTTTCTTCATTTGAGGCACCGAATGAAATCATCCTCGCTAAACAAATTCGATAATCCAAGTTAGAAGAACCGTCAGAGATGACGGCTCGCTCCGGCCCGACGTCGCAAGGTCGCCATGAAACTCGGCCGCGTTTGATGGAGAACCGATAAAGTTTCCGAAACGAGTTTTCAAAGATTTCCCGACTGAACAAACATACACGTGGCCGGTTTAATCATATGTTTGCGAGGACGGTTTGTTAGGGATGAGTTGGGGTTCAATAGCGCGCGGGTCTTGTTTGCATTTTGGAGAATACTGTAATGACATAACTTTATAATCTTCTTTCATTGAAAATAATACTTTTATGAAAGACAAATGCTATGAATGGATTCTAATTTAAGAATCACCTCTATTACATACTCTATACTTAGACGACCTACCAGAGACATTACATAAATAACTAGATAATCCAATGTTACTACTCGTATTCAATCCATTAATTACCGCAATAACCTTGACGGAGTGTCTAGACGCCTCGGTATACCCCATACTGGTGTAGCATTTCTTCGCTAATACCTCCAGACCAACAATTACTCGCGGCTGTGTGTGGGAAAATAGTGTTGCGGGGAATACATTAATCTGCTATCGATAGTTTCTTATGAGTAGTCACACAAATAAAAAATAAATATAAAAATTAAGATCGAATGTACTAATGCCTACATATCTGATGATAGCTTTCCTTAATCACCTGCTGACCTGCTAGTTGTTTCAACAGTTCAAAGCACCCATTGGCTGTTCAACTTTTCGTCTCTAAAGGTGTTTCAATGGTAATTTCATCAGGTTTGGTATATTCTTTCAGTAGTATATCAATTTGAAATCGAATGAAATCTTGTATTAGCTGTGATGCCAGATTGAGTCTTATTCATTCGATTTAAGACCGCTCATCGATATATTATCGGTTAAACTAGAATCAAATTGATTTATGTTCCCTGCGAAGGTGTACTCCGTTGTGATTGAGAAATGTAAAAATAAATTTTGGATATGTTGTTGTTATCTTTACTGTCTGTATCTTTGGGTATATATCTTACTAAATATCGGGATAGTTGCGAGTTCCTCAGTTTATTTAAATGTCGTTTAAGATAACTCTGAAATGTACACTGTCTGACAATAGGCATCATATAAATCGCATTGTTAATGCAAACTTTACATAGTACTTGCTACCGAATAATCTTAGGATTTTCAAGTATCTAAGACTATGAGAGTGTGGAAATTTAATGTTAAGCAGCTCTCACATTCAGATAACTTATGGCCTTCCAAGTGCCTTCGTTATAAGGATATGAGATAGTTTTGTTGCACCTCTCTCATCCTCTTTCTTCCTCGTACTCGCATACAGGCGCGTCAGTGGTACGTGCCAGTAATGATAGATACCTCTATTTATATAGCGAGTAAAAACAGCTATTTACAGAAACATGGAATAATGAAATATGTACGAGCGTACAATCAGCGCTAGTGTTATTTTTGCGCCGACGCCGCGGCCCAGAAGTTGCTTTGTTGAAATTTACATATCGCGCTCCCTTATACCCACTCATTTCCCATACTCGCCTTTCGAGTACCTACCCCGCCCTTTGATCCCGCCGGATCCTGCAAACCCTTTGCGAACAAATAATAAGATTTTTGTTTTGTTATTATTACGTAATAGGATATGCTTACGTAATACACGAGTAGTACCTATTACATTATTTGTATTTTTCAGTAGCAATATTTCCCAATGGATTTTATTAGTATTTTAGTGTCAGGCCAAAACCAGCCTTATCGAGATCAACCTACTGGTAACTTTCCAATTGAATGATATGAAAAAAACTTAATACATGTCAAAAAGCATCTCATAAATAATGAACTTGTTACTCAATAAGTACTATTAGGTTAGATGTACTGACCATTCGCAACTTATGTAATACACAGAAAACTAGTCGTGAAATAATCTATCTAAATAAAATGTAAATGCAGTTTGTTAGTAAGGGCATCACTGGAAAACGGCTGGACCGATTAAGAATTTGTTTTGTTCAGTGTTTAAAAAGTTGTCCGGAGCATTGTAACATGACGTCTAGTCGGATCACCTGGTAAGATATAAATATTATTTACATTAAAACGATTTGAGCTCAAATAAACGGCATAAAATATTAGATTTTATGGATGTCAACATCAAAGTGAATAAGTAAGTGGGACCTTTTAAATATGTCTACTTATTTTAATCTTAATACACTTATCCCATCCCATTTCAAAGGATCTTGTAAAGTACAACAAATAAACGGCTCAAGCGCAATATTTTACGGCAAGGTAACGTAAGTTGTCCGTCGCGTTCACACCACAGCATTCGTAAATAAGTATGATAGTGACAGCATGCTTTCTCAGTGACTATATGATTACATTAGCAGTTCCTGCTTAACCTACTAAATGCAATAGATAGATACTAATTCTGAAATTGAAAAGATGATATACTTATTGAGAACGTACTTTATTTTTATACTTGTTGGACTTTACGTAATGAAGCGAAGGCAGCCGCGTAAAATATCGTTTCTAAAATGATCAGAATGAAACCAGTTACACGCAGTTCACATTATCTAGTAATTGAATAAGGAATTGCATTGTTAGTTAGATTTTATATTCATGACCTTTATCATACTGTCGCTTGGAGGGTAGGTAGAGGTGACTGAATCCGCAGACGCAAACCAAATAAACTTTTTCAGATAAGATTTGTTACCCAATCGTGCAACCTATATTGTTTCTGAATAAGTACTTGATATTTATTTACTGCGGCTGATATTAATCTAAAATTACCATTATATACGCAACCTATACAAGGATACATAACAAAGTTAACTTTGACGGCCTGATTAGCGCAGTGTTAGTGACTCTGCTTTCTGCGCCGAGGGTCCCGGGTTCGAATCCTGGTAAGGACACATGCTTTGTGTGATGAGCACGAATGTTTGTACCCGAGTCATGGATGTTTAATAGGTATATAAGTATTATATACTGAGTTCGCCCTCAGTCCATTGTACGGTACCCATAACACAAGCGTTAAGCTTAAAGTGGGACGGTATAGTTGTTTTTTATTTATTTAAGTACTATCTGTTATCCGCGACTTCGTCCGCGTGGTATTTAACAAAGACAATACCATAGGCAACAGCCTGCTCGCGCGTTCTGAGCCCACGGGACGCATTGCAGGTTGTTGCTATCAAACTTAATCAGGCGCAGCGCTGCAACATTGGTTTTTAATTTTTTTCATGAGATCCTATGTTTTTTTCTACAATAAAAGTAGCCTAAGTTACTCCTTGTTACATCAGCTATCTGCCAGTGAAAGTCCTGTCAAAATCGGTCCAGCCATTGCAGAGATTACCCGGAACAAACAGACAGACAGACAAATAGACTGACAAAAATTGTAAAAAATGTTGTTTTGGTATAGGTACCGTGTATACATCCAAATGCACTTAGTAAAAAGCGGTTATTTTAATATTACAAACAGACACTCCAATTTTATTTATATGTATAGATTACAAATATTTAAGATCACCCTGCGAAGTTGTAACTGTTGTATGTCAGAGTTGTACGTATATTAATTGGGCAGTGCACGTGTAGCGATACAAACACTGATAAAGGGGCTCCGGTAAACGGTGACGTGTCAAAACCTGGCGGCGCGCTGCAGGCGTTTCATTTCGTGACCCGACTGCTGACGGACGGTGACATACGGCACGGGCCAACAGACAACATTGCGCAATGTAGCGAGAAAGAGACAACGACTTGTTCATTATAGTACGTGGCACTTAGATGTAATGCTGACAATCATAGCATACATAAATGCACGTAATATCTGCACTATCATTAAACTACCACTGGGCTGTGATTGTGTATTTAAAATAATAAAAAAAATCATTACGACACGTCTGAATCCAAAAAAAAAGTTTATTTAGTTTTTTTATCTGTTTGTTCAAGAAATAATGCAAATCTACCGGATCACTTTCAAAGGGAATTTCCCTATTAGGTAGCCTATGATATGATAGATACAATAGTGTAGTATTGTCACGCTGTTACCATAGGCAGCCGGTGCGGGCGACAGTCAAGTATACTATATAAATTTAGTGAAATAAGTTTTGTATTATTAAACAGTAAGAGCTTTTAGCTTCAGACAATCTGAATAGCTAACCTGTGAGTCTGCAGAGAATTAAACAAAGTCATAAAGTGTTGCAATTTGCATAAATTTCAGAATGAAAATGAAAATATTACCACTGTGTACGTGCAATACTTTGCAGCTACTTTCGGAATTAAATAATTAATTAATTTATTTGCTCGCAAACTTTCATACAAATTAGTTCATCAATCATCCCACCCGATCGTCTTGAACGGACTCTAGTGATGTGTCGAAGGACACACCATTCGAATCAAAGTATTACTTATAGGTACTCGAAGGAATATACCGGACTAGTATATAAAGACATTTAATTGCGTTCGGTTCTAACTTAAAACCGTGCTACATCAATCACTCGGTAAGAGAATTTAAAACATTTTTTGGTAAGAATGTTCTCGTGCTAAGCTGTGAAATAGATTATTATAAAAATCCTGTTAACCTCGAGTCCTAGATTAGAAGTCTGAGCACGTCACTACGGTACCGTCACAGGCCGTGTGCACCGTGTAAAGAGGCTGTGCCTGTTCGGAACGTACTTCAAATGTAGCTGGGAAAATTAACATTTAATACGCCTGCACTAACGCTAATAACTATGTACAGACAGCAAGTAAAGTAATATTCTCTAATTGAAGAATATAGACGAATGTTATTATGATAGCGACGTCTTCATTGAGTGAATGATGATACCATTTCCAATATTTATTTGGCCGAGGGATATTAATTTAAAAGTATAAAGCGTTTTCATTATCAAGTTATATTCTAGTTGAGTGGATTTCCTAGTATTAACACTATTTTATAGTTATCAAATCTGAATCACTTCATACCAGCATTCCGTTGCTGACGCCACCTCAAACCGTGACTGGTAGGTACTTTGGTATTTCTGTGCGTATTTCGGGGACACGTGTATTACTTCACTTAACATAATTGCATATATTATGGAGTGTTCAACTAGGAATGGCGTAATAATTGCACCGTTTTGAGGTTGCTAATATTGTATACGGTTTTACAGTACTTTGATGGTGTGAAGCTGTTTCATGTAACGAAACATTAGATTATTTTTTTTTGTTTTTTTGTTACATTAAAGGCAAGTATTTGATCTCGAACCGTTCTGAGGGCAGAAAGGTTCTAGAATGGCGAGCACGAATCGGAAGACGAAGTGTAGGACGGCCCCCTACAAGGTGGACTGATGACATCACACGCGTCGCAGGAAGCCGGTGGATGTGAGTGGCGGAGGACCGTGATGTGTAGAAGTCGTTGGGGGAGGCCTATGTCCTGCAGTGGACGTGCATATCGGCTGATAGATAGATAGATAGATTTGATCTCGATCTCACCTGATGGTAAGTGATGATGAGATCTACGATGGAGCATACTTGCCTAGGCACATGCAGCGCAGCTGATCTGACCCGCCATCCATGAATGGCAACACCGAACATCATGCCGGAACATGGCTTGGCCGCTTGGCGACATGGCTTTGTTCAGTGGGTGGTGACTAACCACGGCCGTAGCCTACCACCAGTAGAGTTGTCACCTAGTTGGCACCACCCAGGGTCACCGCTAGGAAATGCTTGTATTAGATTACGGCGATTTTTGGAGAATGTGGTGGTTGTAAAGCTCTGAACTATTCTGTCGCAGTAAGTGTGAGCAGCATAGGCTCTTGGATAGGCTGGTGACTCACTATGCACATCCACGTCCTCATCTCAAAGCATAATCGAAATAATTTTCCCGATTTATTGCACTCTACAACAGACGTCGCAAGAGTTAACACAATTATGACATCGTATTTTATCAGGCAGGCTTTTATTATTATTATACGAACCGTCTCAACTTTCAAAAGGCACTTAATTTTGAGTGGACCTTACCCAACAGCACCGATCCATCCTAACAGATCCAATAATTTAAAGCAGAATAAGTTTACTCAGTCGCGAGTATGATACTCGGTCCATCCATCATTGCCGCGATATGTCGATAGTGCAATGAATCGATTCTACCAACATAACTCTAGCTAGAGTATCTTATGTATAGAAAGTCGGCACTGGCTACTGTAATTTGATCTGGCAAGACGTCCATTTTAACCGACTTCAAAAAAAAGGAGGAGGTTCTCAATTCGGTTGTATTTTTTATCATATACTTAGCTACATGTTCTCAGTATCCTCAAAGTTAGTTCTATATATATACTTTATTTATTTCGACCTTACTATTATGTGGTCTAACTAGGCGTCTCTCCTCAAGTTCCAGTTTAAATCAATAATACACGTTTGATTCACCTTAGCCTATTGCTTAGATTTTATAAGCTTTTTTCCAAAACGCGCCTTCTCAATAACGTTTTTTCATAAGTCAAAATAAAGGCATTAGCGATCCAGCCGTTGACGTTCTTATTTTTTTTCATCTCCAAAACTGAAATAATGAATTCGTTAACATTCTATTGTATTGTTTAATAATACAACAAAAATTTAATCGCGCCAAAGGACTGAATAATTCAGAGCAGCTTTTTGAGATTGCATATAGGAGGACTTTAGAGATTAAATTACAAGTTATGCCCTTTGATCTCCGCGTGAGCAATCATCACGAACACAAACAATTTGTTTTTTTTTTATAATAATGCATGTGACAGGTATGATTGCTTTTGTTTAAATTTTAAATGAGATACTGTATAAAAAGGTTAATCTCATTCAACAGTAATACGTAAACCTAGACACTTCGACCTATAGCATCAAGGTTTAAAATCATACAGCTATTATATTCATGATTGTTTAAAAACAGACTAATCTTATGACCTCTAACTGACCATCGAGGTCAAGCTTTAGCGACTGAAATTTGTTGGTAGCTGTAGCATGACAATTGATACTATATACTAGCTTTCCTGTCAGTCTGGAGCTATGAGCCTCAACAACAACTTATATTACCAAGGTCTTGAGACATAATATACCTATCCATTAATATCATAATTGGTTAAAGCAACGAGAAATTGCTAGAAAATGCTTCTGCATTGAATAATGCGGAAAATTCTCTATGCCATTACCCTAACAGCGATGTTCTCTGGGCTGTCAGTCAAGGCAACGTATCTAAAGCACCTCGATCACACAATGCAAGCCGCGGCATGATCTAGTATGTGCTTTTAGCTATTAGATCATTTTGATGGAATGGTTAAGTTGAGACAAACAAAATAAAATAGTTTAACGTTACATTATACACGTATATCAAATTAAATCATAGCATTTTGAATATTTATTTTTTTATACATTATAGGCAAGTATTTGATCTCGATCTCACCTGATGGTAAGTGACGATGAGATCTACGATGGAACATACTTGCCTAGGTAGATCGAGACGCTACATTCACCAGGCAGATGCAGCGCAGCTGATCTGACCCGCCATCCATGAGTGGCAACACCGAACATCATGCCGGAACACGGCTAGGCCGCTTGGCAACATGGCTTTGTTCAGTGGGTGGTGACTAACCACGGCCGAAGCCTACCAGCAGTAGAGTTGTCACCTAGTTGGCACCACCCAGGGTCACGTGTAGGGTATCTCGAGGGTACTTAATTCTCCTACGGACGAAGGTGACTCGACCCCAAAAATATACTTGAAACAACGGTGAAAATCATATCATATATTTGGTATTCACAGACATTTTCTGGTTATGAGCGTTTGATATTTGATATCGAATGATGTATAAATAATATAACTCAGTATATTTTTGTACATATGGTATAGGTCTTAGATGATTTAAACAGAAATAAGCACTCGTAGATCGATGCAACTACAAAAGAGTAAACATAGCTTCGGATTTAAATATTTTCACAATACTGAAAGCAACCGGCGATCGGATACAATGGCCCCAATCCTCACAAGAGGATGAAGGAGCCTCGTCTGAAGTGTGGGCTATTGAACATAGAATGTAAATCCCTCAATACCTGAAAAGATTATATTGTCTGATAACTATATTAAAGGAAATAAATCCCATTACGTCCTATTTCCCCGAAGGTGTGGACAGAGGTTCACTTACAATTGATGTAAGGGCACAAATAACGACGACGTTTAACCCTCTTTTAGCATCTTATATTTGCTTTCAAGCCGTAAATAAAGAATAGTCAGAATCTACAATTAATACGGAAATTTTGTTTCAATGAGTAGAAGCAGTAATAAACTCACTGGTTCCCTTTGGTTTTATTAGAATGAGATTTGTAAACAATGCCCACAGTATCAATGCTATACGAGCAGGCAACACCAATACCATAGTTACGTAATACTCGTATTTTCATTATACTAGTAAAACAATGCCTTTTAGAAATCCTAAAGTTAAATCTACCGGCGAGATGAAGGTTCCTAGTTCTGTAGTACAAATTAAATTTTACATATAAGGAGTGAAGTGAAGTGAAGCAAGCAGAAAGCATTTGCGCTTCAATGGGACACCGAAAGACCCCGTGCCATATTGCTTGAGACCTTTACGACAATGACATGGATATACTCACTCATAATTACGAACATAATGTAAGTTAGTAGAATATTGTCTTTTAATTTACATCAAATAACCCTCATCATGTGTGAAAGACACGAATTAAAAACACTGGGCGGCGTTTACGGTTCCCGTTCAGCGTCAAATTGATACTGGTTACAGCCAAATACCCCATTCGAAGACTCCGCGAGGGGAAAAATTACCCTGCTCCGTTTACGGACGCCGCTGGTACAAGGTTTTCCCTGACAAATGCAAATTGTAGCGAACCTTAAACGGTCGCAAAATACACTCTGCTGTCAGATTAGATCAAATGTCGTCAAAGTGTAACTGGCGCCAACTATTTGACAGATTTGAAAGTTTAATTTGACAGCTAGTATTAGGTATTTAAAAAGTTAAAACTTTATTGCATTTCTTTTATATTGAAGAAATAATCACGTTTATACACAAAAGTTGTTTATAGATTCATACACAGTATATAAGCTATCTTTTGTTTTCGGTGGAGGAGCAGACAATTTAGCCATTGAAGCGACGACGAGCAATTTGTCTGTTACTTTATTTTCACTTAAAATATTAAATGCACTCCCAGCGTTCTACTTAAGTGAAATACTTTTTCAATTACTCTCTTATTCTTTGTCACGTATCTCAGAGTTTCTAAAGAGAGCGAAATATTTTGTTGGAACCTTTAAAATAAATTAAACGTCTAGTAAATATTGGTTTTGCTATTCCTTGCCAACTATTTACTCATTTATTTAGCTTTATGATGTTTTTTCCATGTGACGCGACGTCATTAAATTCGCTTTATGTGCTTGTGTAGTGTGTGTGTGTAGTAGCTATTTATATAACTCAATAGAATACAGGAATTTTCAGTGTGTTATATAAATTTAATACAACTATATGTAGTACTTCCCAGCAGAACAGGAGTTGTTTGTGCAAATTGGGCGTCAGCGGGGCGTGCCTCGTTTCCCTTTATTTCGCCCAGTTTATTGAGCCCCCGCCTTGTTTGTTACAAGTCCTGACTGTCTCGGCTGCAGAATTAAATGTTCTAGATCCTTGAAGGTAATAAGAAACAAAGTATTTTATTAGGTTTACGAGTGATTCGGAAATCTAAGGATTGAATTCCCAATTACAGTTGTGTACTCAAATGGAACGATAGATTAGATGATAGATTCCGCCAACAAGAAGATACACAATGTTTTATGCGTGAAACACATTATTAGGATTAGAAAATCTGATGCCATACTGCTTATACTAGATATGCTTTGGTTAACATTTCAAAGGTAACCCTAATTTGGATACAATTCTGTACTTTAGAATTTAGTATAATAGAAATCTTACGAACAGTAACTATGTATCCGGCTGTCGACTTCGAAACGTCAAAGCCGTATAATAAGAAGCCATCATTCACCACCAGAATCAATAGCGCCTAAATCTCAGCAGACACTGCCATTGAATTTAAACTCTCTTTTACCATAGTCAAGGTACAAAATTGTGATGGGACTTTTGACATTTGTGAAATATTATTGCATAACAGTCGTAAGCAGTAAGTCAAGAACTTTGTCCTGCAAAGTCGCCCGGCTCCCCTCTTTAAAGGCAATGATACACTCGTAACGAGCAATTACAGTTTCCAAAGTATCGGCGCGGCTGTTGCTACACGGATTTCTTGGTGAGGATGATGGGTACCGGAAACACGGTAATGCTTCTTGTCTTTAGGCATTTTTTTACGTCGCTAAGGAGCTATATTTTGATAAGAGCCTTGATTTTTAGACTAGAATAATTTTAATGGAAATTTCTTATCACTGTTATAGCCTTTACTGGAAGGAATAATAACAATGTACTCGTAATTATTATTTGTTCTATACGTTCAGAGTTTGGAAATATGATTTGTACGTTGATCCTTCTGAGGTTTATATTTGCTTCTGGAAATATTTATTCATATGATACTTTGATTTTACATCCGAAAAAAGTTGTGTCAATAAATAGGATATAATTTGACGACATCGTTGTTGTTTGCTGAATTACTGTCACCCTATAATCCTATAATTAACTAAGATCCTTAGTACAATTAGGAAATCCTACCTCCTTGATACGAAAACCTTTCTGTTGCCCCAAAATATTTACCGAATCACCAGACGACGATTATTAACCGTAAGCAATACTGCACGAACAAGGCAAACATGTTCAAATACTTAAAGTTATTATGCTCACACACAAACCGTGTATTTTTTTTTCAAATAGGAGTGTAGCGCTACAAGCCTGGCGTGGAATGACCGTAGACATAGAAATGCTTCTAAGCGGAGCTGTTACGTCACAGTGCGGATAATCATGCCAGCGCTTAGCAGCACGCTTTGCACGTTCCACCAGTTGATGGTTGAGAATTAGTAGAGCTAGGACTGTAGTGCTTTGATTTTATGATTACCTTTAAGTTTATCTTCATATTCATTTTGAAAATGACTGCATTTTGATTACGATATTTAATGGGAACAATTCAGAATCCTGCCAGAATCTACACCATATCAGTAATCATCGTTGAAGACACTATTTTGTAATCAATTCAACATTTACTTAGTACCGGGTGAAATACCGCTGGTTATTCCATAAAAATATAAAGAATTGATAGCCATGTTGGCAAACGCTCGCTTCGCTATCAAAGTGTGCTGGTTCCAACCCCGCTTCGCACTTCTGTAATTAACTGATTTCTAAATTTATTATTCTTTGTTTATGACTTCTTCGGAACATCATCGGTCAAACTGTTAATAAAAATAAATAAATAAAAACTTTGCCAATCCATTCAGAGATTACAGTCCGCCTGTGATGTTTATTTATTTTTCTTCAATAGTATGGACAAAATAACTATGTAGAATTGATTTTGGTTTCTTAGTAAGGATATATCCGACGTATGATTGTATAACTGTGGTATGATGCACTAACATTATTTCCTAGACCCCCTTTATGCTAAAATACAATACTAGAGGAAGTAATACGATAATAGACTGCCCCGTCCCATGGTCGCTCCATCACCGCACCGCGTCCGCGCCGCGTCGCCGCGCGGTGTCCGTCACGCACGCACTCGATTGCAACCATCGCTCTTACTATCGGCGTACATTTGTAGTGTCGGGGTACAGCGTTTGTTGCTTAGATTACGTCACGTTTTATATTATGCGATTCTGGGATAACGATTATGTGGAAAGATGGCAAGTTGATACAAGGACATGTTAAGATACTGCATAATATTTACTTAGACTATTTAACTATTAGAAAATAACTAGCGAACACAGAATATGCAAAACAATCATAGGATGTCATGTGACTACACGATGATAGACATTATTTCAAGAAAATAGACATACCCATGGTTCCTCAATGTTCGCGCCTAAACGACGAACAGTGCCGACGACTCCCGAGCCCCCACGCATCGCCGTCGGTCGCCCGCGGAAGAGCCACCCGCCAACGGTCGCCCGCGGAAGAGTCGCCCAACAACAATCGCCCGCAACGGTCGTCCGTAACGCCCACGCTTCCATACAAACCCATATAAAATATACAGTTAAAATAAGGAAGTTGTTTTACTTATGCTCAGACACTCAATATTAATAACCTCAACCGTCAAAGACAATAAGGCAGTTCCAACAGGGCAACGAGGATAACGAAGTAGGTAGGGTGCCCTGATTAATATTCTTCACTCAAGATTATTATTTCTTCACTTATCACAGGACTCTCACAAAAGGTATAGACGCGCAAATCTCTACAACAGATGAATAAAAAGCATCCCCCTCTAATTTATTAGTACGAAGTGGGTGTTAATTGAGCGCGCGTCTTCGGCGCGCAATCGCGTGGAATGGCGGCTAATCGAGTCATTAGCCGCGACAATGGACGGCGGGCTAAGCACTGATTAGTCGTAAATAAAAATAAAATGCAGAGTTTAGTACATACGTTATTATATCATCTATTCTGTGAACAAAGAATAGTAAAATAACATTGGAAATTCATCTAAAACTGTATTACCCACCTTCAATCACTTGTATGGTCTATACTGATAATTTAGATGGGACGTCTAAATAAGCGCTCCTTATTGAGCAGATTCAATTTATAGAAAGAAAGAGATCTAATATAGCTACATAGGACCCACAGTAAGAAAGACCCAATCAAAGCATTCTCATAGCTGCCAATCAAAACCTTCGAGCACAAAAGGCTTACTTACTTAGATGGTTGCGAAGCATTATAGTCACATTACAGATGATACTGGCCTCAGAGTTCAAGATACAAATTACTTAAACCTTTTATGCGTCTCGAGCCCCTTCAATAGCTATTCTTAAACCCAGGATTTCACCTAATAGAACAAAAAATGTTTATAAAGGAATAAAACATCACAAGAATGGGCCAAATCCCGCGATACCTCTGTGAAATTGTAAATTAGGAGATGATTTTTACATGATCTTAAAAGCCCTCGCACGCCTCTTTCGTCCTACGATTTTTATGGATGGTTTTAAGACCATTAATTAATCAAGATCATAAGATCATTAAGATCATTATTCTTTCAGTGTAATGTGTGTCCTTTTTATTTTTCGTTGGATTAGCACTCGACAACGTTATTCAAGACTCAAATTAGCATTCATTAAACGATCTTATGATAACATGCTGAATACGCGCCATAATGAATTTTTATATATATTCATTGACTGACGACCCATGGTTTTACGTTGATAATCTCCGAAGAATAGAGGTTCATAATATGAAAATAAATTCCAAGTAGATTGTTCAAGTCATCTTACCTGGTCAGCTGAACACGGCCGGGCTCGATACCCAGCCGAGCGATGGGAGCGCTGTAGTGGGACGCTAGTTTATTCACAGCTCGAGGCGGGAACTTTTGATTTGTTACAATAAACTCTCCTTTTACCGTCAGAATTATACAGACACCAAGTTTCTTGTAGGTGCGGGATAAACGAAAACTTTTACAGATATAACAGGTTTATTAGTTAAACTGTGTCTTAGACTGATCTGCTGTGTATGTTTTTCATTTATAAAATGATTTTCTTCGAAACCTAATATACCTATTTGAACAATTTCAATATATATATTTAATAATATGTACCTGCCTTTCTTGCAAAAGCAAGCTTTTGCAAGAAAGGCAGGTACATATTATATAATACAAACACAAGGTGTTTGTATTACAATGCGAAATATGTTGTTGGTCAGAACAGGTTTCAAAGACCGATATGATAGATACTGCCTATATATGTCCTCTTTATTCTTTACATTATTAGCCTTAATTAACCCTAAAAATGTAAAGAATAAAGACAACATATACTTCCAACAATGTGATCTGTCCCATGTAACGTATAAGGCGTTGTCACCGGCGCCTGCCCGCCAGCCCGGCCCGAGCTTCGTATAAATCTGAACATTTTTCCGGCAAAAGCTGAATTCAAAGAAGTTTAAAAGTTTCAAACTGTGTTGATACATGTGATGGGGATTACGAAGTTCAGCCGCTCTGACGGGGCCCGTTTTGTTTTACTTATTTTAATCTCGAAGACGGTAAATGGTTCACTCACATGATGTCATATTTGGATTAATGTTTTTTTTTTACTTTTGACTTACTTATCATTTTATAGTAGGCATACTTTATAATTATAAGGTCCCAAAAATATCCCTATTAGAAAATGATTAGGAGTGATAAATTTAAATTAGTTAAATACAACAAGAACAAATCAACTACTGTGTCTACACAAACAATCACGCTACTACACTGACACGACACACACTCTTCCAGTTCCATCTTGTTGAAATAAGAGCAGTTAAGGGCGTCCCTGCGAGGACCTGATAAGCGGCATATTGATGCTCCCAGGGGCTGACTGATTCCTGCTCCGGGTACGACCGACGGGCCCATTTTTATTATTAACATTAGATCGAAAATATTGACTGTATCGCCACGCCTGGGAGAAATTGAACCATATTTTCGGATATAGCGTTTATGTGACGTAATTTAGTGTCGTGTGGGTAAATATTTTTCGAGACAGTTTCGCTAAGAATTTTAAGGTCTGGAATAGAAAATGAAATCAAGAATAGGCATCAGTTCTAGGTCATTCGCTGTGTCAGAATGAATTTGTGCTAAGTGCAATTTAATAAATGCGCTCATAGAGGGTCGTAAAACATCAATTGGACCACTTGCACCAAACAATTTACTCAACATTCAACTAACGCTAAACAAAAAGACTTCAATACCAACAAAAAGCGCTCTAAATCTCCGGAATCCATGAGCTCTAAACACATCCCAGAACAATTAAAATCGGATCCCGTCGAGTGAACATTCAGAAACTCCAGCCACAGGCACTAAGCTCAAGATAATTGCTGGAGATTGTCTCCGACCGTAAGCCATTGCCAAAGTTTAAAGAATTGACTACAGTTATCTCAGTTTGGAATTGGCACGGGTTAATGTGGGTAGGCGGTAATTAAAGTTTGTGATCCCGGCTCCCGCAGTTCCTCGCCTCATCCGCGGGAGGGCGCGAGTGGCTAATACCGAACAGATCCCGTTTTTACGATTGTGAATAGCAGTCTGTCTGTTGTCAAATTGGAATCAGATCTGAGAATTCAGTTTTCGGGATATTTTAATCAACATCAATCAATCAATGATCAACATACACGAGCACTTAGGACAAAGACTTAGCAAGGCTTTTTCAATTGTAATACGAATGCATTTCCGATGAATCATGGAAAGAAGTCATTAAAATTCCAAAGGAAAAGCATAATTGCATCATCCTAAACAAAATTGTACTGCCGATAAAATGTATTTAACTGTGTTCTCAAACCAGAAGTAATTGGAGAGGGCGGGGTCGGGCCGGAGGGGGCCAGGATTCTTATTGGTAATTACCGGGCGACGAGGCACGCAGTTAATTGTGACGTCTGCTCGGAAAACTCAAACAAAAGGAAGCAGACTTCAAAAGGGCTCATTAAGTCACTGCTCAAATAATGGTGGGACTCGTTCATAGCCACTGTCGGAATGCTTACAACATGCAGTTGAGGATTTGTTTTAGCTGATTGTGAGGATTTTTCTAAGCATTTTACTAGATTTAACGCTAAACTGACCTTGATCTGGCAAAGCTTGGTTTCGACAAAATAAGGCACATGAAAATCCAAGACATATGAACTTGACGCTTTTATAATAGACTGGTGCTCCATAGCAGCGGAGAAGTTAAGACAATGTAAGGAGGAGTTTGACCATAAAACATAATAGGCGGAATAATAATAATAACATTGCAAAGGGGCAGATGCTTGTACGAGTATGTAACCGACATCCTTTCATCATCCACTCTACGCCCTGACATGTCTTCCACCTCGTACCTACACATCAGCCCTAAAATTGAAACAAATTACCCAAAATGTAGCTTCACGAACCAATAAATTACCCCAAAACAAACACACAGTCCGTTAAATCAGTGGAAATTTCCGCACACACAAATTAAAACTTACATGCCAAACATCGGCACATGGCTAACGAATTGCTACTGTTATTAATTAATCGAGTCCAAAGCGACTGCGTAGCCTCGCGACCTTGGGTCGGGCAAATACCACGTGACAGTGAGGTAAGATACTGACGGCAGGTTTGTTTTTTTTTCCTTATTGGCTATTTTCTATAGAGACTAGGCCCATCATTAGCTTTAGACGTGTTATCTATCATTTACGTCGCTGTCAGCCCGTGTGTAGTTGTATCTAAGTCAGCCTAGAGGAGCTGTACAGTCGATCTGGTAACGGCTTTAGACTCAGGTCGCAGCAAGACTCCAGAGATCACATTTGGTGGACAGAATTAACTAATTAAACATGCAAACTATTGGAGTGTTGTGTAAACTGTGAGATTAAATTAGTGGTACTCTCGTTAGCATCCGGTTTCGGTAATTATTTTAAAAAAATGCTCGTACCAACCATGGTTTGTAATTCGCAAAGATTGTGAGTTACGTTAGTTACATTGAAATTATATTTAAAACAATTTTGAGATATGCAAATGATACACAATGAGTTATTCAGTTGTAATTTGATGTTTGTTCAGTTTCCTGAAATAGCCGCATCCGTATTCCTCAAATATCTGTAGTTGGTCACACGTTGCCATTGAGCTGTGACACAGCGCAAATTGTATATTTAAGATCTGTCTTAAAATAAAATTATGGAAAAGGACTAAACTTTGAAGAACTGTTGAAAAAGGTACATACAAACAGATCGCCACAATACATTATTTGAAACAGTTTTCTAGTGTACCCACTGGACCAAATATTAAAATACAGAAAGACATTACGTTTGATAAAAAAAAATACTTTTGCGCCACTCTGAAGGGCCCGAATAACGTTAATAAAAAAGCAGCAAAACCAACGCAAATTAGGCTCGTAAAAAATCCATAATAATTTAATTCCAGAGTTCCACAATTTAACGACGGGAGCCGTGTAGACACCCTTACCCGCGATGTGTCGAACTCTCCCTAATTACAAATAGCTACGTATTTAATTATTCCTAAGACAATTAACATCGTTGATAACTTCATTGCGACGACGCCGAGCATCTCGCTATGAATTGAAATTATTTTACACAGCGAAATTACATTTTGTTGGAATTGTATTCTTTCAATTTGAGAATTAATTAATTAAAACGCTTTTTGGTTTTCTTTTTGTTGGATGACGATTTTCTTTGAAATGAGTCCAAAAGGATCCCTATACTACTCAATTTGAAAAGTGTAAAACCAAACTCAAGTACTAGATTTGATTCAGCTTAGAAATAGTCTACCTAATGTTTTATTTTAAGTAAGGACGCCATGACAACCCACTTCTACGAAAAATTCGTAAGTACCTAAGTCATGAGACCTACTTATACAAGCGATTGTTGTGGATACAATGAATTCATAGCATTTAATGGGTCCCTCGTAGCTAAAAATGAAACTTGCCAAAATGTGAGCTCAAGTGGAAAATATGTTTAGGCAACTTCACAAATCCCGGCACACACGAAAAAAACGTAACAAAGTCTGTAAAAATACTGATATTTTAATAAAGTATGGTAGGGTGCGAAGGTTTCTTAAGGCTCGCAGTTGCGTACCTCTAAACCAGTTGAATTTACATCGAGTGTCCCCAGTAGGGATTTTTGTGTAACAATTCCAACATGTTTATTATTTGGCATTACAATAATTAAAGTGAATTGATAAATGGACCGAGACAGTTGGTTTTCTTTACAGTGCAAATAAGGGATGTCAGCTCAATAGAACTACTAGCGATTTAAATTGACTTGAAGACTTTGAGTATTACCTGATGTTGAGAGCCATAATATTGGTATATTTCCATTTCAATGTTCCTTAACTATTGCTAGGAATCATTGTAAATGTATTATTAGGCAGAATTTTTATTTTATTTTATTTTATTATGTTGGACAAAGGCTAATAACATAAAAATATGGTAAAGAGATATAAATAAAAAGTGCTAACAACTTATCATTTCATAACACAGCAGGCTATAAAGCTAGTAATTGAGTGGAGCGGCGATTGATATCAATATTATTACCAACATAATGGGAACATCATAGGAAAATAAGTGTTGTGCTAGAACATAATTTGACACGGCTGTGACGTCACCGGACACAGTGCATCTAGTTTTGTTTAATGCAGTGGCGCCAAAATGGAGCAGTCAAACAATCGCGCGCCAAATTGGTAGCGCTGCGCCGGCCTCATCTCGCGGGACATTAGCTAGTGATGCGACAAGTGTAATGATATGTCGATTTTCGATAACACTACAATTATCCTAATGACATCAAGAAGTGTTTTTTAATGATACTCGTAAATAAAATACAATACATGCCTATTAACTTTGTTATTCGGACCTCATTCTTCATTTGGACCAACATATCAGTTCACCGCTGTACACCATTTAACCCATGGGGAATATACACGTCATTACATATACATTTTACTTACAGTATTACTGAATTCACACCTACTATTATATACCAGTCTTATATGCAAAGGTACAAATAATACGATAAAGGAATCCTATCGTATTTTGTGAAAGTCAATTTAACTAATCAACGTTTATCGAATCACGAGCTCATCCCTAGACAAAAACAAATGAATTGTATGGAAATGACCATGTGATCAGTAGGCGACAGAGGCGGTACCGGTAAACGAATTATACTTAACGAACCGCCCTGACTATGGCGCGTTTAATCGTATCGTGATCTCGAAATCCCTGTATTCCCCGTAGGTAGAGGCACGCGCATGGTAGGACAATAAAATCTACTTGTACTTTTGTACATTGAACTTAATTTTGCTCACATATTAAATTACTGAAACAGCTTAATTAAACTGAATTTTGCAGCACATCTGCATTCAGCAGCCGGCCATATTGCAGATAAAATTATAATAATTATCGCAAATAATCAACAGCTGCAGTTAATAATCAAATAGCGACTGATTACACGCTTCACGCGGCCCGCCCTGTATTCAATTAGTCGGCCGCCCGTGGTGCTCTGCGGTGGGCGGTTAACGAAGCTACCGTGCATCTAAACTGTTCGCGTAAAATATGACCGTGCAGTGGTCGATAACTGGAGGACAATATACTGACCACTGGGGAATGTACGACTCACCATATGCACCATGCTTTCGCTGAAGGTCCTAATGTAATGGGGTCGAGCCCGTTGCCATGTTACCGGGCAATTTTCTCTTCAATATAAGGACGATTTAGGCCGTAGTCCACCACGCTGGCCCAGTGCGGTTTGGTGAACTTCACACGACTTTTTGACGGACAGATTTTCTCACGATGCTTGCCTTCACTGTACAGCAATCGATAAATCATTATTGAAAATTATTTTTGTACATGAAAACCCGGAAATCTCAAAGAAGCGAGCCGAAATTAGAAACTACACACCTTGGTTCCAAGGTAAGCGTTCTACCAACTTGGCTACCACTGCTGTTTCACGACTCCTTTATTTTATTATCCAATACCCAATCACTATGGAAGTATTTGAAAATATATATTGAAATACTGTTGTAAATGGTTTAGCACCTCGAGCACAATCGTTTTTACGGAGCATTTTAGTACGTAAGCCTCGTCCATCCCTCTCAAGCCACAGATTTCATAAATAGGTATGACAGTGACAACTTGTTTCGACGATGACGTTACGATTACATTGAGAGTTCCTCTTCAGTTCTCTTGACAGTATTTTATTAAATAACCTGTAATATGACTCCCAAATATTAATGCGGTTACAATTCAAAGCAGGTTTTATGTATACCGGCGACACGGTGCTCCGCTGTGACACTTCGACACGAGGATGACCGGGGGTGTGTTTGGATACCTTCACAGGCAATATATACATTACCAGACTCTAACATTTATACTCGTGAACATCACATACGTACGTGTCACGACACGTACGATGGAAAATTTGAGGTAATCTTAATTCCCGAGGAGTGCCAAGTCGGCGGGATGTCGCAATTATTCCGATCGACGCTCGGCACTGGCCGGTCTGTGGGTCGGTTCGTGTAATGACACCGCAGAATATTGGTCGACGATCGACGGATATTGAGAAACCAAACCATCCCCAAGAATTGTGTGCAGCCTCACACAACCTATATTGTAGACTGAACTGTATAATTCTAATTGTCTATAAAACAACTAGGTGTGTAGATAGAAAGGGTTTTATCAACTAAACATTATAAAAAAATACAGCAGTTATAGGCAGTGTATTTTGTCCTCGTTACTTCAGGAACGTTAAATTCGTTGAGAACCTATAAATAGACGGACTTTCTTGGATATGTTTGCCGATTAATGATTCTTCTTAAATCATACAATACTCGTAAGAAGTACTTTTCGACCGGCTTCATACTTACGCTTTCGGGAATGTAATCTCCAGTCAGACGTCTTAACCGCTTGGGTACGTCTGCCACATTTCAATTTTACCTAAATATTAGCAGATTTATTATCGAGAGATTGATAGTACTTGTTGTTTTAATAACTGTACTTTGTCTACTATAACTACGATTTTATTGTTACCGGTATGTGACAGTCTTGACCGAATGGTTGAGGAGTCCTTATCCTACTTTATCGTAAATAGTAAGCTACTTTATAGTTTTTTTATTCAATACTTTTTGTGTCAAATTTTTCAACTAGCATTCGTTATTTTTGCCTGAGTAACAAAATATCTACATGCGAAATAAATTCACCCTTACCAATTAGAATTTGTAGCACAATTCCCTTTGTCGATTAAAGGGCGCTCCCGCATTTAGCGCGACACAAAGCATACTCACGCTGCCAGCTTTCGTTATCTCGCGCTTGTGCAGATTTGAAATGTAACCTTATTTCTATGTTATTTGTTCGTGTATTCAATAACTTCTATAATGCCGTCTTCTTCATAGAAATTAGAGTCTCCTCATAATACCAACTGCACATATCTGGGACAGGCGAACAGATGCAAGTTGTTGATTGTTCAACTTTTAAGAATGCTCTCCTTTCAAAAAACATGTTTTACACTGATGTTTTATTTTCTGCTACTAGTATATGGCAGTCGTGGCCGAGCGGTTAAGGCGTCTGACTAGAAATCAGATTCCCTCTGGGAGCGTAGGTTCGAATCCTACCGACTGCGAAATTGTTTTTTTGGACAAGCAAATATTTGACAAACATTAACAACACAAAATTGTTCAGCTTAAACAATATTTTTGACCCTGTTAGTTTTCAAGTATCGCGTCCAGCCTAAGCGTTGTGTTGTGTGTCTTTAAGTGCAAGGTAAGTTCTCGCAAAGGCTGCAACGTGCCTAAAATTGTCTTTTTTACCGATGAATTCATCAAATTCTGTCCAACAACTAATTACACGTGTTTCAACCGACGTGTCCCGCCTGACCATGGCGGAACATTCGGAACACGTTGTGGCGAGCGCAAACACGCCACAATCAACGCAAAACAAACGTCACACGGAACATTGATTGCCGTCTCATCTAGTGATTTTTGCAATATTACTGATTGTGCATTATATTGCTGAAAAGCTTATTAATCTACATCTAAATCTGTTTCGAAAAGTTTTGATGGACAAAAATAAACGAAAGTACCACGACAATTAAATATCAACATTTAAATATTTTGTCCTTCTCCTTGCTTCGTGTGTCTTGAATGCTGCCGTCGTAACTATTGTGACGACTTTTTGACTGTTACAAAATATTTTGCGTCATGTCGAAGGCAAGTATCTTCGACGGCTTGTATTGCGTCGCATACTGTGTGAATTTCCGTCCATACTATTTGGTCCACCTGCGCATGGGGTACCGTCATTTAAGTTCCACCCTTCCACTTTGACTAACAGTTCTTCCTGAAAAGTTTACATAACAACGCAATTTTTATACACAATCTTTTCATAAATACGTAATGAACTCGCAATGAATTAGGAAATCCATTAAACTTTTGCCAAGTAGCAAACATTTCATATATTTTAATGTATGCTCCACATGTCTGATACAACATGAACCACGTAAGAAATACCGAACGAAAACTACAGGAATCGTTTACAAACTAACCGTCGAGTAAAGTTCGAGCGAACAAGTTATGATTTATAAGGCGGCGAGGCTGAATATAAAAATGTATGAGCCCATGCAATAGCCAGTTTCCTGAGATAATAGAGTTGCTCGGCGTGGTGCAGCACGGGTACTTTGGTAATGTATATTGAAGGATGGTAGCCAAACTTATAACTTAGCTAAAAAAACCAGACATTTTGCTAAAAGCTGACCGCGATAGTTTGAATGACGTCTTTGGGTTTGGAATCTTTCGATTATATTGTTCAAATTCTTAGTACGATCCCAACTACACTAAGTTTGACTTGTTAAAATGTAAGTTCTGGTTTTCTCAATGCGAATTCGGAAACTTTTAGGCAAGTTATTTGATGTGTCGAGAACGATTGCTTTGTTCCAATCGATTGTGAGTTCGTAAGGGATTTTATTATTTTGTAAATAATCATAAGTATATAATACTTATTTTTTTGATATCAAGATAATCTCTGACTTATCCGCTATAAACTAAGGGATTAATTACAACATTTTAATCGAATATATTTATCGAAATAGCGATAACAATAACTACTATCAGAAACAACGGAATAGTGAAACTTTATTCTTACTTACTCACAAGTACAGAATGAGGTCGAATTCCAATTAGCTTATAAAAGGTAGAATGCACCTCTCACTACACTCACCGGTGTGTTACAACTTGTTTGTACAAGTGAAAGCACTCAAGGTTGCATGAGCACTAGTGTGTAAAATATAAAGATAGAATATACAGCAGTCGTGGCCGAGCGGTTAAGGCGTCTGACTAGAAATCAGATTCCCTCTGGGAGCGTAGGTTCGAATCCTACCGACTGCGAAGATTGTTTTTATTGTACCGCAGTATATTATGTAATTTTATTTATATTTTTTTAAATTATTAATAGCTATTCAATTTAGAATGGCTACATTAATTAAATTACTTATAGAATTTCTTATCTACGTGCATTGTAAATTGATTGTAATGTGACTTGGATTGTAACTGAAAATGGGAGTTAGTCTTTTAATCTATATATTTTGTCAACTATATTCATGCAATCTATAAAACATATTTGCGTTTCTATTTTCATAAATCCACTAGACTCTCAAAATCGACATTCTATAAAAAAAAACTAACAACAAGTGGTGTGGATTGTTGTATGAAAACCGGTTAACACCGGATTTCCCAATTAGCCGGCCAAGCTGGGCCACGTCGGTAAATAGAGCAACAATATCCCGACTCGGGTTGATTCACAAGAGGGATTCTTTACCACAAATCAATATATCCGGGACTGCAAATAAAAGCACTCCCCTTTCTACACATCCGTCAGTAATTTGCTTCATTTTCCTTTTCATTTCAAATGATCAAGAAGACTTCCATCTTTGTAATTACAAACACAAATGAAATTTGAAAGGCAATTCAATTTCATTCCAACTCCGGTACAGACAGCATCGCATCTTATCGCCAGCAGTTTACACGTGGCTAATGTTTATATTATAATAGCCCGTCGGTAATAGGCCGTGCCGTAATGCTCAATGGTGGGCTATAAATAATGTAAATAGGCCAGTTTCCTTAGCCCCGTGTTATTACTACACCAAATATTATGTAGGGTGGGCGCTTCCACTTCCGCAATGAAATAGATTGCCTGAGTCCATGCAGACACTATATATACACTAAAAAGTCTAGCGAAATATCTAAATTGGCACGTGTAGTCAGACAACAATTTTAGCCATTTTATATTTCTTACTACTTCATTACCACTGGTTAAGGGTGCTCGGTGGGCCGCCGTCCTAAGTAATTGAAATAAAACTAATTAATTTTCTCTCTGCAACAGATACCTGCACAAACAAAATGGCGCAACATTCAATTTGCAACCAACTGTAATGTGTATTGTTATAAACGAAAGCAATATCAGACCGGAGTGCGGCCTTTGCAACTTTGGGCTTTGTCATACTGCACTCAGACCTTTCATTGTAATTGCCCTCCGAATTGGCGAACCCTGCTTCGCTGTTCTGAAGCCAAATCCTGCTTCACTAGAGGTACTTTTAGTTTAGTTTTATAATGCAAGTGTTTTGGAAACATATTTCAATTATTTTAATGGGCAAAAGTTGTTCAACTTTTGTGGAAAGTAACGAAGTGAATTAACCTTCCCTGTGTGGATCGGGTTGGAATTATACCTCGGTTATTCTGCTCTAGTTTAAAGTTCTAAACAATATTTGTCACGGCTATCAGGCATATATAGGGGGGGGGGGGGTGCAATCCCCCCTTATCCTCATAATCGTAGGGATCCACCACTGACTGTTATTCATGTTTTCTATGCATTCCACAAGACGCGGCTCGAACGATTCGCGGACGTTAACACAGTATGTTATAAGAGAAAATACAGTTGTACAAATATGTTGTTTAAATACCCATTAATGGCATAGCTAATAACAATTTGTATCTACGTGTTCATTAGCACAACTTTTAACAATGTTTTTAACTGTACCTATAGTTTCTTAATCAACTGTTTCCCCAAAGAACTTAGGGACGGCACATACACACATTTGGTTTATAAAATAGTCAAACGCCCCTGCAATGCGGAAGGAAGCTCGCCCTTCCAAATAAACCTGCAATAATAGACGAACTGTCAGCGACGTCACGTCGGTCGCCGGGGCCCGCCGCCGCCGCCGTCTCCCGCATATAGCTCGAACCTCCCATTTTTGTCCCGGAGTAATTCCAGAAAGTTTGAAACTACTTTACACTAGACAGAAACTTGCAATAGGTCCAATACGTCAATTCGTACATTAATCCACAAATTCATAAAAAAAACTGTCTATTCTCAACGGTATTACAAAAAACATTTCTGAAAAAGGCTTTGTAATGTGACTGCAAAAAGATTAAAATATCTATAAATTTGGGGTTAATATTCTATCTAGACTAGATTCTATGTTGTCTTAACTGTATCTCCCATCAAATTTCTGTTTCATAATAGGTAGATATTATTGAAAGACGTTAGTAGCACTGACAGGTACTAATTGGCATAGGGCCAAATTAATAAATAACGAACTTTTTGAAGGTAAAGCCAATATGTAACTAAATAGCTTTAGTGGATAGTACACAATATCTGGCCGGGCAGACCTTCTGCAATTTCTTATTACATTATAGCTCTAAGGGCCGGAAGTCGCCGTGCCCACGGCTTTACGTACTTCCGGGCCCTCGCGTTCCGGCTGCGGTACGCTCTACTGGCCCGGAAAACGTCACACGCTGTTTTTCCTGCGTTTCACGTTAGCTTAAACGTGTGTTTGGGGATGCCTTTATAACAATTATTGTTTCAAATTATATACTTGGATTTATATTATTTTATAAGGAAAATGGGAATCGGGTAGTACCTCAGGTGGGATCGAAAATGAAGCATAAATAATTAAGATTTAGCTTTCCTATGTCATACTGGAACAGCTTAGAAATAAACTAGGTCTGTGATAACATAGACCCAAATAGTTCAGTGGTGCCGATTCTAGTCCAAGCAAAATGTAATGTAAGTACTCCAACTCGAAGTGCTTGTTTTTAAAGCAGTTCTTTATTTTTTAATATGGTAACAAACTGTCGCCATCCTATGTACTGGAACTAGGTACTCGTACCTAAATAAATAAAGAAAATGTTAACATTGTATTGACTTTGTTGGTCATATTACCCACCACATACCTTGAAAATAAAACAGAAACACCTATATAAATAAAGTATTACGATAAATAGCCACATAATTAGATTATCGTTCTTTATAGATAGCATAATATAGATAGTACACAAAGATGTTTTCAATATAATTAATATGGCAGTCGTGGCCGAGCGGTTAAGGCGTCTGACTAGAAATCAGATTCCCTCTGGGAGCGTAGGTTCGAATCCTACCGACTGCGAAGCGCACCCTTCGTTTTGTAAACTTGCCTCCGTAAAGGTTAATTATAAAGAATAATAAGACCGAAATATTAATAATAGGTAATTAGTTACCTGACTAACTACTACACTACTTGGCCGACTTGCTGAATCTCTTCTACTTCGCCTTGCTTGCCAGGGTCTCATGAATTGTATCTTAACTTTTAATGTAACAACAAGAAGTGCAATAAAATAATGTTAATCATAAAATAATTCCATGAGAAGTACGGATAAAATACATAAACAAGGAACATCTATTTATTTTGTTAAGTTGGTCATGGAAGCAGTTTATAATTTTGACATAACCTTCTAGTTAATAAAATTTAGGCTCAGATTTGAAAAGTTCGAAATTCCAATTAATATTAAATGAGGAAAATACTCGTAGACCTTGCCACTAGTTGCCATTGTATGATGTGTAAATAAAATTCGATCTTAGTGATTAAGTCATTTCTTGGCTGACTTTACATAACTTGAAAAAATATTTACTCAAAGGATAAATCAATTTAAGCTGTTTATGTGTCTCTTTGTCCGACAATCGTAGAAACTGCGGAAGCAATTTCAGATGGGCTTTCATTGTTAAATAGCATATGGTTAAACGCAAAAGATAGCTACAGTACATATTATATCGCTATGCCCATTGGAGCAAATAACAGCTAATCGATGATTGCACAAGCAAACCACAATCTAAGGTGTGTGTGTCCAGTAGGCAAACTGTTAGCGGCCGACTGAGTGAGCCGCAAATTTGTGGCGAACTGAAATTCGAGTTAGCTGCAAACTCATATCAATTTGCGTGCGTCGCAAGCAAACTGTTATGAGGTAGCCGCTTATTTGGGTCGACCGACTGAATTTTCACTTTACTATTGTTGTTCGAAAGGAGTGGTTGTGTTGGTCACGATGGATATTATATGTGCTATGTGCGTAGAGATTACTTATGTAAGCGATGCAAAAAAACACGTCCGGACAGGTCAATAGCTTCTTTCCAACTGTCAGAACTGACATTTTGCGGCAAACAGACTCACTACGACCGGCGAACAAGCATATCGCCATTTTAATTTCATCATGTCACATCCATTATTTTATTTATAATGTGTATTTATTGAATTTAATATTGCTATTAATTACTTGACACTGGCAAAATACTCGGTAAGCGGGTGAGGCCATATTCATATCCATTTTATTTCATCGCATTTCATTTCGTAAAGAAAGAAGAAGAAGAAGCATATCGCCGCCGCCGACTGGAACAGGTTTTGCTGTGAGTCGGCCGCTCCCTGAATCAGTCGGCGCGCGTAACGCTGCAAACTGCGTAGAGTGAGCGCAAACTAGCAAACTGTGAACACTCCATTTCAAATATATCGAAGGGCGTACTAAACCGATACGCCGCAAACTCAGTCGGCCGCTAACAGTTTGCCTACTGGGGACACAGCCTTAAGCTAGAAAAAGTACCAACTAAAAATATTTTATACCTGCTTAGTTCGTACTTTTGTTATTTGTAGCACAAATATCACGCGTGTTTGATGAAGAAGTGCCACAAAGTACTTTCTTTCTTCTTTGGATTATAACACTGTGCATGCCCGATAGGTAGCTATATATTAGGTGCTGGTAGACAATCTGTGCGCGGGACGCCACTGAAATATCATGTACACATAAGCCGTCATACATGAAGTACAACTAATTCATCAAACTCCCAAAAAAATTGGTGTTGCGCCAACATCACTGTCCCTATGTTTATTACGCCATTAAATGCCAATAAAAAGATCCGCAGCCGGTAGGATTCGAACCTACGCTCCCAGAGGGAATCTGATTTCGAGTCAGACGCCTTAACCACTCGGCCACGACTGCTTGTAAGGCTGTTCGAAAAATGCTTTTAGTATCAAGGTAAGCATTATTTTGGAAAATAAATGGTCTCGACTCTACTTACCTACCTAAGCACAAGTGGTCCGACAAAATGTATCTTATTGTTAGCCCAAGAAACATATCAGGCTTCTTGAGAACTTACATAATTATTTACATTTGAAAGCTAGGAAGTCGTATCATTTATTGCAGTACCCAAAGTCAACCGTTTTTTTAATAATGCGTTTCGAACGGTTATTAAAATTTATCTAATTTAATATAACAAGTTCTATCCTAATAAAAAAATTCTTCAACATAATTTGTAATAGCATTACATCGTATTCTTAATAGCTGTTACGTGATATACTTTCAAATAATAATTACGAGAGAATGCAGCCTTAAGGTCCAGGGGAGATTTAATTTAAAAAAATACGCTGTCACGATGATCTGAACTGAAATCAACGAAACAGTTACCACCATTGATTTTGATCTATCATCAATAACTATTTCGCAGGGTATGTACTGTTAAAGAAGTTAAATATCTAACTAAAATTTTGCAATTATTTTTAAGACTTGATATGAATGTTCTTCGAAGTACAGATCACACCACACGCAACAACTAAACATTAGGGTATCCCAATTTAAAATATGACACTAGGACGTCAACCACCTTAGTCCTCCTGTGACTATGCATGCTGTAAAGCAGCCGAATCGTCGGGAACGTTAAAACATAAAATAAAATTCAAAAAAGTAAGTAGGTAAGTTTTATTTCAATATCCAGTAAGCACGTTTAAGGCAAGGCAGGGTAAGAACAAATTTTTAATCTGTGACGCAGGCGCTTAATTAAAAGATATGACTTATTACCATCTATTTCTACGTTACCTCTCCACTCTCTCAAGAAATGAAACTTAAAAGAAAAATTATACGACGTTCGAAATCTACAATGTATAAGATAACTGACCCTCCCACGATATTATCATCAGGGATTATGATACAACTCTTAAGTTAATTATTAACTCGAGCCCTTTAGATTCGCTTCCCGGCTTAAATGATTTAAATATAAATACTTAATTCAACGAAGATTCAACTGTGCGAAATTCCTTATATTCCGAAATTTGGAGTTGGAGATAGTAATAAGCAAAGAGTTTAGAAAAAATCATAAATCTATGGAAATAAGTAAGGTTTTTATAATACCTATGCATCGCAGAGCGAGCGAAGTCATATGTTATGTTCAAGTTGCTAAGTTATTTGACCCCAATATACACAACTGGCAATAAATACATCTGGCTTCTGAGCTTAATGATACTGTGACATACAACAAATATCAGATAAAATTCTTAAAAACTATGACCAATATTTCTAGTTTCACCACAAGCACGTATCGACAGAAATGTGAAATCAAAGTTCTGGTAGCATGGAGAACAGAAATCACCATAAATCTCCACACGCTGTGAACACGCCTTCAAATCGGAGCCTCGCGAGACGACGCTTAGCATCTGTATGGTACGGAGCCGGCACAAGCGATGGGTATAGTCCATAGGCTATGGGAATGTGCGACCCTTCAACAGTGGGCCGTGCCCAGACCCAGTCACTTGAAGTACCCAGACTGAGTCACTTGAAGTACTCAGACCCAGTCATTTGAAGTACCCAGACCCAGTCACTTGAAGGGCAAATACTCGTAGCATTCAAATTTAAAATAGGAACTTTGAGTAAATGGGTGCTGAAAAACTTTAGACATAGTTTCGGGTTAATTTATTATGTCAATTAGAATATTTCTGTGAGCTGTAATACAATGATTATGCTGGGTCCCTAACAAAATTATAACCTTCAGAGTACATATAAATTTAAAAAAAGCAAACACACTCACGGCTTTGTAATATGAGGGCATGAGACTATTGTCATTATACCGAGCACACACCCCAACGACGCGAGGGGGATTCGGACTTTACATAACTTTTTAAATAAATTTCCCAATCGAATTGTACATCCGAAACTCCAACTATGACCATACACAACGATCATATATATATATCGAGACTTCCTCTGGTTCTGACATCCACATCTATAATACTGGGATATAGAACTATGGTGTTCTCTAATAGTGGCACCCTTAATGTTCATGTGAACTATAAGCTATGTGCAGGAGGTGCTCCACCGGGCGCATAATAAGCGGTAACGAGACGCATTGTGGCCGACACTTGGTTAACGTTCGCTTTTCGAAGATGCACCATCCTTTCTAGTTAAAATTTGAGCATTTTGATAGCGTAAATAAAAATCTAAACGTAAGTTTCGACGTCTGTCCTTTCAGCTGATATTAACGAGCACTATCAGGTAAACCAAAAGATTATATATATATATTTTTTAATAAGGCTTACCAACTGAAACATTCATAACATTCCTTTAAAACAAATGAAATAGAGACCTATTATTAGAATGTTTTTAACTTATTGGCTAGTGCAGCATTTGCAAGGCGTATTATTTCCATGATAACAGGCACTCTGCCCGCGAAGCGCTTATGCTAAAAAATATGTCAACCCCGATCAAAAATATGTCCCACTCTATTCATCAAAAATATTTCCACATTGGCTACAGAGCCTTCAGGCTGACTAAACCAAGTGTTTAAAACGATATTCAGTAAGTAATTTGATTTAAAAGCTGCTAATCTCAATTATTCTTTAATCGGCAAAGAAATTTGCTGATTAAGCCGCTAAATGGTAATCCGCTTCTACCTAGTTTAGAATGGATTTGCTTATCAATAGATAGTGTTTGACAGGAGTAACAGTTAATCGATTATCTTGAGTATTTATTAAAACTAAGAAAATTAATAAACAATGATTGCAAAACAAAATATTGCCTGTTTAGTTGCAATAAAACGAATTTTAGGGATTTTATCGCGTCTATTTTATGTTTTTACGTTCTCGACGTTAATTCGGCTGCTTTACAGCAACCATGGTCACGGGAGGTCTGAGGTGTTAGACGTCCTAGTGTCATAGTTAGAACTGAGGAAGCCTTATATTTAGTTGTTTGCAAAATTAAATTAGTTTTATTGCAACATGTAGTATTCGTAAATATAAGAAATCAATATGTTGCTTATTTAAGTTTTCTTTTTCAGATCAAACGCTGCAAGAAGCTGGCTTTAACGTTTGGGTTCCAGGTGAACCCAAAGATCTTTTAAACAAAGAAAACTGTGGCTCATTCAAGAATGTGGGGATGCTGAACGATGTGCGCTGTGATCATCGATACGGCTTTATTTGTGAGAAAGAAGTGATTTGGCATTGCATCAATAAATTAATAAAGATCCTGTGACTTCGTTCGCGTAATGTTGAAGTAGAGGGATTTCAAAATATGTAATTAGATTAGATGGTGTAAATTAAATAGTTACAATAATACCTATTAAAACAAACAGACAATGATGTATGTCTATATTTATATTCTTTGTTTACAAAATTATTATGTCATTTTACCTAGGTTTGTTTTGGTAATGATTCCTTATTGTCAAAAGTCACTAAGCATTTGACATTTCACAATTCCTTCTAGTGTCCTGTATTTCTCACATTTAGTTATTTTTCGAGGTCCTACCTACCTTTTCTTGAGGGCAATGTGCGAGTAAATTACAAATAAGCTACTAGTAATCAAAATCTAGTTAAGCTTTACTTAAAATTCGTTTAAGTGGGCGGCCATTAGTCAAACGCCAATACTTCTTTGTAATTTTAGGCCCATCCCTATTCAAGGGAAATTCCTAAGGGATGTTTTTTTTGTGTGAAATTAAAAAAGTTTGAGTAGGTACCAGCGCCGAGGAGCGCATCTTTGTGCTGTCTCTAGACATTGGGGCAAGTGGGGATTATTGGACGTGATGGTATTTAGAAATATGTATCTATAGTTCTAATTAATTGAATTCATAGCTATAACAATAGAAATAAAGACAAACTACAGCAAGCATCTTTAAGACTGTCAAAAAAGCACTACATTTGTCTCATTTTTTTCACATAAAAAACAATGTGACCTTTAATATTTCCAAGAATAATTTCGTAGACGACGATCCAAATATTAATAATGTGGTCGTCCTAGCCGCCTCTCCCCGCAGCCGCTATCAGCGTGCCGATAATTTCCCTTAGGTACGTATCGATGGCAATTGACTTATGGAATTGTTGCACGACCCTGGAATTTTAACAATTCATCATTTCACGTCGTAGCCCCGCGGCCGTATTTTATTTTTAACTTTTTGATTTCGATAACTGGTTTCCGTCGGGGGGAATTTCTTACGGAATGGAAATATATTTTTTGCGAACACTTTTTAAAGGTTCCCGGTGTCAGATAATAAAATATGGTCGACGTTTTCGCAGGGGATGTGAATTTTTTTTCTACGGAATTTGCTGGTTGATAAGATTCTTTAAAGTTAAGCGTGGCACCATAGAAAAGACTATATTTTCTCAAATCAATAAGTTGGAGGTGTTATTTATTGGAATCGTTAGAAAAGGTATTTGATGGTTTCCGGTCAGCCGTATTCTAACAAAAAAAAATGGAATTGTTCAATAACTTTTTTTCTATTTCCGGTCAGCAATATTTCCAATTTAATGCAGATGTTCTGTGATCAGCAATATGAAACAGATTCTTCATGGCGACGCCGCCGCAGTTATATATTTTTGAGACGACACTGTAAAAGTGAAGCCTTTGGTAATAGCTTTCTTAACATTATCCAAGTCTATTCCGTCAGAATTATTTACTTAAAAACATTTTTTATCGAAGCTAAATGGAATATTATCTTTATTATACCCTGGTTCACTAACCATACCTAAAACGCAGTACTAGGGAGCCATAACACTCATGTAGTTATTTGTGTTGCTCTGCATCGAGCGGGGAACTGCGCGGCTTAGGAATGCGCGCAGAGTGGCCCGCGAGGTGCGTTTATTGCATTTTTGAGTGAACCTCTGAACTCCTACCCTTGGCAATAAGGTGAGCACGTTAGAACAGTATCTTGGATTTTGAGAAACACGGTTTTGGCTATCAAGAATTTGGGATATTAGATGAACTATATCCCCAAAACGTGAGCGAACAATATAAGCCTATAATAAATTGAAGATTTAAAACCAGTACCTTGTTAGCTCGTATTTATAACGAATACGGTGGAAATTCCTACATGTCTTATTCAATAAGATCTTTCAAGTTTAAGTGAGGGCCACATCAAAAATAAAGTCCGGACAATCTCGGTAAGCTTTGTTGCATGGTAGCCTTATTCTGCAACTTTGGAGACGGGTTGCACGTCCCTGTGTTCTTTCATGTATTGCTGCTCGGAGACAATAGCGAACGATTACTGTATTTTTTAATCGGTTCAACGAATCCTTAATAACATCTTGTCTTCGTCTTTAGTCTTATTTGTTGAAAACCCTGACTTAAGTAAATAATATGGGACCTATATTATATTCATGATTTTTTTGTTATTTCTTTTTGGAAGAATTATAAAAGTGATATTGTAGGTAGAATATACGTACTATTCGAATGTAGTTTGATAAGAAATATTGTTGATAATAATACGTTGGTTGAACAAACGACAGACTTCCATTTAATTAACTTCATTTACAGTTAAATTCATTTAAAACAAGCAATAGCTATGTAAAAAGACTAACAATCCTTTAAATAATGTACGACATCCAAATGCATTACATTTTATAAACAGTGTATAATTAATTGCTTCCACTATAAACAAAACTAATTAAATCATAGTGGCGCGTCGTAAATTGCAAGAAACAATTAAACAGCATCGCGGGACGGCGCGCAAACACTCGCTTTTAAATACAAGCGAAATCTTAATTAGCAATGAGATAAAACGTATTTCAACCGGCCGACAAAGCAGGACTATCGTGCAACAATTGCTGGCAACTGATTGCTAAACGAACGCTACAGGAGAGAAGTGTCAATTAGAAGCCTGCATCTATTACATAACAAGCAATTATTAAAACATCCATCATTTCAAAATAAAACACAATTATACGAATAAGTGCTAGTAAGCGATTCTGCGACATTATTCACCTTAGGGAACACATTATTTTTGTGTGTTGCATTTTTCTACGTAAAACATCAAGTCCGTGAACATACACCTAATCCTTACTACATAATATCATAATATATACTACTCATTACTGAGTTTGGTCTAGCGTTCACGCTAAAATGCAATAGCAATTTCAAATCTATTATTTGGAATTCTAGTTTCACGGTTACCGTTACCATTCTTCCGCGATCTTAGATGTTCTCATATTTAATATTTAAAGCAATTTTCGCACAATTGCCAAACGTCTCACTATCATGGTATAACACTATTCGTTACAGAATACAGTCGCGTGATTCACAGGGAGAGAGTGGACGGTATTCATTGCAGTTCCCGAACTAAACAGCGCTATGGCTGTCTCGTTTGTAGCAAAAATCGTTTATATTGATATGAGGTGATAAAACCGTAAGAATTCTTCATATCTGCGATTTTTTTTATTTATGCGTTCCTTCGGCTTATTTAAAATTACATTGACGTTTTACAGGAGACTATAATGTGTACAGACAATAGAAAGGAAGCTCACAGTCGGTGCATCATCTATGTAGTCGAAACTGAATGGATGATAACCCCGAGTATCATCAGAAAGCTACGCCAAATGCATCTGAATAACAAACACGAACACACATAACTTCTCACCCTCATAATACAAAAGAGTTTATCTCAAACATGCTGTACACCGAGATGAATAATGCAAGTACAAAGATTGCAGGCACAGAACATCAAATGCATTCATAAGCATGCCCGCAGTTAGCCGGCTTGCTCCAACTTCCACTGGCTACATTTTTAAAATGCAAATAGAGGAATGGATGAACACCAGAACTGTTTCAGAAGGGACGTCGTTCACATATTAGTCGGAGAATATTCATGCGTCTATAAGTCGCCGCACTTCGAGCGACTTTGTATCTCCAAGTTTGCACTTTGAGTTTTGAAAGTTTTTTTGTTGCGGCGCTTTGAATAAGTTCATCTATGTTAAGTATCATTTTTTTGCACATAAGACCTGCACTTCCGTTGATGAATATGTTTTACAATACCATAAGTACTGAAGTAGTTTCCATAATTATTCAAAAATATTGCTTATAAAATTCTGCTACCAACCACAAAATTAAAAGTTTCGATGCAATAATGACATTAAAGATTCGTCGTAAATAACGATAAGTAAATATCTTCACTTAAAGGGAAACTAGCAGAAATAACTATAATAATGACAGAACCATTCCTTCGCTGGTTTTCGCTATATATTGTTTTGCATCGCAACCCGTAAATCTTACCGGCTGACTTTGCTAAACAAATTACTTGTAAACCGTTTGTGAGAGCCGAACGGAGAGTTAGGAGGTCCATATAGACCCGAGTAACTACGGATAAGACTGGCCATGTTTCGGCTAACTCCGGGCAAAGTACGCCCAAGTTCGCGGCGAGTCCAACGTCCCCCTTTCGCCTCTAGCCTCCTGGCCGCACAACTTTAATTGCCAAGAAAGCGAGGGAGGTGCGGGTCAATTGATACAATTTGATACGATTTGTGGGTAGATGCAAGTTGGGTAAGTAGGGGAGTTGTGTTACAAGGAGCTGGGATTGCATTCGCCGTTGATTATTGTTTGTCTTCGGCGGTAATTGGGTTTGTTGGTTTGGTTTTTCGGTGGTAATTTATCGATATCCTGGTACGATAGCTCGGAAAAATGTTTGGTAGCGTTTCTGCTTAGGTAGCTAAGAGTCGTGAACGACATATTGAAGCGCAAAAATCCAAGCCGATCTGTGCAGTACACGCGATGCGGCACATGCACATTAAATTAAATTATTTAGAAACGGTACGTAAAAGGATTGTGCTTGCGTTACAGATATCAGAAGTACCGGCTATCGAAGCCGTGTAGAAAATGGTGCATGCGTTCCGACGCTACGATGTCACAGATAGACGGAGTAAGACTTCATTCTTAAACACCCATCTTTTTTGAGATTACAAATGGATGATTTTGTCAAGTGTGCTTGGATGGCCAAATTTAAAACTATAGGGAATAGCGAAAAATACTTAAAGGACACTCGAAACTGCATTTTTTTAAAATAATTTCCTGGCCCACCCGTTGATTAAAAAAAACAAACGTCATACTGTATTATTGCACCATCCGATAATGTCGCTAATAAATATCAAGTTCTGGGAAGAAATGTTGCTATATTTCAAAAACCGAATTATGCAGGTTTAATGTTCATTAAAATCGATCTCGAGATCCCTTTAAGCATATTTCGACTTTCCAAATAGTTTCGGATTTGGCGATCCACACCCTCTTGAAAAATTCATCTTTTCTACCATAATGGTACCAAATTTGCTGTCATTTGCTACACGGAACCCAAAAAACACCCTCCAATCGGGATTCTTTAATGAGCAGGCGTCCGCTGACGGTGGCAGCGGTGGCTTTTAATATTTCACTGTACAAGTAATAATTAGTGGTTCAGTGTAAATACACGGCGGTCTTTGCAGTCGCCCGCTCGGCGCGGCGGGTCAAAGCGTTTTAATTTACTAGCCACGAATAAACCGCCGACGAAATCCACTGGATGTCTGAATTTAAAGAGGAAATGAAGAGGTTTGTGTACGCTCTTTTGTAATTAACCGCGAGCCCTTTGGATTGTCAACGATGTCGGGCGCGGGCGGCTGGCGGGAGTGTCTTTTTGGTGACGTCTTATTATTTTATGTAAAGGTGATTTTTTTCCAAGAATTTGGCTGTCGTTGTTCAATGAATGCTGACGTATCTCTAAAATACTTTGAGAATAAAAGAAATGTAAAAATATAATATGTAAGTGCCCCCAACAATTTGACGTATACATATTGAAGTGAAATTGTGGTATTTAACGTGTTGTATATAGTAATTAACCTGTAAACCAAATGGAAGGAAAAAAGACTTGAAGCTGAAATTATTATTATTTTACTAGTGGTAGGCTTCGGCCGTGGTTTTCACCACCCACTGAACAAAGCCATGTCGCCAAGCGGCCTAGCCGTGTTCCGGCATGATGTTCGGTGTTGCCATTCATGGATGGCGGGTCAGATCAGCTGCGCTGCATGTGCATAGTGAATGTAGCGTCTCGATCTACTACCGCCTTCCTACCCAGGCAAGTATGCTCCATCGTAGATCTCATCATCACTTACCGTCAGGTGAGATCGAGATCAAATACTTGCCTATAATTTAATAAAAAAAAAATGTCACAAATATCAACGCTACCATTACTTAGGCAAAGCAAGATCAATATGAGGTGTACGATTCAGCCGTACTTTTCATGAACTCAGCACTTGTCATGGCATTAAGTAATCGGCGCGTGCTCACTTATCACGGTTATTTCTTATTTAGTAAGTAAGTTAGCCCAATATACTTTTATAACTATAATTCAGTGCACACCCTTAGCAAGGAAAAGGTGTATCGGACAAATTTGGTGAGACCGGTCATGAGGTCTTACCTAAGGCCCTATGAGCTCAACCTTGTTATATTACTTTGATTAAGTATAATACATAACATTATGATTATTATAGTATGTCATTAATAATATTAAAGTTCTTGTTCTCATTTACATCATAATAATAATTCCAGCCCTTTTTAATGTCCCACTGCTGGACACGGGCCTCCCCTCAATGCGAGGGGGATTAGGCCATAGTCCACTACGCTGAACTCTTACTTTCCTCTTACCTCTCTTAACTCTAGTACGTCTTTGATCTATGATGAAATCAAGCAACACAAAACGGTTTAGCGAGTTTATCAAACTCACAATACAATGTAAACTTATTGAGCGATGCCTGATGTCTAGATAAAGCTAGAGGGGGGCCTAACTTGTGGATGCAACTGTAAGCGGGCGAACTTGGGAATTGCGTGTTGTTATAATGTATTGGACATCATGGCAGACACAGTTTGTACTGACACAGACTTGGCTGCGACCGTTTTAATTATTATCAGCTCCAAACGTCTGTTTGGATGATAAGTTCATGGGAACTTATCATTCCTTGCAACTAGCGACCATCCCATTTCCCTTGCCTCGTATAAATTAACATTTTAACATAAAAATCTGTGTTACGACCACTATCTACGTTCGCGATACTATTTCACAATGATTAATCCACACCAGTCCTGTTTACCTTTGCCTTTCCTGGTACCACTATACCAACGAACCCTTATGCATGTCAACATTCAGGATAAATCTACGTACATTGAGTATTTATATTTTTTAAAGATTTGTTACTTTAAACAAATCCGGCAGTGGATCAGTAGCTAATGTTTGGTTCGTTTGATGAGTAAGGTGTCGGGGTACAGGCATCAGCTCCGCCTATTCTTATCAAGTCGGAATCAAACCGCCTTTTTGCGTTAGCACCCCTCGGCTCTTGTTGTTTGTGTGTATTGTACTTTTCGACTCGCCGGAATAATTCCGCTGTTACTTTTTGTAACTGATACGTTTATTGCCATGCAAACATCGCGCTGAATTGGATTCGGCGCAATGAAATAGCAGTTTGCATGGAGATTTTGTTGTTAGTTGTGTACGTATTAGTTTTTTCAGTTTGTTACAGTAGGTTTTAGCAGTGCTAAACTGAAAGGTAAATTACGTATGGTTTAGGTACAATTAAATTTAAGTCGTACGTATTTTATATTTGACTAACTGTTACCCGCGACTTCGTCCGCGTGGTATTTAACAAAAAGCGGACGAAGTCGCGGGTAACAGCTAGTCTAAAATAAAAGTAGCCTAAGTTACTCCATGTTATATCAGCTATCTGCCGGTAAAAGTCCCGTCAAAATCGGTCCAGCTATTTCAGAGATTAGGCTGAACAAAACAGACAGACAGACAGATGAACAGACAGACAAAAATTGTAAAAAAAATTTTTTTGCTATATGTACCGTGTATATATCTAAAATCTAAATGCACTTAGTAAAAAGCGTTTTTTTTTAATATTACAAACAGACACTCCAATTTTATTTATTTGTATGTATAGATAATACCATATAACATATGATAAATGAGGTCCTCTGAAATGAAGGCGCGGCTCCAAGTCTATGCCACTTGTCTGCAGAGCGAGTGATCTGTCACTTCACTGTCGTCCCATGAGACTCTTTTCGTTAATTTCTAATGCTCTGCCTCCATAATCCCAATTGGACTCTCGGATAAAACCTCGACACTGCCGAGTCACCTGGCGCTCCCCTCCCTTGACCTCACCTTCAGTTATTTTTCACGCGGTAAACGCGACAGGAATTTATAATATTCATAAGGAAAATGAATTCCCGCGACGTTGGGACCGGCGTGGTTTATGTTCTCCAATAATGTTAAGGGTTACCCATAAAGGGTGGGTGAGAAGTCGCCGAGAGGTACGTGATTCGATAATACAGTTGGCAACATTAGTTTTAACTGAACTCTTGCCAGGTTACTTGAACACCAGCTATTGAGCTGCTGTATGCTTTAAGGATTCTCTTTTAATCAATTATAATATTTAAAAAGTCTACGGAGTATGGAACTCACTGTGCTTGTAGCATTTATTATATATATGCTACAATACGTAACTTAAGCACCACATTACACATATCAGAATTTTAAGCCGATTATCAGCGGCTTGGCGCTTCTGAGCTGGACTACAAAGTGAGCAGCCTGTGCCCGGCTACGGGCGCCTCATTATCATACAGAGCGCGTTCCCGCAGCCCGCGATATAAACGCGCTGACTCTTAAATCCGACGAGGCTTGAGAGCAAATGACGATACAGGTGTGCGAACTGTTATACAGTACTGTGTTAGAAATATTTATTTTCTTTCCTTTTATAGAAACTGTGATTTTGCACCGTATCTCTTTTCCATCCATCACTCACCGATGAGAAGCCATTCATTCAAAACGTGAAACCACAGTTAGTACAAATATTTGTGTGTCATAACAATTTTGATGTAACGTAAATGTCCCCCAAATATTACTAGCCGTATAATATATACATTTCCGATCACAAAGTGATAATATCAGCGTTTCGTTGATCACTCGACGGTGAAAGTTACAAGTGGGTGTTTCGGCACCGTGACACAATCAATAGCTTGTATCAACAACTTCAGTTGTTCGATGGGACGTACGCACTGGGCAAACAACACGCTGCGCGTCACCGCATAACTATTTATAATACACTAGCTGACCCGGCCACGCGTTGCTGTGGCTAACACCAAAAATTTAAAAAGTGGAAATAATTGAATTATACGGTATTTCGTTCACTACAAAATAAATTTAATTAATTTTATAGCGTCAACAACACGTGGTAATTATGCTGTTAAAATGTAGCTTATATGACACGTTCGTAGATTTACCATAGTAGCGCCATCTATTGATTACTTACTCAACCCAGTCGAAAGGTATCGACATCTGTTAGAATCATTTGGAGTTAACAGATAATTGTGACTGTCAAATAATAACAGACAAATAATTAGCAATAAATTAAAATTGCGACTATAATTTGAGATTTAAACTATCCTATCTCTCAAGTTGGATCGAACTGCACATGGTGTGCGAATTTTATTATAATCGGTTAAGTGGTTTAGAAGTCCATTGAGGACAAACATTGTGACACGAGATTTATATATATATAGATAATCATTATGTGTGGATTTATAATATATTAAAAACTTAAAACGCCGTTGTACGTAGTACAAAAATGCGCAAGTTGGATGAAATGATTTTCCATTCTTTAAACAAAGGCAGTACCCAAGTATTAATATTTTAGAATTTTAGGCGATTGTCATATTTTTTAAATGAATAGTGTATGTGTGAAATTTCTTGTCAGTCGGGCGGGCGTTTGTGTTGCAAACAAACCGTATGTACGGCTATCTCTAGATCAGTGCTGTGCCTTGATACGGGCTAATAATAATAATAATATTCAAACCGTTAAACCTAAATCATCGGTCGAAATCAATCCATTCGTTCAGGATCTACGATGCCACAGACACACAGACTGGGGTGAAAATTTTTACACATCGAAGGGGGCTAGTAGGAGAGTGTAGTGTAACTATATATGACAGATCAATATGTTAAGTATACCCGCCAGATATTAGATGAATTATAATTATATTGCTCAGACAACAATGCCACAGTAGACTCAGCAGATGGGCATTTAGAGACATCTAGTGTCTTACTCACAAAACATTTTTATCATGATGTTTTTTTTTATTGTAACGGCTACACGCTATGTTACCTCGTATACCTAGTACGTAAGAGCCGTATAGTGATAATTAGCGGTGCCGCGGTGCGATCGCGATGCGACCCGCGCTGATTGCCGCGCGATACCGCGACTGATTGGCGACGCGCACGCGATCACTCGCAATCGCGTTTTATACAGTAACGTGGGAGATTTACATGATACACCCTGATTTGATCATTTATGTTCGCATGCACGTTTTAAAGGGTTATAATCAATTTAACTTAACAAACTCATTTCCTTCCAAAGGATGAATGTCGCGTGTGTGGGTGAGAAAGCTAGGGCAATAGGTTATAGCCTATATTGTCCTGACGTTTTGGCAACCATTACGATACGTAGTGTTAAAATAAAAAAAATAAAAAAGGCTGAGTACCTACTCATTTAGCGTAAATTTCGTTTTGGTCATAGACGATAACGAAACACTCCATTGTATCGCATAATCCGTTGACCGATATCCAATTTTAAAACGAAAACCATTAAAACGAGCCCTTTAAAAAATAAATAATCTAAATTAAAAACCTAAATTGCATTCTTAACAAGACGATAACATCTAATATCTTGTTCAAAGGCCCCATTACGAATAACAAGTGGATTGTTTGCCTGTCATTATTTATCAATCGTAGAGCTGTAGCAATTAGAGCGGGGATCGCGTTACACGGTGGACCCTTTGCTTGCGAATTGTTCTGACTGAGGAACAGCGCCAGGAAACATTTTTATTTTTTTTAACCGACGACATAAAATGATTCAATGTAGGAGTTTATTTTATTATCGAATACTAAATATATATAACGTTAAATCAAAATGATTAAATTCGTAAAGGCTTATAGGGATACTAATACATTGTTTTACTTAACTGTACAACCGAATTGAATGAAACGCGACGACACGTAATACTATTTACATCTTTATTATCACTACTTACTTACCTATTATTTTAACTTTAACTATTTTCTGAGAACCTGTATAAGGTGTAAAATAATGTAAAATAACTGAACAGGTCAACGTTTCGTAATACCGATCACGTTAATGTATAAAATATATGTGTAAATAGTGTAATTTTTAAGTATGCGTATTCTTAATTTTCCCTGTGCCCTTAGTAGATAAGTGGTGTTATTTACACCTTGTATATGACGAATAAGAATTAATATTCCAAATAATCTAATGCGAGTACAATAACCAAATTATACATAAATTAAAACCTATTGTAAATAGTCTAAAAATATAATCTTTTTTTTTCTCACTAAATCATTAAGCATCTCATCAACGAGACGGTGAGAGATACTCCAAAATTGAAAATTTAAAAACTTCCTCCTTCTTGAAGTTGTTTAAAAAAACAAGTACATTCATGACAGATATAAATAGCAAGGCACAAGAACCAAATGTACCGCGACATGGTTGCCGCGGCAGGCGGTAGTGAGCTCACCCCCGCGAGATTTCAAACACGAAATAAACACAGGTGTAGGGTGAAAACACCTGTTAACAGTACTTCAAAACTAAATTGCCTTTCGGGTATTTTGAATCGATGTTTCATTTTGTCTGATTAATAATGATGATAAAACAATACGGGTTCAAGATGAGTACTAGTTAAACAGATAAATTAACATCGGTAGGGTCAACAAATATCTATTATCACATACCCTTCATACCTCGCGTTCAGATCTTGTAGTAGAGCTAAGAAAAAAAAATGTAAATGACAACTAAGTGCCCCCGTAGGCCTATACGTGATAGGGATAGGTTCAAATAAAATAACGCCTAATAGAAACCCAATACTATAACTTTTCTGAAAAAATATATTTCCCATGTAGACAAAATTTACACATTTCAAGCTGTTCGAAGTTCAGATAACTGGCCCCCGCACCCCACGCTTTTATATTTTACAATGGAATCTCTAGCACGTGCGGTATTGGAGGCGCCCCGGAAAGCTATTACATTAGCTTATTTTGAGTTTTCTTGATACGTATAGACAGTTTGAGCGTATAAAAATAGAGCATATAGCGTATAGAAATTAATCTACTCTTTCTGTAGGGTCCTAGTTGAACTAAAATCGCTTTATAATTAGTCAAGCTGTCTATCTTGTGCTAATTGTAACATAAAAAACTACCGAATTGAGAACCTCCTCCTTTTTGAAGTCGGTTAATTGTTACGGATACGTAATTTTAAAAAGTATTTTTTTAACATTTGAGGCAGCCTTAAATACATAGTATAGTTAATAATAAGTACATAGGTAGAGGCAACCACTGCTTGTGTTTCACGTCGCGCCCACATTCATACTTAACTCATTTACTAGCGCATTACATCCAACTTTAATCACCGCTTCCACACGTGTTCACAAAATTTGTATCCTTTACCCTGCCAAGCCTTCCACCTACTTCGAATCGATTCCCATCGCTAACGGACGTAAAAATACAGGGGTGTCAATTTATTTTTTCTCCATTACACATGGAGTATCTTCCCACCCTCGTAAATAATACCTCAATATATTTCCTTGATTCCTCCGTACTTATTGTTGAATGTCGTTTAAACGGCCCGGAATTGAGGCTCGTGTTACATGCTAATAAAATTCACCTGTTCGCGAACCAAGTGTGTGAATATTGCCTCATTAAAAATAAGGCCGTTTTAGGGGTTGATACGTGTGAAATCGGACCCAAAAAGATTATATTTAAGGAAGCAAGAGGAGCGGGTGGGTATCTCTGGGTTTCGGCTCTGTCCGACCAACTAACCTGTGAGAGGCTCACGTCTCTGACAGGGTTGGTACTTAGTCAGTATAGAGCTATCACAGATCACCCTCATATTATTAGATAAATCAACTTGTATTGGAAATTTCTGGCCAAATACTGATAACATTTATCTCCCACCCCGTGTGCGGATGCCGCGACAGAATAGCACGATGGCTTTCTTTACAAAGAAAATTCTACGTAGATAATGTATGACTTCAAAGTTGTTGAGCAGCACTAAGGTTTCATAATCAGGTAGGTATGTTCGCTCAGTGCATCTCGTAGCATAAAATTTAGTGCTCTTTCTTAGACTTCATAGAAACAATTTCTCAAAATTCAAGCACCAATACCAAGTTGGACGTCTGGCAGCACGAGTTGCGAACTTTGTTCCCCAAGTTCTTTCTCGGGGCGTTATTTTTCATTAAAATATTGCTGTTCCGCCGCGACCCCGTTCCCTAACAAGTCGGCACCCAGATGCACACTCCTCCTATATTTCCTTGCCCTATATTTTCCTATTTGTTCGTGCGCCGTTCGAGATAGCTGCCGTGATTGGTGTTCCGATCGCCAATAGAGAATATAGTTCGCGGCAAAAACAATTTCCTTAGATATTGTTTGTTTGAAATGTGGGATATATTTTCTTTGAAAATTGCATTTTAAAATGGGAAGCGTTCCCGATATTGGAGCGTTGCGTTAGAGTTTATTCAGTAGTCGTTCCATAGCTTGGATTTACAAAGAAGTTATTATACATACTATATTATTATATATTGCCCGTATTTTGTATTCAAGCTAGTATCTTATTTATAGAGATTAGTCGATACTTCGGTTGAACAGAACGTTGTTCGCTGTTTATGTAAAAGTAGATGTTCTTTATTATGATACGAATCTCTCTTTTACTTTTTGACCTATCTACTGCATATACTAGTTTATATTGAAGGATCTAACCCTCCGCTCTACGACAATATATATTTCTTTTCTGCGTCTCTATAATGTAATTCCTACTCTAACTAGAAAGAGGGAGCTGATCAACAGACAGATGCCAATTATCATCGTTACACAAACCGTCCCCGCGCCCTCCGCCATCAAAACGAAGGAGAAATTCAAACATTCTCGACAGTAACTGAAGCCTTTTCTTTTATCGTAATGCCGTTCCAAATGAAGAGGTTCCCGTTATTCAAATCGCCACTTCAAATGCATCCACAAACATCATATTCACCCTTATGGCTTGAACGGTAAGGCTTAAGACGGCCGCACGTGCGAACTATTGAATTGTAAAATAGAATCAATTGGCGCGGGATGCGATCTTTTTTAATGAAATGAACTAGAAATGGGCGCGAAAGTCGACCATTCGGTTTTAACGAGACCCTTTGTCATATTCCCTTTTGTGAACGCTCTAGTCATTTTGGAATGCAATTAATTTGCGGAGGTCCCTTTTCGATTTTTTGGTATTAATTGGTGATTTTAAGGGATAATTATGTTGACGTAGAGGCTGAATTTTTTTTTCGATTCGGCTGCGGAAAGGCGAAGGAGCCCAATAAAATCCTGCTATTCCTAATAACTGAAAAAAAAAATCATATAATAATATCATAGCTACATACATGATGTAAGTATATCGACTCAACAAATATCAACGGTCCGAGCCACTATGGATTGTGTGATTGTATAACCCACAAATTAGCTATCTGGTCCCTTGCATGGGTGATACGCTATTTACATATTATAATTACTGAAATTTGAAGAAGTAGTATTTGACGTCAATATTTTCAATTCCCAAACGTTGTCTGTTTATTGAGATACAAACTTTAAATTATGTCTGCCTGTAAAGTCCAGCCTACGCCCATATTAGATTTAGTTTAACAGTAATTTGTTTCACTTAATACCAGATTTAGGTTCGGACGAACTTTTGATAGTTTGACTATTTCAAAGAGCCTCTTTAAATTACGTTTACTTAGAGAGTGGAGCCGCCTGCGCCATTATTACTATCTGGCACAGTTTATAGTGTCCCCCTCCGCCAATTCCCTTGACAGTGAATTGAACTATAACCATGCTGGGTTATTATTTAATAACCTTTGTACAACCTATCACGCTTTATCCTTGTCTTTAAAAAACTGATTTGATCTCAAAGCTTGAATGCTAGCTTTGCATCATACTTATAGTAAGTATGTTAATGATAATCTATCTAACTACTAACAGCAGAAAATTAAATTATCTAGAAATAGGAAACCCAGGATTTGTTGAATAACTTCCTGTTTCCAATCTAGTATTAAACCATCTCGACTTGTATCCACGGTTTGCAAAATTTCGCTAAAATATTTTTCCTATTACATAAAGTCAACATAAATAGTGGCCAATATGTTAATCCTGAATATGAGCGCATCCTAACTCTTTACCTGCCGGCTGCAACTGATAGCGCGATAAACTTCAGAATACATTGGAGAAGGCGACGCGTGCCGCCCGCGCGTGGCGCCCGCGCGTGGCGCCCTAACACATCATGTGTAATTTCATCTTGGACCTTTTATATCGCAGTGGTGGTTCGCGGCCCTGTCAGGTAAGAGTGTGTTATTAGACTTTTTACTTTAAAAGATTATCAATAACCATTACCTACATTAATTAATACTTTTTAGCGGAAAAGCGAAGATAGTCTAGGCAGGCGGGTCGTATGTCTGGCAGGGCGGCCGCTATGCCCCGACGGTTATTGTCGGGATTGAATATGTTGCATGCTCCGAAAACTCTCATAGTGCGTGTCAGGATTATATTGAGAATTGCCAATTGTTCTCAATGCGTCTGCAGCGCCATCTGTGTAGCTTCTGGTGCGGTTGAAGAAGTCGCTACAACTTTGTTAAATATAGTTTCACAATTGAAAGAACTAATCCAGTTAGTATTATAGTGATATTAGTATACAATTAAAGGCAGAATAAAACTACAATCAACTTAAGTATTATTTGGTCGTTCCCAGCAACACGGGAATGAGTGGAATAATCAATTGTGTGCTTCGACTGAAGGTCGGGTGCTGGCGACCACCGGCACAGTTTTGTAAAACTGTGCCACCAGTGGCCTTAGCTTCAGCGCTTACTAGCGATTCAGCTGTGTACCGATGCAAATATTATTTTCTCTTTAATCCGAAATCTTCTATTTTCAGAATAAAACGTAGTTAATAGATAAATAAATCCTTTAAAGTTGTAATAAAAAAGTATTTTCACATACAATCCCATCCCTACTACTGCATAGTGTAACAAGTTACTGGTATGGAAACAGTTGTCGATATTGGAGCAATAACGGTATCATTTAACTGGGATCGTTACTTTTAACGGTAACTCAGTCTAATAACTGTGACCCGCGCCGTTCAGAATACATATAGGAACAAACAGCAAGGACTATTGTTAGTATTGTACTTATTGATGGCTTGGGGTCTTACAAAGTTAAAAAGGGTTAACATATTACACAGAATATGCTAGAAATGTTAAATTTACCTGACATATAATGAAAAATACGTAGAACTACAATGACAAATTGTTGTGTGCAAAATATTCAATTACCTAAAAGTTATTTATCAAAGCGAAAAAGACTACATTCCACCGCCTTATGGACTAAATTTAAACATTTATAGCGAGATGAAACACAGTATAGGATACAGTAAGCTGGTCGAGTGAAATAGCTAACATGTCCAGTAATTATTCTAAACAGATGCGCGAATACGATTTATGCAGACAGGCGAGGCTCCGACTCAGATGAGGAAATGAGGGTCAGTTATATGAAGGGTATATGATATGACAAAATATTCGGGACTGATGAATAAACCTATACTCGAAGAATGGTATGTGTGTTAAGGAAGACCCTTTTCTTGATAAAAAAAAGTGTTGGTGATACAACTCCAAACTTATATGAACTGTGTAAATACAACGTATAAACTAAAAACTAAATCACAATTTGCCGTAACAATATATTGAAACCGATAGATGACGTCATAGTCCCGCCGAACATACTAGCGTAGGAGGCGGTATTAAATTAGTGGCTGCATTAATGAAATATTCGTAAATAGCACAAAGGCAAGTAGATGCTTGCCTTACAATCCAATTAAGCCGAGCGCACACCGGCCCGGGCTGTGTTTAGACTAAATTACTGGCCGTGTAAGCCACCTGCAAGAGGTGGATTACTGGTGGCCGTATACTGGTCGAGATTGCTTGCGCGTCCCAGCATGTATACACACGTCTTTAGATACGACTATCGTGCAGATATATCAGAATAATGATAATGAAATATAAATAAAATTGTGATGAGAATTATTTCAGATCTTATGCAACTTTTGGCAGGTATGCCATTTTGAATTAATTTTATTGAACAGCACCTCTAGTAGAAGTTATCGAAATATCGAATAGTTTTCGTAATCTGGAATATCGCACACGATCGATTCGATGCCAGTTATTATCTTTATGTTTCTATATATATAACACAAAGTCGTGTTAGTTACACCATTTATATCTCAAGAACGGACGAGACGATTTTTATGATCTACGAACAGCAAGCTTACTATAACTTCAAGATTTGCAACGATAAGGTTTTGGTTAGTTAGCAAGCTTTAGTAGAAGAGATCAATAGTACTTAGATAAGACGGTATAAAGCCCTCCTAAATATCCATTAAACTCACACGCATTATAACTGTCACGTATATTACTTAAGTTTAAAACTTAAGCGTAAGTGCTCCACAATCTATTTCGCGAGCATCTCACGTGCTCAATATCGCTAACAACAAACTTTAACTTGAATATTACAACTATAAGTTGTACAAAACTGTTTTTTTTTTATATTATTTTCAATATCGACTCGTGTAACCGACACAACATTATTTTACAGTTCGGTTATGATCCAAACCAATGTGAAATGTTCAGTGATAGTGGTTCGGGGTACGCAAATGTAAATTTGTGGCCATGAAAGGCGTCCCGAAGTGTCAATAGTCTACGGGAGAGCAATAACGAAACGGCGTTCGAAAACTAATATACAATGTAGGGATGCCTCATGCGAGAAACTATAAATTTAGAATAACGGTATTTTTAGAGAAAAAAGTTTTATTTATTTTGTATCTAATTGTAGTTAGCCAGACCTAGTTACAAAATATCATTGCCAAATGTAAGTTATCTCGATGAATATTTTCTTAGTAATTATCGCAATATATACCTATCCGCAGGTTAATGAAAAAATACTCATTGAATTCTAGGTACCTATAATAGATGTGATCTGAAGCATCATTTTACTGCTTTTATAAATAAAGTTTAAAAATATAACAACAGATGTTCGTTTCTCGTAAACCGTATCGCAATGTTGTTAAAACAGAGTGATACGGGTCAGCTCGAGTGCTGCGTTTAATTAGCTGACAGATCTTTGTGTTCCGAGTGTTTATTCTAATTAACTTTTACCTTTACACAGTTCCTGTTACTTATTGTTTTAATTTGAACGTTATAATTCTCTTTAAATTTATAAAATATCTACGTATGTACTATTTCTCGAGAAATTATCTTGAATGTCAACAAAACTAATATATAATTTTATTTACAGCCCTACCTCGTCACAACGGCGGTATCGCTACAAGGTTTTTTTTTTATTACCTTATAGGCAAGTATTTGATCTCGATATCACCTGATGGTAAGTGACGATGAGATCTACGATGGAGTATACTTGCCTAGGTAGGAAGGCGGCAGTAGATCGAGCCGCTACATTCACTAGGCACATGCAGCGCAGCTGATCTGACCCGCCATCCATGAATGGCAACACCGAACATCATGTCGGAACACGGCTAGGCCGCTTGGCGATATGGCTTTGTTCAGTGGGTGGTGACTAGCCACGGTCGAAGCCTAATAATGGTGGTGGAATAATACGTAGTAAATTCAGTATTACTACTCCTCGAAATATTACCACTACATAGAAAATCCTTTACAATGTAGAGGATGTAGAGTCTTCATCCATCCAAGGGAAGATAACAAGCTGGTACTCGACACAGCTAAATGTAGTGTTAAAGCCCAAACATAACTTGACGCCATTAAAAGTCTCTGAATATAATATAATCGTCAAAGTCAGAATAATCATTAAACATAGCGCCTTCATTATCCATTCGCGGTGCGGGCGGGTCTGTTTCCCCGGTTATCCGGGCCGGGTTACACCACTGCCGCTAAGTAATTTATCCGGGATTCGACTTAACCGCTCTACATCCGGGCGGATTTAAAATAAGGACGCCATTAATATGCGTCGCGGGGAAGGCAAATAGCAACAAGCGCGTTGTGAAGAGTAGAGCAGAGAAGATGTCCAACTAGGTAGAAGTAGACTCTCAAGTTTCACATTGTACCTACAATACTCTGTAGCAGCTGGACTTGACAGACGATTGGTGACCAAGAATCATACCCTCAGTGTACACGTAGACACTGACACTCAACGCTACCGTGGATAGTAAATCCTGAAGACCTTTACGATCTGATTAGCGCAGTTGGTAGTGACCCGGCAAGCTTTGCCGAGGGTTCCGGGTTTGAATCCCGGTAGTGCCAACTTTTTCTTGATAAACATAAATCTTTGCACCCGCGTCATAGATGTTTAATATAATGATTATACACTGAGTTCGCCTCAGACCATTGTATGATACCCATAATACAAGCGTCGCGTAGTGTGCGACCGTATAGTAAGTGTGTTAGTATAGCGATATTATTATTATTATTAAAAAGAAACAAGATTTCACATTCGGTTTTGGGCCCTGTTCACACGTCGACACTAGGACTGATAGACTAACAAACGGTTTCACAACATATCAATAGCCCGTACTTTCAACTTATTACACAGGTAGCCTACACAAATTCTGTCAAATAAGTTGTGAAAAGGATTTATCTACCTATTATAAAACCCTGATCGTCTGGTGTCAAACTCCTTCATGTTTACCTAGCTTTATACCCTATGTAAACATCTTAGGTGACATAATATCCCCATAAAATGTCCCATGTTAACAAAATAAATAGTTATGGATATTTTAACGGGTTATTTTATTATTTCCCACATCGATACTGCCTAGCTTAGTTTACATTTAGTAAATCCATACTCAACAATTACATTAGCAATATTATTACAGAACAAATAAATGAACAATGATGAACATCGACTCGTGGTAGAGAGATAGAGCCTCGATGCTCATTAGAGCTCTCGTAATTAAATTACACCAACCAGACATTCATAACTAATAAACATATAGGCCAATCTGTTCAATTACTGAGCGTATTTGAATAGATTCCACGTGTCCATGGACTACGACGTAACAACAGTTATTATTTTTATTGAAAACTAGCTGTTGCCCGCGACTTCGTCCGCGTGGTATTTAACAAAGACAATACCGTTGGCAACAGCCTGCTCGCGCGTTCTGAGCCCGCGGGACGCATTGCAGGTTGTTGCTATCAAACTTAATCAGGCGCAGCGCTACAAAATTGGTTTTATTTTTTTTTCGTGAGATCCTATGTCTTTTTCTAAAATAAAAGTAGCCAAATTACTCCTTGTTACATCAGCTTTGTGCCAGTGAAAGTCCCGTCAAAATCAGTCCAGCCATTTCAGAGATTATCCGAAACAAACAGACAGACAAAAATTTTAAAAAAAATTGCTTTGGTATAGGTACCGTGTATACATCCAAATGCACTTAGTAAAAAGCGGTTATTTTAATATTACAAACAGACACTCCAATTTTATTTATTTGTGTTGTATAGACTAGCTTCTATTTGTATGCACGGAAATGTTATCATGCTACACTGTACGTATATAAAGGTGATAACAAGCAAGTATATAAATTGTCGACATCCAAAATCACGTTGTGTGACCCCTCTGCGTTCAGTTAATCACATCGTTTGAAGACGCCGCCCGCTGGATGCTGCTGTAATTGTTTTATTGCAAGCACTAAAGGCCCGAGTTGAGACGTCGCCGCTAATAGCGCGATTCGTAAACAAGCGTCGTGCGATCGTTGCGCAATAGTCGCAAGCTTATCGCGGCCACTCACCCGCCGGTTATGACTCCGGGAGATAAACTTTTGATGAATTTGAGATGTTATATGAAAAATGTTAACTTTAGTGCGGATTTTGAAATTGTTAAATGAAAAATTGTGAATGACATTTAATGTGTTTAGTACATGTGTACAGCTACTATACTGAAACAACTGGGTCTCCTCGTATTAACTATCATAATCAGGTCATAATTTTAAATTAGGTCAGAACAGAAGCTTGACCTACACCAAAGAGCAAATATTGCACCTCCTCGATTTGCTACGCATAAGTAACCCAGTTGTTGAGCGTATAATGAAAACCGCTACGCCGTCGTAGCACAATATCCATACTACGAGAATCCTAAGCCATTCGTAGCACTCCTTGTATATACGTACTTACATTAAAAATGATAAATTCATATATTTTTAACGGGGTACGGCAGAACAACGAAACGTTATTATTTCGAGACGCAAGTCTTGTGTTTATAACCCATATTCCAAAGTCGCTGACTTGGCAACGGCGCTACATGACATCTTGAAAGCATTTTTAAGTACCCCCCTCCGTTAATGTGTGGCGTCTAATAAATTGAGATATTCGTATAATCCCCCTCGTCGGAGGAGGGGTCCCTCGGCGGGACCTCTGTATTCTTTGTTATATATCACGAGATCATGCTATTATATTAAGGCGGATGTTGGTACACTACTTTCCGTAGTGTACGGTATACATAAATAATGATATTATCTGCTCTTGTAATGGTTGTTGTAGCTTTTGAACATTGGATATTATGAAAGAGATAATAATAAACAATCCAACGTATGGATTTTCTTTGTAGTTCGCTATACTTACAATCTTAGTTGGCCCGCGAGACATTCACCACGGGCACTCGTGTAATCTAGGATCAACAAAAATATACAAAAAATTAAAAAAGTTTTTCGGAGAATTAAAAAATCGGGTAGATAATGTATTTTTACTACAGGACTTGGACAGGAAACCGTCTGTTAGGACAGCTCGTTTTTGAAAGAAGTATTTGCTTCTTAAAGTGGCCGCGTTCCGCCAGAAATTGTGACAAACTATGGACCACCTTCGGTCACGCCCTCTCGCGAGGGCCTGACGCGAGGCAATATACTCGTAACTAGTCGAGGGATCAGTCTTTCGTTCTGTAGACTAGGAAAACCATTACTCTACACCGGTTTTAATCACACATACAATGACTTTACAAAGTCACACAATTCGCTAAAACACCGTATTAATTCATATCTGTCCCCAGTATGTTGTCCACTAAATAAAACATGCGACGCCACAAGCCACGGTGGCTTATGAAAACTAATGATAACGGCGCGGTCTTCAAGGCGTGTGGGTGGTGCTTAGTTTTAAATCCATTAGCGAGAGTAAAATATCACTGCGGCCCGCCGCGCGCCGCGCCGGCCCGCCGACGACCGCTACAGAAAGGCACGGAGTAGTGCAAAGACATTGTTCGTGGGTTACTTTGTTTGTGACATACCTCCCCACTATTCGTCCTTCTATTACTTGATGATTAATACTTAACATGATTACCATTGGAGATATTGCTAATGTTCGGTAACACCCAGTGTCCAACTGTTTCTATGCGGTTTATATAACTATAATAATAGTCTACTAGTTGCTATGCCAATGCTACTCTAACATTTTATGAATCGGAATTTCACAGGCATGGTATTGTTACAATAATTATAAAACTTCATTTTTTGCTGTCATACTTACAACTAAGGAAGTTAAAAAAAATTTATTGCTAGAAGAATATTAATTCACCTCACATTCATTTAATTAACCTAATTCGTCCGTTAATTTAAGCTGAAATCGCTTGATTTTATTTTGCGTCCGTACGGCCGAGTCCACTTCTGTTCAGAAATAATCTCCTAACGCGCAGTGATTAACGTTTCACTCCGGCTGGGGATGTGTCTTTACTGCAAGAATTACTGCAAGAATTACTGCAAGAATTACTGATAAGAATTACTATGTATTATATTGCGGATAAATTACTTACCACACTTTTTAACAACATTGTTATCATATGGTTAAAATACGGGTTCTTTCAGTAGTTCAAAGTTCTTCCGTTCTCCCATATGTCTCTGACGCCACTAATAAAAGCAGTGGTGACGTCCCTATCATCTTATGTCCTTCTTCAAAAGTTAGCTTTCTTCTATTGTTGTTTAAATTTATCGTCAATGATAGCCTATCCACCTTCTAATTACCGCTAAGTTGCGAGTTGATAAAACCAAACTCAGCCTTTTGTTGCGTACGTACTCGGAGCGCATAGGTATACTCTCAACAAATTTTCAATTTGAAGTTCACACTAAGATCATTCCAGTAATATTTTGTATTCCAACCGTTTTGAATGTTCTTAAAAAAATATCCCTTCAAATAAACTAAACCGAAAGAAATCACTTAGCACACTAAATCACTACTTTCTGAGAAATTAACGTCTACCCAAGTTATAGCTGCTTGTTTTAAATTCAGCGTCTCTCGGAGACTCAAAAGGGGCGGGGTTCAGTTCGCGGCCATTACTAAGATAAATGACTGCTGTTGTGAATTTCTTCCCCTCACACCCCCGGTAATCCTCTTAAGGTAAGCGGTTTGAGTAAAAAAATATGAAATTTTATGGTTTTTAAAAGTTGATTGCTCGTAGGTGTTGATGTGGGTGTTATAAAAGTGTTTTAGTTACAACCGTGCTATTGTGAATATCTAAACGGAGGTGGCACCGAAATCAGGGCTGTCGTTTTTTCGGTCATATTTCGATTTCATTACACGCATTTCTATGGATTCGAGGTACTTATTCTCCTCTATAGGCGATGTTTCTTTACATAGAACCTGACGGCGTTTTTAAAGTTACTACTTCCATAGTACGTCGGGTCAGCCGTCTTGGATAATAAACCCTATCGAAATTCAATAAAGCCACATTTTTGACGGTATATTTACGACTAGAGTAAGGGTTAGGAATGACGTAAAAGAAACAGCCCGGTTAGAGTTCAAGTTGGTTTTTTTTTATAATATTGAATAATAAGGTGGGTTATTTATGAGTTAATCTTGCTTCGAAAAGTTGGTAAAATCGGATTTTTTTTTAGGTGCGATTACTCTAGAATCTTTTCGTACATTTATGTTTTATCACAAGGCTTACACTAACTATAAAGTCAAATTATTGTAAAGTATTTAGAAATAGATACAGCAAGAATATAGAGTGAAAATATATTTTAACCCAGCACGTACGAGAGCTATAAGTATATATTTGACGGGCTGATTAACTCAGTTAGTAGTGACACTGCCTTCTGCGCTGAGGGTCCCGGGTTCAAATCAAAGTAGGAACAAACTTTGTGTGATGACGAACGTTTGTACCTGATATAAGTATTATATACTCGGTTAGCCCCAGTCCATTGTACGGTACACATAATCCAAGTGTCGCTTAGTTTGCGACCGTATAGTTGGTGTGTTCGTCTGGAAAAAGAAAATAATGATAATAAATACACCACCAGCTCCATAATATTATTTGAAGTTCGGAAAATTCTCTCAGAAAATATTCAACTTAGAATGCTGACCAATCAAGGTATTGAGTAGTGTGTGCTTGAGATAGAAGCTATATTCTGTGCAGTGCAGGTTCGCCGCACAGGAGCGTTCAGCGATTCCATCTGCCGCTAAGCAGAAACTTAATAATGGCCTTTAATAGTCCATTTGCTGCTCAGTTCCACGGTTCATTATAGTATCCGGTTATTTGAGATCCTTTGTTCATTTTCACGGAATACAAATAATATAAGGAAACACTTGTATGACATTTTATTTAATTACGTCATTACAATATCATGTTGGCCAGCGGCTGACTCGAGGCTTCGGTTTTGGACCATAAAACGGTGATTAACATAATTCATACATTAACCAGTCGGTGCTAGTTTAACTGGCTCTATATCCCGCGTTAGCACCGAAAACTGAGCTCCAAATAGCTTATTTTTCAAATACAACAGAGACTATAAATAATGGTTGTTATAGTCACATACCAAGTATTTGTCTCCATTGTAGGTATAATTAAAGATCCGGACGTTTTCATTACCGCTCTACATACTAAAACATACAGAATTCAGGTTTCCGGGTGTGAGTGAGTGGGTAATTAATTAGCATAAAATTACGGATCCCTCTCCCGAACGCTAGAATTATAACGAGAATTAATTAGCACAACAAACGCAATTAGAGCGTGCGGCTGGCGGTTGCGCCTATTTCATATCGGTACGTGCTGGGCGAGACCTTGGCAGCGGTGCAGGCAAGTAGTGGTGAGCGATTTGTACGCTTATATATACATGGATTTCTTTTATTTACACAAATACTATATATTGAAATAAACCTTATTTTAGGACATCAAACACCTCAGTCCTCCCGTGACCATGGTTGCTGTAAAGCAGCTGAAACGTCAAGCACGTAAAAACTTTTTTTTTTTTTTTATTACTTTATGGGCAAGGCAAGTGTTTGATCTCGATCTCACCTGATGGTAAGTGATGATGAGATCTACGATGGAGCATACTTGCCTAGGTAGGAAGGCGGCAGTAGATCGAGACGCTACATTCACTAGGCACATGCAGCGCATCTGATCTGACCCGCCATCCATGAATGGCAACACTGAACATCATGCCGGGACACGGCTAGGCCGCTTGGCGACATGGCTTTGTTCAGTGGGTGGTGACTAACCATGGCCGAAGCCTACCACCAGTAGAGTTGTCACCTAGTTGGCACCACCCAGGGTCACGTGTAGGGTATCTCGAGGGTATTTAATTCTCCTACGGACGAAGGTGACTCGACCCCAAAAACAAAATAAAAGCGTTGAAATCTGTAAATAAGTTTTATTTTAACTCTTATAAATATTTGTATTAGTTCAATGTTTGGGTGAATGTTTATTCCCGCCTGATTGCGTGCTCAAATTAAAATCTTTTTTTTTATTAATGTAAACCAAAACATCTGTTAGGTATAGTCAGAAGTATCCCACCGGTTCGTAATGTTGGTTTCACTGAGAAGAGCCGCCAAGAAATGCAATGGTTCTTTTTCGGAGCAGATGCAGACCGACTCTAGCTACTCCACTTCTGTTAATCAATAAATATACAAGGATAGTGGAAAGATGACGTGCTACGTGTGAGAACATGTGTAATGGTTACCTATTTAGATGACTTGGACCATTCATTCTAAGATGTCTCTTCATTTTACACCAAGAATAAAATCTTTATCCGGGGATTAGGCGGCAGTCGCGGTTGGGCTGGCGGGGGCGGGGGATGCGGTGGCTATAATTTATCTCACTAATGGTTTTAAAGCTGACATCTGCCCTTTATGCGCGGCATAAACAAGCTACACAGTTTTATTTTTACAGCAAAAATGCATTTCTCCGCTGCCGTTAACTAAATTTAGCTGTGATTTTCGATTGTATTATTTTTCCGCGCAAATTAACAAAGCGACTTTCGATGTAACGACAGCGTCTTGAGGAGTAATAATATCTCGTATATTGATTTTCTTTGAAAATTTTATGAGCCTACTCGGTTTTAGAATATGTACGTCATTTCGTGAGTCGAATGAAAACCTAGGCCGTTTGCCTACAGAGCAGTGTGTGCTCGAGTCTCCCTTTGGTTGTTTTTGTTAATGGCCATTCTCTTCATTCCTATTCTGTGGTCTCGCCGTCAAACAACGCAACCAACTTTCCACCCAATAAATTGACAAAACAGCAAAATTTTGATACTAAACGTACTAAAGCCCTTTCATAACCGGCGTCTATACGGCTACAAGTTTCCAAATCCAGCTTAAAACAACAATAAATAGCTAAATAATCTGCGCGCAGCACCGCTGGCAGCTGATAGCGCGCTTGAAGCGATAATGCCTGCTTCTAATGCCGTCTCGCCTCTTTATCTCGCAAATAAAGTTTAACTGTACCACGATTAAAACTCCTGCGAGGATTAGAAGCGTAGCAATATAGTTATTAATAAACATTAATCCGCTGAGCCCGTTGTTGAGGTTGTGACTTAGGAAACTGTGGGATGCGCAAAATCTTGACGAGTTAAAATATTCCTGAGTAGCTTCTGACCGCGGTTCCATCCGCTATACCTCAATAAAACATAGCCACAGCACTCAGAATAATTTAGCTTTCTATTAGTGAAATAATTTTCAGAAACGGATCAATACGTCAAGTGCGAGATTGTTCGTAAGCCAACCGTATACTTTATAGTCTATCGTATTGAGACATTTTTCAATGGAGAATTGAAACTTTTAAATACTGCCTCCTAGAGGCGCTTTTCAATTATCCATGCAAAACGTCTATATACGGTAGACTATAAAGTATACGGTTAGCTCGCATTTTACGTGCAGGAAATCCAGAGATTACCCCCTAGTACATCCATACTCACAAACGTAATACCTCATTATAATTATAGTAGGCAGGTACAAATTATGTTTCCCTGTTGAGTGAATTCCTCTCTCGAGTACTAATAGTCACAATGACCCTATAGCTGAGTTATCAAAGCATTGTTAGAGCAGCTGTACGCCATGCACTACTTATATCGGCTTTCAAATGCCACGAACAAAGGAATTGTGTCATATATCTATGCAAATTTGTTAATATAATATTGGCAAGTTCGTGATATACTAACATGTACAGTGTTTTACTTAAATAATCATTAATATTTAACAAACAACGGCCAAGATTTTGATACAGATACCGTATCCATAATGTCTTGATTGTATGTTGTCTGTCTGTTAGAGCTCATCATGGGAATACAACTGGACAGATTTTGAGTAAACTTGGTATGGTTATAGCTTATTACCAGGGGCATAATATAAAAGAAGTACTTTGTCGTGTGGGAAATGGAAGAAGTCCCTCGGGATATCAGAAAAAAGTAAACTCCTCACATACATACCAAGTCCCGGGCACTGCATAGTAATGAATAAATATTGAATTCCTTTGCTGCATATTAGGTTAAGTAGTTAAGGTAAAGTATTCTTGGAAATATTTTCTCGATATTTTTATTCAAGACACTTTTAGTGAAGTCGTGTAGCGCTATAGCTCAGTTGTTAGCCGCATTGTTAGAGCGAGTTTAGCGTCGCGGCGCGACGCGGGGTTCGTTATCTGGAGTGCAACGAACAAACTGTTTGATTACATCACAATATGCATTGTGCATAGAAGACGTCCTTAAAAATATATGACGTATAAAACTTTTATAACTTGGTTATGCCACACAAATATAGCCTTTATGTAGCATACACAATAGGTGAAGTTACGACTCGAGGCATCGCCAACAAAAAACATCGATTCATACATTTAAAAATATGTTTTAATATCACAAACAATGGCTGGCACGTCGTAATTCACGACAATTAAAATTCTGCTTAAGTTCTGGCTCGCGGGGCCGGTGTGCCGCGTTTTTACTTTTAAAATATAACGCGTAGGTGGCAAAAAGTATAAAAATCGTTTGGACCGTCCGCGGCCGTTATAAATGGCCGGTAATTAGGGCATACAGCGAACCGCGAGCCGGTGGTACAATGAGAGATGCGTGTAGTGCAACTGAATAAACGAAAAATTTATGTTTTAGTAATTGATTTCTTATGCGTTACATTTTTTTTATTTACGGCGATCTCCATGCACAATTTATATTCTTGTAAGGTATGAACCATATTTATATTATTGTAAGGAAAAAATAATAAAATGTGTGTGTGTGTGTTTATTTATCACATATAAACTAACACAGTTTATTTAATCACATAAATTGTGGATACATTTTTAGACATGAAACCTTCGCCGAAATTAAAAAAAAATATAAGGAAATGTTTTTTTTTCCCTAATGGCAACATGACACCAGTGCGGTAATATAACCAAAAATTACGGTGTAAAATGAGCTGCATCTATATGAACAAGTGTGTTAAAAAAAATGATATGTTACGATCCAGATCGTGTATCCCGTTCCTCCGAAGGTTAATGGTACTATTACTTGCCAGTCATAGTGTAAAACAAAAAACAAACGCACTACAATCCCCGACACATAATATTCAACATCAACCCGAGCGGAACACTTAGTTACACTTAGTGTAGCCCCCTGTTTTACACTTTTTCCTAGTGCCTGTTACACGGTTATAACGGAGTGACTAAGCGCCGACTTTTTGCGGATATTATCCTTTAGTGTCATGTATTATAAGCGTTTTCGCGAAAAAAAACGGTTTCACACCTCTTTATAACGCCATCGTTCGTGTTTACCTGTGGCCCTAGTAATATTATTACACAGATTTGCTTGCGCCCTAGTCTTTCTCTCTTTCATTATTGATAGGAGAGAGCAGGATACATTGATATTTCCTTTTTTTACTGTTACCTCTTACTGCGCTAGGGATACAGTTACTGATGTTCCACTGAAGAGTCATACTGATGTGTATAGTTATGTGCGGACTGTTTAGTTCAACGTGTTTTATCATATTTATTAAGATAGCAAACAAGTGGATAACTTGATTGCAATTTTTATGCAATTATTTTTGGGATGACATAAGTATTACGAAGGTACCTCTACTACCTACTACTCTATATTTATAAGGGGTTAACAAGTAGGTCATAGCGATCACGCTTATGTATAAAATATATGTATATACAGTCTCCGATTTTGCTGTGAGAAATTGAGAAGTCCCATTTCATCGCGGATTTTATGTAGTGATAATTTTAAAATTTGTAATAACTAGATACTTTTTTCGGGAATGTTACCTTTGTAACCGGACCCCTTAAAATACTTTACACTATTATTGTTCAACCTTATATAAATAGATCTCCTAAGTAGGAAGATAATATAAACAACAAATTCAACCTCGAATTCCTATCCAATGGTATAATTCTGTTCAATATATGCTTTCCTACGTTTAATATTCCATTCAAATATCAGTCTCTCGAAGCCGCAGCCCCTCTGCTAGCCACAGGCAGAGCCACATCCGCAACCACATGCACTTCTGTTCAGTGTTCAACTCATATTATGAATATTGCATGCAAGCTTTCTTGCGTCCGAACCATCCGATGCCTGATTAGGGCTGATACAAATACTGAATGACACAATGATAGTTAGCGAACGAATAAGCACACACCGAATGATCGCTCGTTAGCCCGCCCCACTAGTTCACGAAATCTGTACATTTAGAGAAGAAGTAAGTATGTAAAGTTTGCTATAAAGTAAAAATCACGATAAAGAATTATCAGCTTTATTAATTTAGCCATTACAGACATTCTGTAAATCCGTATACAACTACAACAATAAAGTCTAGGTAATGTGATAACGCACCAACCCTAAGCAAATCTAAAGCCAAATGCGAAATGAAAATTTCATCCGAAATAATCGCGGCGACGACGGCACACTCGACCTCCCATACCGTGCTGGGGAATTATTCATACGACTGCAGTACTAAGTAAACTATCAAAGGCAAATATATGAAAACTTATATTTATAGGTAAGCTGTTAGACCAATGATACAACAATATATTGCAAGCCACTTAAAAAGTGCGAGTTGATGGACCGCTTCACTATAGGTGGTTTCTTTTCGATACTTGCTACGCTGACTGGCCGGCTGCATTCCCCTAGACTTTGAGATTCAGCTGCTATTATTTCAGTTTAGCATCCAACGTATATATTCTCCGAAAATATTCATCAGTATCGAAGAGACGAGCCAGCGCTAGCATTACTTACAGTGCATCCAACTATTCCAGATATAGAAACTAAACCTGGAAAGGTAATACAATGTTGCCAACTTAAATTTTCAAAATCTATCAGACTATATTTTCCTTGTTCAATAACTGTACAGATCAGTGCTAGACTTCTGGGACCTACTTTATCACTATTACTTACGGGTTAAAATACAAAATCAATTTACTGACTTTTTTACCTGCAATATTTGGAACCAAAGAAGTGGTATCATTTGGGATATGCAATTCAATACTTATAAAGTATGCTAAGAAAATTGATGATAGTAACAACCGAAAGATTTTCTTCCTTTCTGTGACTGCCTTTAATTCAGCGAGTTTTCCCTCTCCTAGCAACACAGCTTCCGACTGCAATCCAGATCCGTACGTCTATATCGAATACCGCATATTTGATCCACGGTTCATCTCTATGAGATAAATTTGTGTGAGTAGTGGAGTTATACAGTTTATATTGGAACTTCGTGTTGAATGACTCGCAGAAAGGGAACGCCGGGAATTCAATTTGATATAATAACAATTATTATTTTCGTTTTATTTACTTTGATAAAAGAATTCAAACAACATGCTTCCAATGAGCACATCCATCTAAAATTGACAAAAGTCGGTTAAAAAACCATCTTACTTGATCTCCTACAGTGACATTGCCACACACCGAAGTCAGTGATTGGACAGAGCTCCGACATTTTCGCCGGATCAGCGTACTGCGCCGGCCGCCCGACAAATGTACCGGAAAGATAAAACCGTACGGACGGAACCGACCCGAGCCGACACTATGCGTTATTACCGACGTTATGTTATGTGACGTCAGTTGGGACCGTACGTAATATTTAAAGTCGCCCCTTATCTTTGGAATAGGAAAAAAGCCGAGGTCATGGTGTGAGGTAGAAATCGCAACGGGATACTAGTTTATTGTTAGGGCGGAAAGGGTTGTATAGGCCATTACCTTATGTTATATGCACCGGTGTTTTCAGTTTCTGAGTTAACAGGGTGTGTCACTTGCAATTAGGAACCAATATTTGCGTAGTTATCGCTCTGAAATCGGCATATTCTAGACAAGATAACCACTTATTGATTTCTTATATTTACGCGAACACTATTAAACACGCGTTAAAATAAAACTTTTTTTGCGGATTGCGTAAACTCTATAACCACTTGAGCACCATGTGTAACTTAAAACCTGAACAAGTCTCTTTCACAAACAAAATTACAAAAGTTGAGCACAAAACACTATCCACAAATAAGTAGAAGTTAAAATCAATTTACAATTGTATTACCAAGTATTTCAGTCACAAATTCTTTTAAATATAATTGTTAATAGATTCAATGTTCTATTAATTTGGAGTACCTTTCTAATATATAACATGCGAAAATAAGTACGTACTTATCCAAATAACATGTACCCACATTACCGCATATAAAAGTGAATCTGTTAATGTATTCAAAATTGTACGAGCGTTAAATAACGCAAGCGTGTTGATTTAGGCGCATCGATTGAACACCAGAACATTGTTTTAACAGTATAAAGGGTTTTTAATTTTGTTGTAAACGGTACACCGGTATTATTTTTAGCTGCGTATAAGATTAAAAATGATAATGGTATTTTTGACCATGCAAATATATTTATTTTTTTATTCCCGTTTGTGTAGCCTTTTATCAGAGTAATACTTATAGTTATCTTGTGATACATTTATGTATGAGTGCAAAAATACTGACCATGTTATTCTAAACAGAATCAGAATTTTTTTTATTCACGTAGACCATTAAGTACAGCGCACTTATGAATCGTCAAAAGTTACAAAATACTATGCTACTACTTTAGCACCCGTTCGGAATACCGTTCCTATGCAGAAGAACGGGCAAGAAACTCTATGGTTGCTCTTTTTTTTTTAAAGATCTTTTACATTTTTGAGCAGTACATGGTTATAGGTATGTGGAACGGCTAAGCAGTCTTTAGCAACAGGTCAAAAAAAGTACGAAAATAGTATAAAATTACAGTTAATGGCTACATGGTTCCCACATTGACCAATTAAGTACTTCTTCTTTCTTCTAATCACCGTAATTCACTTTACAATAAGCGTTCATGACATGCATGCAATGCATGAAATTTAAAAATGAATATCCAATTCATAGAAGTTCTGAATTTAATTAATTTGACGAAGCTTAAGTACTGTAGTTACTGAGCCATCAACCGTCTTCTGCCGGGGCGCCGCGCCGCCACCGCTTCAATATGTAAATAAATGACCGCCAGGGCCCACGAGGCTACGCCGCCGATAGAAAAATATAAATTATCACCACTCATTGAGAGCATAGCTATATGTAATAATTTAAGAGCGTTTAATTTATTCCCTTTGAGTTACGAATATGCTCGCCCCGTTTTATGGCCGACCTCGTTTTATTTTTTTATGATTCGCGAAATTTTATACAATTCTCGATGCTGTTAATGTACATAGCATGAATATTTATTGTTCTACGGACAGCGTGATGTTAATATCACATTTAAAAACGAAACGTTAATTGATGTGAAATATTAAAACTTAATTTAAATAGATTTTTTTAATAATTCATTTTTAAATAGGTACCTGATTATTTCAGCAGGTTGGGGGGCTTCAATTAATGAACGGGTCGCCAGTAAAACGGAAACCATTCAAAGGCGGACTATCAGGCCGCGCCCGGATTTTCTTTTCTCGCGATCCATTTCTCCGGGCATTTCACGAGGTCGGGGAACTAATATTACTCCTCTATCCCGTCACAACCATAAACTACCGACGGGCTTTATAAATGTAGACTTTAATTTCCAGTGTTCGCGAAATATGTTTGGAGTAAATCTGGAAGCCATTACTCAGTATAAGCCTCACCTCTTGTTGCGAGGATGACTCGAGCATACACAGATAAATTGTCTGTTCACACGGACCCCTGCGGCCTCTTGCGGGTTGAGTAATAAATATGCAAAGTTTAGGAACATGTCTAGACAAATTCGTGTCTATAAGGGATGGGTGCTGAAGTCACAAATTCGGTTAGCAGGTGCGTCTAATACGAATTTAGCCAAAATATTGGTTTTATATCCACCTTCGGCATGAGATAATAATGATTTAAGAAATTTCAGCGCCGCCGTTATGTCGGCGATCGTGATTTAGATGTTTTAATCTTGATTTTTTGGCTAAGCAAAATGCGAAAATGAAATATGGAATTAAGGCAATAGGTCGGAGTTGATTTTTTAAAACGTGCTAGAGTTACAATAATTTTTCTTTCATTTTTTTTTGTTGGGTAATAACGTTTTCCAAGGATTGTTGTTGACGTATCTTTCCGTTTGACTAATTCAAAATAAAATCATATTTAAGTCAGTTTCTTTTTTTAATTTACAGAGTTTAATTGCCAATTCTTGAAAACTATTCTAGCTCAATAATAATTTTAGTACCTTAAATAATCTACTAAATATTAATAACATAAAATATATATAATATAATTATAATATATCTAATTAATGCATCCATGATTATTTAAGAATTTATTCCAGCATGAATTCACTCCTAGTCATCAGCGGTCATGAAGGCGCAAAAAGCAATAAACTTCTATCAATCCCCCTTTTCTCTGATTTCATCGACAAGAATTGACTTTGAAAGCGCCAGTGAGTGACGTACATCCTCCAACGCCTTCCCGCGGCGGCGGAAGTGATTATCCACCGGAAGTAGAGTGCAATGAGCTACCGTCCGCTCTTCAGGCCTTTGATACCTGCTGGATGCGTCGCCGACCGGATGGACATGCGGGCTTATATTATTTAAATGGATGTTTTAATAGATTTTATTATGAAACTAGCTGTTGCCCGCGACTTCGTCCGCGTGGTATTTAACAAAGACAACCGTTGACAACAGCCTGCCCGCCCATTCTGAGCCCGCGGGAAGCATTGCAGGTGTTGCTATCAAACTTTATCAGGCGCTGCGCTTCAACATTGGTTTTCATTTTTTTTTCATGAGATCCTATTTTTTTTCTAAAATCAAAAGCAAAGCTGATGTAACAAGGAGTAGCCTAAGTTACTCCTTGTTACATCAGCTATCTGCCAGTGAAAGTCCCGTCAAAATCGGTCCAGCCATTACAGAGATTAGCCGGAACAAACAGACAGACAGACAGACAGACAGACAAACAGACGGACAGACAGACAGACAGACAGACGGACAGACAGACAGACAAAAATTGTAAAAAATGTTGTTTCGGTATAGGTAACGTGTATACATCCAAATGCACTTAGTAAAAAGCGGTTATTTTAATATTACAAACAGACACTCCAATTTTATTTATATGTATAGATAAGTACCACTGTTTAAAGAGGTGTTTTTGGTAATTATACTTAACGCATAGAAAAGAGGTCATTAGGGCGATCATTAAACGGATGTAATGTATGATTACAAATTTAATTTAACATTAACGGTGAATGATAACATCGTGAGGAAACCTGTATGTCTGAAGAACCCCTCGAAACACGTGTGAAGTCCGCCAACCCGCACTGGGCCAGCGTGGTGGACTATGGCCTAATCCCCCTCGCATTGAGGCGAGGCCCGTGCCCTACACTGGGACATTAAAAGGGCTGGTATTATTATTATTAATGTATGATTAGAATGTCTGTGCCGAACCTCCCGGGGACTAGATTATGACGTCCTGTGCTTATGTGTGTAATTGTAAAATACTTCGTGTATAGCGCGGAGGCCGACATTATTTAGGAAAAAACAGACGTTCGTTTTGGGATCTTTTTAATAATATGTAAATGGTATTTAAATATTTTATGAATGTAATTCGATACAATACTGTCGACATTAGCCATCTCAAGTGGATTGAAATGGCGTCGGAGCGGGAAACGAGTCAAAAGGGACTCGTAATTTAATAGTTGGTATTAATTTGCCGCTCGGCGAGTGACGGAACATTCCGCACGATAAATACGAACGTTATCCATTCACAGTGCTGAGAGGAAATGCAATAGTTTTAGCTTGCAGTCCCTTTATTATCTAGTACGGGATAGAATGCTGCATGACTTATAGCTCCTGCAAAGTGGACCAGCAAGCGCCTTAGGAATCCCGATGCGAAAAACCGTCACGAATACCTATGACGTGTAGAAGTTTTCTAGCTGATATAATAGATTGAACAAGTCAATATTTTCTAATCCTTTCAAGCGGTCGGGTTGATTTCTCTTGGGATCATTCGCAGTACTTTGTTTTATGTTCTGCAGTCAAAGTTTGAACGTCTTGATAACAGTGCAAGACTTTTAATCTTTACAAAATAGACAGCTTATGTAGGATAGAAAACAATCCCGGGCTTCTTAATTTCCTCACGTACTCGTACCTAACAGTTGACAAAATAAAAAAGATGTTTAATAAATATTGAAATTGAAAGACCCTTCAATTTGTTGACAAAATAAAGAAGCTACATAATTAATTCACAATACGCTTTCTGAGTGGTGGGGCGGAGTGTGTTTTGTGATAAATTTAATTAAAAGCGGACCAGCCCTGCTGCGGTCGCACAGACGCGATTTATAGCGTTTTGCTTCGCGAATACTTAATTCCACGCTCAAAGACTTTTTAATATGTAGATCAAAGATGATGAATCGACGTCTTTATTTACTCAGGGCAACTAATGTGAATGTAGACGGGCTGTGTTGCGGTTTTCTCTGGTTAAATACACGGAAACAGGATAGTCTCTATGTAGACTTATTTGGTAAAATATGCAGATTTTGTACAGATGTTTTCATATATTGAAGCCTTTTCATTCACAACATAAGTGAAAGCGTTAATAAAATCCATTTTCAAGGTGTTGCAGCGACCTCTTCGATCTCGCTACAAGCTACACAATTAACAATTCTCCATACAATCCTGAAACGCGCTATGAGAGTTTTCGGAGCACGTAATATATATACAAGACCTCGACAATAACCGTCGCGGCATAGCGGGCGCCCCGCCAGGAATACCACCCGCCTGGCTGGAAGATCTTCCCTTTTCCGCTAAAGTGTGTTCATGACACATTATTATAATTACTTATATATAATTAAACACTTCCAAATTGCAGGAATAGACGATGGTACCTATAAATAGTTAAACTCGCTACGAATCCTAGCGGCAATAATTCACTTAATTCCCATCCGATTTCCATATCACCGGGACCGCTAATATGGATAACTTATCGTGCCGGTATTGCGAGACTGTGGAAACTTGTAATCTCTTACCTGGGAGTTTGTTGTCGTGTTATATTGAACGTGTTATAAGACCGGTTAAATAATAGCGCGATGTTTAGTCCGTTTCTGTCGTGTGGAATCTTGGCATGAAAAAAAAAGAAATTTTGCTTCACTATTACATGTTTATTTATATCTCTTGCTTCTGTCTACCGTCGTAGTACTTTGCTTTGTGAATACATGATACGTTAAGGTGGAAGCGATCAGTCGCATTCCCATACAAATTTCAACATTGTAATACTCGATACACATACAGTTTTTTAGTTGTACAAGCATTGTTATCAATTCTCTATAAATTAAAGAGCTCGCAGAATGAAATATCAGGCAAAATCTTATAGTAATAACATCATAAAACGATATTAAATTTTAGGCTTGTGTGCGTGAATAAAAGCGCCTCTGTCCAAATTAACCCGTAACTAATAAAGCATCCGATTCTTTGTCTTTCAGTATTTACGGCGACAGATGGCAGCAGGAGTTTTTACTTATAATACATAAAGACATAACATTATAATATATAGAGAGATATAAATTTTCTATAAATAAGTATAAAGATTCATAATAAAAAATTAAAAATAAAAAATACATATAAATTTCGTTCGTCCATCGAACCTACGAACAATCGCATGTACCTACGTTTTTCACTTGAGCCACTTGGGGTGTGTTATTATCTGTGTGTGCAGATCGTCATGTATCCCTATTTCCTGTAATCCAAGTTTTTAGGATTTGTCTGCACCCAAAACATATTTTTTCGGGTTATTATAATAAAATAACCTACATACCTACATAAGGCATGTATTTATTTTTTTAAATAATCAATGAATGAATGAATATGTCATGTTTCAATTGGTTGTAAATATCATTGAAACCTATCAAAATATTCGTCGTCTTGACTAGTGGTCTACGTAGCCTAATGTTCTAAACGGTTGATGCAAACGTGTACTATAGCAAGTTCAAATCTTGCCGGTGGGCTTGTCTTTTTGAATGATTGATATTGTTTCTGTAAGTGAATATTAGATTTCCAAAACACACAGCTCGGCCGTGTTACTCCAACATGGTGTGGTAGTAATATAACGAAAATATATATAGGTAGTATGTACACCTTCCAAGGCCATAGCTAGATGATGTCGTGTTACGAAATATGTCGCGCGAGTCTTTGTCGATTTATTGATCAATTTATCAAACATTTTTTTAGGCACTGCCGGGTGTGCTACTGATATATATATATATATATATATATATATATATATATATATATATATATATCTATATATACTAGATGCGCCCGGCGGTGTTACCCGCGATAAAAAGTATGAAAAATTAAAACATCTATCCCACGGGAACCATACATTTTACCGGGATAAATAGTAGCCTATGTGTTATTCCAGACTGTAATCTATCTCTGTGCCAAATTTCATCCAGATCCGTTCAGCCGTTCGGGCGTGAAAGAGTAACAAACATCCATCCATCTATTCATCCATCCATCCATCCAAACTTTCACATTTATAATATTAGTATAGATATACATATATATATATATATATATATATATATATATCAGTAGCACAGCCAGCTGTGACTAGAAAAAATGTTAGAATACATCGACAGCGACTCGCGCGACATATTTCGTAACATCGGTTTTTAGTAATTATTCAATATTGAATCAATCTGAGAAAATCTACATAGCGACCTATATGTGTACCTATCTCTTCTTCTTACTTACTGACTAGCTATAGGAAGGTACCAACCAGCAAGGCATGTATGTATATATATATATACATACACATATATCCAACCAACTAACCTAACACGATTGGCGATACAAGAAAGCAAGCCCCGGCACCTAGTATGAACGGGTTTTTCGAAATTATAGGGAAGCCTAATGAATGGGATACCCCTTGAACGTTTGAACAAATCAAGTGCGACATAGCTCGTAATTGAATAAATCTAAGAAAACATACCTATGTGCACCTATTTCTCTTCTTTTTACTTACCGATTTATTATAGAGTAGCTATAAATTGGTACCAACTAGAAACCTACTTAGTTTTAGATATATTGATATTACTTTTTTTTTCGTTTCTGAACGCAAAACCTTATACCTCGGATACGAGTACTCGTCTACATAATAAATAGGTGCCTAGGCCGAAAATAACTGGTTTTGATGCACATACATTCTGTACTTAGATATTATGTATGTGCTTACCTACTGTTATATTTTTTAAAATTATTCTCTTTGGATTCTGTTAATCTGAGGTATAGATATTTAATAAATATAAAAGTCGGTAAGCACTTACCAAGTTCTTAGAATGTATAGAATAGTGTTACTTATTTTGTTCTGGGTGTCTACGAAGTTAATTTATTATATCTTGACCAAATTGGCAGCATGTCTATGGTATGCTGATGCCAAATTCCAGAATTATAAAAAAAAATGGACTCACTACTCTGCTGCGACCCTTTCATGTTGTGTTTGTGATTATGTATGTAAAAACTTACTTCAAAATTCAAATAATAATTGTGTGGGATTTGCGATTAGTTTTGTTTTAATTTGTGTTTTGTTTGCTATTTGAATTGTAATGGAGATACTGATGGAATGTGACACTGGTGAAAGTCGGGACAACTTGGTAACAAATACCTTAGAGCATAACTCGTATTGTAAAGTGGCTACACAACACAAGTTCAATTTCATGATTATCACTTGCTTGTGCTTCGGACAACACAGCCCGATCTCTCTGATTGTACCGGATTGCCATCCCATCGTATTATGAGAGTGAAGAACATCAGCGCATCTAGTGGAATCTATTATATTAGTATAGATTCCAAAGTTGTACAGCAGTGACAGCCTCGTTGGCAGAACGCTCGCCTTGGAACGAGGTGTTCAGGTTCAAACCCTGGCTCCCATCACTGAGATTTCCGGATTTTCATGTGCGAATCTTATTTTCCATAAAAAATATCACTTGCTGTACGATGAAGGCAAACTTTGTGAGGAAACCTGCATGTCTGTCAAAAGTCGTGTGAAGTTCACTAAACTGCACTGGGCCTACGGCCTATATGCCCCTCATATTGAGGAGGCGTGTGCCCGATATAATGGCGATGGGCTCACCCTCTATTACATTGGTACCAAAATACCATCGGTGAAATGTGGGTGCATTGCAGTGTGACGGTGTATGTTGGCCCGTCTCTGGAACGATGATTGAATGATTGAATCTATACATGTCACAGCAGCATTTACCTTATAATAAGTATGGATACAGTAATAATTATTATTGGACTAAACAATTATTTTTTTCTTTTTAGCGGAGGAATGAAGCACAGGAGGTTGCAAGAATCAAGATGACTGTAAATTGTATAGAGTCGATTCTATATCATAATATTAGTATTTGAAACAATGTTATATTTACCTAATTTTAGAATACCAACAACAAACAACATTGTTTCAAAGAAATTTGGAAATGTAGCTGTATCCCTTATTAGGTATAGAACTACATTGCCAAATTTCTTATTCCCTTGTAAATTATAATAAATATTGTTCTTGTTGTTGATCTGGTATATTGTAAAGCGTAATACTTTTACAGTTATCATGCAAACCTTGCTATATTTATAAGATCTATACAATAAACATTATATTTACGAACATGAAAGTATACATTTTTCTTTTCTATCTTTTATTTCTGAAACTTTTAATATTGCAAAGCTCGCAAAAGTATTTCTATTATTTTACAACCGATAAATAAGTTTTTTTATGATCGCTCTACCTGGTGGCATAAAAAGACAACTTTTAGTATGCGAGACTTTTAACAAGTGCTGCGCTCTAGCGGCACAAAAAAGACGTGTATTTGTCTATGTGTGAGTGCCTATTTATACAAGGATTTTAGAAGCCATGGTATCTCATCCATTATAAATGATTTCAGGTTAATGTTTTTTTGGATATTTCAATGCAATGTCGTAGTAGTGCTCGCAATTTGCAACATCAAGTCTCATAGATGCTCGATGTTCGTGTAACTAGTTGCAGAAAAACAGGACCATCTATCGAAAATGTGCGGCAACCGACCCTGAGCATTCACCTTAAGCCCTATAAACTATGTTTGTAGCGATGGTGACAGTTCCATAACCATTTTAAGCAACTTAGCTAATCTGCCCACACTGCTGTAGAATTACAGTATATTCTTAAACACGATTGAGACTGCCGGCTGCAGGGCCAGGGGGCGCCACCGTCACGTCGGCAGCTATGTTTGCAACACCATTAATAATTCCCGCGCCGTACCCACACGCGACCTGTGCCACACTAGAGATGGTTGATGCTACTCTGCACCTAGCCAATTGTAACCATTGAAATTATAATTATCATTGTTCCTAAATTATTTAGAAGCATTCGCAATCGTCGTTTATACAGTTCTTATCATAAAAATAGTACATCTTATCAAGACTAAGCTGGAGTAAGTAGGTATATGTATACTGGATAATTGTAGGATATAAAGGTACTATCAATCTATACTGACTAGATTTAGTTTATTGTATACTTACTCTTAATTATAGACAAGGCGTTCATAGCCTTGCCCCAAAAATAATGTCTATTATTCAGCAGTAGATATATTTTTTGCACTATCTTATTACTTGCTAGAATAATTCCAGACTTATAGTAAAACTGTTGAGTTAAAAACAAAGTCTTATAATGGATATACCGAGGGTAACTCAAATTACATAATTATTTACTTGAATCTGTTGATAGACCAATGTCTCAATCTGTTAACTTGGTCATATATATTTCAGCTATATGTAGTAGGTACTAGCAGCGCCCCGCGGTGTTACCGCGATTAAAAAAATATGTCTTTTTAACTGTGATAAATATATGTGCCTATGTGCTATTTCAGACTATAATCTATCTCTGTGCCAAATTTCATCCAGATCCGTTCAGCTGTTCTGGTGTGATTGAGTAATAAATATCCATCCATCCAAACTATCACATTTATAATATTAGTGGGATTCGGCGGTCAGTCGCGCAGTCGCAAGCAGCACACAGCAATGCATCGGATGTACGACGCAACACGTATACGACAGGCCATACATTCGCCAATCGCGTCGAGCCATTCCGGCTAAATGCGACATCTGATTGGTGTTAAAGTTGCGATGCGACGGCTCCACCAGCCCGGATAAACCTATCTGAAAACTTTTTCATTACTGCAGTTTCTGTTCAATCTATGCAAATTATGATTATTGTGACTTAGGTTTTGTTATTTGTACCATTTAGGCAATGGTTTGAATTGCCTCCTGACTCACGACTGATTTACTTTATTGCGTCCAATTTATTATTTGTCTATAAAAGATACCTATACAATCCCCCCCCCCCCAAATGTAATCCTGGATCTGCCCCTGCATCAAGAGAAAGACTAGGTACTATTTAGCTTAGATTAGATAATCATTGCTTCAAATGAGGTTTCTACGTATGGAATTTCAATCCTATCCTATCCGAGGGTACAAGCCAGGAATTGAACTATCAACTAACCTAACCTAGCCTTTTTTTTTTTTTTTTTTGTTGACGGGGGGGAAATCTTCGATAGATACCCGGCCTCTGTGTGGGAGAGAGCCGGGTTATGTGGGATTCTTACCCACTAAAACCCCCCCGGTGGCCGCCTTCGACACATGTTGGAGGGGCTCCGGGATCTCCAAACGGAACGCACCGGTGCCCCACTTGTGCCTCGCCCCCTTATGGGGGCCCGTCTCGGGGAGCAGATATTTGCTCCCCCTGCGCCCTCGCTGCGCACGACGGCGGGGAGCCACACCCGCCGCCGTCCTCCTCAGGAGTCGTCATCGTCACCGGACGTCCGGGGCCCACACCCCAGTCGTCCTCGACCCCGAGGGTAGCCCGTTATTTAAGGCCCTGGGCATCAGGGCCGGTGAACTATCAACTAACCTAACCTAGCCTAACGGGACTGCGCTGCAGTATTTATGTCCAATACCTGCCACTGCCATCGCGAGGAATGTTTGTACTAAACTGGAAAGTATGTCTGGAGTTAAGAACTAAGTATCAGTGCGCTGACCAAAGGCATTCCTTTCAGTTCGGACTAAGTCCGTCGCTAAACGATAGTTAACCGTTTCTATTGCCGTTCAAGTATCTAAAGTTCAAGTTTTAAAACCACAAATGTAGAGTTTACTTACCAGAAATGTATTTAGGACTAATATCATTAAAACAAATATACCTACTAATAACTATTAGTATCAAATTGATTACGTAATCGAGTTGCTTACATTTTAATTCGCGGGCTTGGTAGTGGTAGCAAGATCAATAATTTCAACTTATTACACATCAGCATCGGTGGTTCAGTGGTAGAATGCTCGCCTGCCACGCGGGCGGCCCGGGTTCGATTCCCGGCCGATGCAATATTCTTTTTGTCGAGCATTTCTACTATTTTTACGGCTCTGTACCAAAATTGTAAAAATAGAACCCTTATGGTGCGACTATGTCCGTCTGTTTTTCTTAGTTTAAACAATTAATTGCAATCATGAGTCATCGATGTCTATCGTATTTTTTTTGATTTTTTGTAATCATTTTTTCTTTATTAAACAGTCTCAAGGAAATAACGATGAGTGATTTCTATTATATTAGTACAGAATACAATATATTTAGAGAAATTAAAATATACCTGGATATAGACTATCTAAGAAAAGATTAACTAATATTTCAAAGCGCATTTAATTGTGAACCAAATTTCAAAATCGTATTCCTGGTTATCACAAGGTCTCCTACGTCAGTCGATAGGTATTCCATTTCATATAAATCCGCATTAAAATGAATCCGGGTGCAATTATTTTCTAACAGCATCCCCGGAGCGGGCGGTGCTAACAAAACGCGGTACCGTAAGCCAACTAACTTATTGTGAACTCCATAATAAATTTCACATTACCTGTTACCTGTCGGAGGCCTTTATACGAGATAACATATAGTACTTACCTATAACCCGTGCAATTGAATACCGACCATTATATTCGTTTAATTAATGGATTACTAATCGAATAAGGGCGGCGGAATATGCGAATTAGTTGTGTGGGGACGCCATGTTGAATGGAATGCAAGCTTGCTAATTCAATAATAAATTTATTTCATGACACTTTTATTTTAGTAGATATGCATTCGTTTCGGCCGCGGATTGGGCCAATGCATGTATATTTTTTTGTAGTCTTCCGTTAGACTTATAGAAGAAGTAATTATCCCATTCATATTATGGCTTTACAGTTTTAAAAAGATAATGTATTTTAAAGCAAAAGTTAATGGATTGTTACTTTGCTTCACCTTTTTTAAACTATCCCAATGCTTAGCTCCCATCGTAGTTAGCCGATATTCTAGTAACAGATTTTGAATTGTTATAAACTTGTCTGCGGTTTTTTTATTGAATCTAGTTGGCGATTGCCACAAAATTCGCTGCCAGCGGAGACGTAAATTCGTTTGACATTAAAAAACGTTTATAACTCTTGGTTTCTCGTTAAAAATGTTATATGGTAACATAAAATATACACGTTCACGTTTTATTAAATGCGGAGATAGACTTGTTATTACTGTTTGGCTTAACTTCTAAAGAATAACAAGAACTTTGAATTAATTACGTAAAGTACCCACTTTAAGTGTTGTTTGAGCGTTACTTTAATTAGTGTTTTGCCTACAATTTACATTATCTTTCTTAGATTTCGTATAGACAACTTAATGTTTAATTAATAATGAAGGCCGAACACAAACTCCTATTGAGATAGCCTTAGTTAAATAAAGGCCAAGTTTCTATTTGGTAATTTTCATCGTCATATTTTTTTTGTTAAAGCAGTAATAAGCCCAAGTTGGTTACACTTGCCTTGGTACCAGGAGTCGTAGGATCAAACCCCGACTCGCACCTCTGGGATTTCTAGATTTCAGATTATTATTATTCAGAATATAAAGATTAAGATAATTTACAAATTACCTATCACAATTACAATTTGATTAACACCTGCTAAACGGTGATGGAAAAATCGCAAGGAACCCAGTATGTCTGTCAGAACCTAGTTCTGGAAAGATGTGCAAAGTCTGCCCATGAAATAGGCCATTGCAGTGAACAATGGCCTACATCGCCATCGCATTGTTGGAAAGCCCAGCAGTGGGACAAAACTGTTAACTGCCTAATTTCCATAGACCGTTGGATAAGTTTAGTTACTCTGATATTGCAACTGTTGTAGTATATAACCTTCGATAACTAGCACTTAATTGCGTGGCTACTTTGTAAATTGGAAACTATGCAACTTGGTTACAACACTTACAAATGGTATTCTTTAAGAAGTAAGCTAATTAAAACTATCTCTGTGATTCCATGTCTCCAGGGGTTCATTTAAAGAAGAATAACGCTGGAGTGCTTTCTTGCTCCAGTTTAGAAGTAGAGGTACTTATTTAAATAATTCCATATTATTTATAATTACTGCGCCCTCGTGCTACTAAACTCGGCTGCGCACTTATATTATTTAATGTGATGGTAAATGATTATTTTGTACAAAATTTTATTATCGTATTAACTAGATTCTAGTTTGTTAGAGATAGCAGATGATCTCATAAAGGTACGGGCTCGGCCACGGGAATGGTATCTGCGATCGTCAACCAACTTCGGAGCACACGCGCCCCTTACTCGATTCCTACATCGCAACGCGATATCGATTGAAATTCCGCCCGGAGCGTCGTCGTCGCAGTTGTAAAGGGTGTTATCTCTGGCCGGGCTTATCTCTCATTAGCCGATACAGCCGAGTCGTTAAACCCGCTGTGCCTAATAAAATTTTGTGATAAATTTTATTGAACCTCCCAGTTTCTGATATGAACGGTATCGCGACGATGAGCTTTGTAGATGATTTCGTGACAGTTATGGGCCCATTCGAGGGCCACAAACTTTACAACCCACTGTTCTTGTAATTTATAAACGCTTTAATGCTTTTTGGGTCTGGAGATCGTAGATTATAGCTAAGCTACTTTAGTATCTTGAAGTGTACGATTCAATAGGAATTGAGATTTTAGCTAAAGATAAAGTATTTATATGCATGGAGGTGGGTGGTCAGATTATATTGACAAAAGGCATAAGTAAGTATAAAAAGGGCGTGTATAGGGTCGCTTTGATGTCTTGCTGCCCAACCGCTACTTTGTATTCAGTTGTTCACCAGATCAATAAATGTGACTAAGATTACAACATGTTAGTATGAGATAAAAACTTCATCCTTCTTCAAATTTTACAATTCTTAAGAATTCTGATGTTTTTAACACTCCTTGTAGGTTGGTACCCAATTTAGTGCAGGAACCACAGATCAGGTCTGTTTTGTTTTAAGAAGATATCTTTCATGCATTACTTTGTAGTCACTTTATGTTAGCCATTACCGTCATATCCGCTTCCATTGCGGCTACTTATGCAGCGCGAGTTACTGCCCAATGGGGATCGCGCTTTTAACATCCCAACCAATCTCCATTACAAAGTAGAGATTGGAACCATACATACATAGTAACTACCATGTTGGTACTGATATCAGCAATTGTTTAAAAATGAAGTAAATCAAGCGAATATTGATTTCTTATATTTACGCGAATACTACACATTGAAATAAAACTATTTTTTAAGGATTTTATCGCGTTTATTTTCCGTTTTTACGTTCCCGACGTTTCGGCTGCTTTACAGCAACCATGGTCACGGGAGGACTGAGGTGGTTGACGTCCTGGTGTCATAGTTAGAGACGGGCTACCCTCATATTTAATTGTTGATTGTGGTCCGATCTACGCAGAAAGTGCTCACAGTATCTTGAGGTCTTGCAATGGTACGCTTGGTTTTCGATTTAATAATATTAATCACTGGATCCCAAGTCGGTGGTAGCACCCAGCCATCTTCCCTATTGAAATTAGGATGTTTTTTAATTTCAATGGCCTCGCGTATCATCCTTGGTCGGAATCGGTGTTCTTTTGCGAGGATCTGTGGCTTATCAAATCTGATATAATGGCGGGTGCGATCTTGTACATGTTCACAGATTGCAGACTTCGTGGAGCGCCGGTGTTTCACGTCAGCGATGTGTTCTTTTACGCGGGTTTTTATTGCTCTTTCCCGCTTTTATTGCTGCTCCCGTGACCATGGTTGCTGTAAAGCAGCCGAAACGTCGGGAACGTAAAAACGGAAAATAAACGCGATAAACTCCTTAAAAAATAGTTTTATTTCAAATCAAGCGAAGTTAATAAAGGACGGGACAATTAAGGTAGCATGGCATATAAAAAGTCCTTGGCCAAAGTTATCCTTTGTCTAAATTCTGGAAAAAATATTCCAAATCGTCTGTAGGCTATATTAATGTAGTAAGTACCTATCTCTGCAAATGTTAGATTAAATACAAATTCGATTACATTAAGGACAACCCATTTTGTGTTGTTCTCGAGATAATGGAACTGTGCAGCTGCTAATACATTTTAAATCCTTAAATGCTTCAGTATTTTTAACAAAAGTCTCGGCTGGCTTCCTCCGGCTTGATACACCGTGATTTAGTATGTAAACGCTGCCGTTCATTTCTTTTCCCTTTTTATCTTTCCGCAACATTTGGTAGCGCTAGGCGACCTCTGCCGCCTGCCGCGCGAAAATGTGACGTCTTCTGTACTGGAATTTAGCAATGTTTATCGATTATTGCTTTTTGTTCTGGATGATCTTATAGTATTCAGTAGTGTATTTGATTTGATATTCTAGTAGGCGATCATATCAATTATGTTAAGGTGGTTTTTGTTGTGATTACTTACCTAATCCACATACATGGGTATATCGCCAAAAATTTAGCCATTGATAATAAACTCTTCTCATAATGAACTATATTCGGTTCATAAAGTATAATATACTGACTTCGACTAGATGTGGCAGGGTTGAACTAGGACATCTAACTTTTGTTTGCTCATTTTAAACTATCCGTTTATTCAAGCACACAAGTGAGGCGAATGTTTTATATATTAATCTATATTCGCCCAGTTCTGAATTTAAATGGGATCATAATATACTTACAAGGATCCGCTTCTGATTTTTAAAAGAGAGTCCTCAATATAATATTATTGACGTTTGTAAACGTTGGCTTAAATAAAATGCAATGTTAATAAATTATTAAAATTATTCAGTCGGAGCGCTCAATATTGCAAAATCTTATTTAGTAAACAGACGGCACAATTTTCTAATCAATCGTTTTGCTCTGTTCAAAGAGGGTGTTCCACAAGGATCAATACTAGGACCTTTCCTGTTTTTATTATATATTAATTATCCATCGCATATAGTTCATGATAGAGCTGAGATAGTGATATTTTCCGACGATCCCTTTGATTTGTAAAGAAGGTGGAGATGCAAATACTTTTGACGACGTAATGACGCTATTCTTCAAGTCCATAACTATACTAATTATTTAGTGATCAATAGCAAGAAAAGTAAAATTTATAAGTTACATTTTTTCTACCGATTGCCAGAAATAGTGATTGCGATGTAGTGCTGTCTGAATGAAGTGAAACGGTTTTCTTAGGGATTACGCTCGACACCAAGTTGTAGTGCCCACTTATTAGAGTCTGTAGTGGGATGGCATAGTTCCGTTGCCTAGCCTGTTAGGAAATTAAGGGAACTGGCCGACGTGAATACTGCTGAATGTTAGTTTTTTGCGCAACACTTATTAATATAAATGGTCCACGTGCCTACATAGGCACCTGGTTCTAATGTTTAACAAGTACGTGCGCTTTAAAATAAAATAGAACTCAAAATCACCAGAAATGGCCACAAACCCATTTATGTTAATAGTTATTTCGCTAAAAACTAACTGAAAGATGAACAGTTTTGCGTAGCGGAGTTAATCCAACGCGGTTGGGAGCCAATGAATTATTTATGTAACAAAACCAACGTTCAACTTCAGTTCAAATACACGAAAATATATTCTATTTCAACGTACTAAGAGTACCGAGAACGAATAACAACAAGTCGTAATGTATCAAAGCTGGTGAGAAAAATATTATAATGCGGGTCGAAAGTGGAGTATATCTTTTTATGACATCAAAAATATAATAGGAATGCTGGGATTTTCTTCGTATGTAATAATTTGAACATTACTTACCTATCCCATAATCATTTGAGGCTGACAACAAATGGCAAGTACCTATAGACAGAAAATATATTGCAATATTATATTCTTTGGTTTTAACAATGGTAGTACTATTCGTTCAATTTGTAAAATTATGTGGCAGATACAAGAAATTTACGCAATATACTGTTTAAAGCGTACCTGCTTGAAGCGTAGGCAACAAAAACAAAATCTGTATGTCTGTGACATCTTATCTCCCAAATAGATGCACCGATTCTAATGCAGTTTTTATTAAATCTGTGAAACAGATAAATTGTTAAGGAATTAAAAGTTTAGGCACAGTCAATATAATATGATCGCATCCGCAGACGGTGGGTCGATGGTATATTTTATCGCTTTGTATCGCTGACCGAACTTTACGAGCAAACCCTGTCGTCGCCAGTAGGTACTACAAACTCTACTTAGACCGTTTCTAAGGGAAATGCGATATTCTTATATTTAAGTAGCTTTTCTTATTTAAAACCTATTTTCTTATATATCATACGGTGTTAAAATGCACAGTTAGTAGAAACAAACGTGAAAGTGATTCCAATTGTATTATTGACCCCACCAATCTCCATCACCATCCAATTTCAAACTTGAAACGAACCAAAATCGATTTACTAACGAACTATGGACTGAATTTTATTTGTAAATGTCAATATCAATTTAAAGCAAAAATGAACCACGTATTCGGTTAAAACATTTTCTTTTTTACCATGAAAATATTCATTCGGTAAATCGAACGTGCAAGCTGAAGCGGTATTAGCCCTCTACTTCAGGCTATTTCGTTTATCGATAGAGGTAAAAAATGAGTGCACCACTATTCGATTGCCGAACGAAGCTACTTGAAACACCACTCGAACAGACAGCCGTGTTTATAGCTCGCAGCTCTATAAAACTGTTAGCGGGGCCTAGGTGAGGAGAGATATTAAATTTACTTTTATCTTCCTGCAATATATACATTCATACATAAAACATAATAGTCTGAAACTTGGTATGACGGTACAGTGTGAAAAAAGAATCCTATGGGACATTATTTTCGTGGTCAATCTTAGATTTTCTTTCCGTGTGTCTATGCGCGCATCATGTGAAAACTACCGGATAGAATTATATGCATACAATTTTCTCCAGTAGTTTTCAACATGCCAAGTGCAACCTGGCATGATGATAGTTTATGAGAAGACTGTTACAAGGGACACGTGGATGGGGTACATTACAATTATTATTATGATCAATGTGCTACCTACATACTCGTAGTTTCGAGCGACAATTCACTAAGAGGCCTAATTTTAGAATACCCTAGAGGTTCCTTCTTCGATCCCCACCTTCACAATTCAACAATGTTGTTAAAATAAGACGTAGGTAAATGTGCAATGTATGCAAGATTCGTAATATTTAATTATTCAGGCAGGTGCTACACAAAATTTAAACGTACTATCATAAATACAGTGAATAAAGAAAGTGGAATAAGAATAATTTAGTTACTAGAAACATATCTCGGTTCTCCGGACTAGCCTAAGTCTGTATCTTAACGAGGTCGGTTTGAAGTTTAAAGTCCGAAATCAAAGGACAGCTTTTGCAAGCTGGCAGCCCACAGCTGTTCACCCGCCACTTTTTACTATGATTTGCGTCGCCCTGCTCAACTTTACGATCTTGTAGCGCCATCTATTGTACCTGGCTGTCACCGTAGCTCGCGAGTAGTGCAGCTATTGCATTCTAAACCGTATTTCGATTTACTGATGCAATGCGGTTAACCTAAATTCTTAAATACTAATCTAGTTGGTTTTTGATACTTTTGTTTGTTAATAAAGATAGTGTATACCTTTGCTGTCCCTGGGATTAAGACTACTACTTGCTAATGATGATTAGCGCAATTGGTAGTGATCCTGCTTTTTGTGACGAGGGTCCTGAGATCGAATTCAATCGAATCAAATCGAATATACATATATTTAAGTATTATATACAGGCTTCGTGCCCAGTCCATTATACGGTACCCTTAATACTAACGTTGCTTAGTGAGGGACCGTATAGTTGGTGTGATCGACTGGCGATATTTTTTTTATAATAAATATCTGTTACGTGTAGTTGTGCATCACTGTACCAATGCCAACACTGTATCATCGCAAGCAATTTTGGCTTGCCGTAAAAAATCCGTTGAAACAAACATGGCGTGATTGTTTTCATACCGCGCGGGTGACGCGGGGGGGGCCGGCTGTTGTCCTTACCTCGCAGGCTGCTTATTTAGGACAATGAGATCCGCGAGCGGATAGCTCAATCCGATCCAGAGTTAAGTGACGGTTAAGGTGCGGTTTCTACGCGCACGATTCGCGACTTTAATCGAAAGTTCTGTGAGATCTTTATACTATGTAGAGCCTTCAAAAAGCATTTGTTTTGACAACTATTGCCTAGACTGGGCAAGATATTGCGAAGCATCGCGTAAAAAGTTGAAGTAACAGAAGTAAAAAAAGTAATATTTGTTGTGTACCTAATAAACAATTATGTAACACAAATTCTCTTATTGCGACAAAGTGGTCGTTGGTGTGAAACAGGGCCTTACATAATTTTACTTGAAGCAACACATTTCAAAGGCTGCATTATTATCCTCGTGTTTCATTTTTAAGTTATTCATATATCAAGGAAAATACAAGTCATGCGCGGGCGATGGATTTTGGTGATATTGATAGACAGCTATTAGAGACGTATGCTGTTGACGTAATGTAAATGGTTCATTCATGTTGTCCAAGCTATGTGCTGGATATTAATTTTTCAACCTCTATAAATATAATAGAAAAACAAGCCCTAGTCAAAAATAGCTATCTACCTTCCATCTTCATGTCAAATTAATCGACGATCTTACGTATCATTAGCCATTAATGGCGTGGTTCATTTATGTAAAAAGAGCAGTTTGGACCAGAACTTAACTCGCCCTAAGTAAGCAGCCCTCAGCCCTACGTGGCCAGTCACCACTCACCCTTCATCCCTTCACAACAATGACCATCTTACAGTCGACTACCTATCCAATAACGTATTATAACTTTGTACGCAGTTTCAGGAGTTGCGCAAGGAAAAGTTTAAAATTTAATGATGTAGCCTCCGGAGCTATTGATTTGAGTGTAATTTGTGATGCGAAACATAATAATGATCAATTTCATGTACGAGTACGACCTTTGAAACATATATACGTACCTAACGTTGAATTGTACTGACTGACCCAAAGCAAGTGTTACATACAATCTAATGGTATCCGGTTGAAATTACTTCAAAGGTCAGCCGCAAACGATAAGAGAACTAAATAGAGCTTTGATATCAAATCATCGTAAATTTATTATGTTTCGCTTTTATTTTACAAAGTTAAATAATAATAAAACCCCGAGATTGGTACTGTTAATTCATTTTTACTAAACAGATCTAATTTAAATTCAGTGCATTTGGCGGATGGAGTATAATTAGTAAACACTCAGCAGGTCCCACTGTCAACTAATACCTATTCACTGACTGAATAACCTATGAGAGGAAAGAAATAATTATAATTTAGGTTAGTAGGTTCAAGTCTTTTGCAAAGTTAATTTACTCTTATAGGTTCGAAGCCAAAAAAATATGGAACATTGTGAGCAGAGTACTATATAATTATTATTAAGGAATATTTCACACGATAAGCGGAAATTTCACGAGGTGTTATGCTTTTTCTTAACGGCAGAGCTGTTTACCATAAAACAGGACAGACTTGAAAACGCAACTAATATCTACGCAACTAATTCCTGAACAAATCCTGATATAATTGTTATACATTCAAAATATTGTAGCAAATAATGTTACCTACATACAAAATAAAACGTTGATGTTACTATCACTGCGATATATACCAACTAACATTACCAAAGATCGTTTCCTAGAGAGAATTCCAGATGGTATTTATCTTCCAAACACCGTTACTGCAAAATAAAATGAGTATGAAAGCAGACAAGCGAGCCGCTGAATCCACGGCTCAAATGGCCCAATAAAAATCTATTAGACCTGAATCGGGTGCAAATGATATTTGCCAAGCAAAGCCGCTCCCAGCCTAAGCTAACACCGCGCCGCCCAATAGAGCAATAGCTGGCGCTAGTTTGGACTTTACACTGCTGGCCGGAGAAACCGTACAAACTATTGAATAAAAAAATTAAGACTGTTTGACTGACAGACAATGTACAGCCCAAACCGTTATACCTAAAGATTTGAAATTTGGAGAATAAACTCTTTGAGAGATACCTTAGAGGTGCAATAGGGAGGGATTTTTGGAAATCCGTCGCCTAAGGGGTAAAAAGGGGGGTCAATGTTCGTATGTAGAAAACCTTTTTTTTTTCAAATTTGAACCGGTCACTTGTCTAGTATAAATATAAAATAAGAAACCTGTTCCCGTCTTTACACTGTAACTGGTAATTACTTGCAGAACCAATGGCTAATGGGGAAAAATGGTTACGACGAACCGAAAAACTCAGTACAGCCTCCTAAAACTGGACCGAGGACATTACCCACGTCGTAGGTACACGAGAAACATCTGAAATATATGGAGTAAGTCAAACCATGACAAGCCGTATTCTAAGAGATTCACGAAACTTTTCAATTGTGCTGTAGTCCTCCATGAGACCAGAACTCTGGTATGGTTATATAGATTATATCAAAGATATTAAAGAGGGTTATTTATTTCCAATCCCCAACTACTTCTCTTGCAAGCTCCCTGTGATTCCGACGTGTTCCATTGCATGCAAACACCGGCTAGCACAAACCTGGGTACAACTCATCCTATTTGATAGCAAAGGTTATGACTTAGGTAGCGTCGATAAATTCAGTTACGTAGATGGGCTAGTGATTGGTATGATTGGTATAATAGCTGCACATATTTCATCTCTACAATCAAAGGACGATCTCAGAGCAGTTAAAGATGCGCCAAAAATTAAATTAGTTCACAGGCGGCCATTTTTACACAAAATTTAGGCCCATCGTTGGCGAAGGGTGATTATTCGCACAAGGGAAGCCATAAAATAAAACCTTACCTGTAAATGCACACAAACCTTAAAGAAACCCTCATACTCAAAAATAAAAACCTCCTAAACATGAATAATTACACAACAAAACCAAGATGGTAGTCGGTTTCTGTTAAACCTAAAAAAAATTGCCTAGTGATGGATCCTCCATTTGAATAAGATTTCTGTGGGTTTCGATATAAAAATTTGGATACCTACTTGTTACGATTTTTGTGAAAACAACCCGCAGAATAAGACGAAGAACCTTGTTGATAAATATTTTATTTCGGAGCAAACATGCATGACAAGCATATACAGTGTCTAGTTTTAAAATTCTATTTGAAACCGAAATACATATAGGTATAGGGTATGTTTTCGTACTGTTCCATCGAAGCGCTGGCAACATCCTCGTGTATCTTATAAACTCCCGCCTCCCCATCCTGATTTTTCCACCCTCCATCGTCACCTCGGGCATCTGAATATTAATGAATGGAATTAATTGATTGAGCGTCCGCCATCAATTATTCACAGCTTAATTTTATTTGCGCGCCGTTCAAACTTTACAATTGTGTATTATGCAGATTATGTATGACAGAGTAATAATTCCAGTGAATATATTATAAGATTATTATATATTATTGTTATTTCATTTAAAAAAACGAACACATTGAAAGATCATTTTATGTTTTTATAATTGAAATTGTAGGTGTGTATTACGTGTCCTTGTTTTCTGTGTACAATTTAGTTCATAGAAGTATCTAGAACGATTATTTCTATTTAAGCGAGACAAAGACGTACATAGCACGACGTCTATTCTAGAAAATATAATTGTTATTTCCGCGATCAATCGTAACACGAAGAAAACCAATTATTCAATTTCGACAACACCTGCATATAATATTGAGTCAAAATGGGCGGTTTAACTGCTGGAAATACTCAAAGTCAAAGTCAAATCATTTATTTCGTATAGGCCTACGGGGGCACTTACAAATTGTCATTACATTTTTTTTTCTTAAGTCTACAACCGGATCGGAACGCGACCTCAACTGAGAAGATCCGGCAAGAAACTCAGTGGCGAGAAAGAGGATTTGTTTACATGTTCACCCCTACCCTATACATACCCTGTATGTTCATACCCTGAGTTCACAGCGAGCAGTTCTCATGAGTGTGTTGTCAGCCCTCTGAAACACCCGGACAACAACCCACACAGGACAACAACAGAGCAGATACAATTGTCAGTGTCCAAAGTCACCAAATATCTCGATCAAAATCGAGTTTAATTATTTGTTTAATACAATATCATTAATTGACTTTTAAAAATATGCTCAATAAATATTGCAACAGGGGAACTAATGTATTGATAGTAAAAAGCAGGATAAGTAGGTCTTAGTACGCTCGATAAAAGTACTAGGGCTTAAGCAATGCTAGTATACATGCCTACAGTATCCAGAACGCCATATCGAGTTCAATAGTTCTGAATTTAATCAGAACGCTCAGTGGAGTGGATTAGCCCGCGCCCCGTGTGTTGACGCAGAGGCTGCCTGTATTATAAATATGCTAATGCACAATCGCGAGGTTTCGCTGCTGATACCCGATCGGAGATAGCGCCTTTGTTATCATCCCTAATAATATGAGCGCCGTTGCCATCGTTGTTTATGTAATACCGAGTCTTGATTGGTTCTCGTGCTAATAATTATATCTCCTTATGGATCTAATCAAGAATTCCGTTTTTAGAGTTCACAAAAGTAATCATAATTATTAATGGTATGTGAATGAGTGTATCTTACATTCTATAATGCAAGTTATCTCTAAACTGCTTGAAATTAGCCACCTACTTTCATGATCTCCGAAGACTTGCTGCTGCTAAATAAAAGTAGTATATCCTCGCATCTATTTATATATAGCCCTGTTCACTAGCGCGGCTAAGATCCTGCTCGTCACAAACTAAAATTATTTTATCGTCAAAACAGTTTCGACAATATCGTCGTGGATTTTTTTTCATAACCGCAAAGTGTCACTGAATTTGAGGTTCATTAATCTTTTTTAAGGGCCCGTAACTTATTTCCTGCGGAAGTGTCCATCAAGTTAACGCTCCAAACGATTATTTAATTGAAACTGAATTTTTAGCAAGTATTTTCACTCCATTTTTATATCAATTTCAAATTGTGATTGATTAGGTTTTGTAATCTTGTAATTAATTTGGATTAATTAATGAAAATGAATGTCGATGGAAATTGTGTTGTCCACGACTGCGTCTTGTTCATTCATTACGACCATGAGAAGGGCAGCAGAACATTAAGTTAGTAATGTTAAGCTTTTATGCGAACAGAATTAGATTCAATAACAATAAACGCCCAGGAATAGCCTCAGTGAGTGAAGTAAGCCTAATCAACTAAATGGTTTTAAAAACTGATATTTGTATCATTTAGCATCGCTTATACTACAAAAAAGTAATGCAGTTGTTTATCTACTGTTTGTCATTACTACAATACGGTAGGGAGGTTCTGCCAGTGAAACGTCACTAGTGACTAGCATGCAAGCTTTATTGTGTACATCTAATTTAACCCGTGAATGGAGTGAGCTCTTTATGTAATATGCTCATCATGAAAACAGCTGGTGCGGTTCAGGGCTGACGATACTGGGTTAACATTTTTAGTTCTTTTTTTATTTTATTTCATTATATGCAAGTATTTGAACTCGATCTCACCTGATAGTAAGTGACGATGAGATCTACGATGGAAAATACTTGCCTAGAAGGTACCTGTTCACTTTCGACTTGACTTAGTTTTGGCCGATTATTTCTCATATATAAAGGCATAAAGCAAAGATATTTTCCTAAGTGAATAGACGTAAGTGGATTTGAGAAACAAGTCTATTTGGAAGATTAGACGATTGTCTTTCTATGAATCACTAAACCATAGGCTTTAGAATAGCATATCTACCTCAAGTTAAAGTGTTATTGATTGTTATTACTTATGAGTTTTTCAACAGTTCTAGGTTGCTTAATTACAAAATAGCGAAGCCACGCCTCACCAGCCCTGCATGACATCAGACCCTCTGCCCTCCTCCTAACAATGAGCACGGAGATGATTCAACTAATGTTGCTTTTGTTTAATAACGAGCGCGCAAATTGTTGCACCCCCAACCCTTTGTGTTCGTGCACCCAGGGCAGCTGAGCGACGATTCAATACGTAATTCAAGGGATAATAGCTCTTTAAATCAAGCCATTATAGTATAGTTTACGGACAAGATTAGATTAATGGTGACTTCCAGAAAGATAACCCATGGAATTTTATGAATGTAGATGAAGTAAAAGAGATATGTTAGGATCATGATACCATGACTGCCATACGGCAGAAAGTGACAATTAGTGGTCTGTGCCTTCGCCCAATGTTTGCAAGACAACTGATAAACGTAGAGCTTTTACTTGTAAAGTTTGTTACTGTAACCATGAAAAAAAAATTTTTTACCGGTAACTGTACTGTGTAGTCCTTTGAGCATGTGCATGGAAAACAACTCAGCCTCTAAATTGTATAATACATAATGATCAATATAATAAATAATATATATAATTAATTATATATTAATTAATTATTATTAATTATATGTTCTATAATTTTCCATAGTTGTCATATATTAACATAACATTATATAACAATCTCATAAAGGACCTGTATCTCCTCAGGTGTTTTTTATACCGACTGAAGATCCATCATACACATAAATATGTAAGACCCATCCAATTCTAGTCTTTAAATAAATGCCCATAAGAATTTAAGCGCTCATATTGTTTAGGTAAAAGCTTCCGTGCAGTGTATCTTCATATTTTTTAACGTTATGAGTTTGTGCAGCGCCATCGTCTGTCGTCACTCGTTATGGCTAACGGCGCCATTACAGCGCAAACTACACCACTAAACTACACTGTATAGTATGTCGCCCAAACTGCCGTGTACTTATACGTAATATGAGTTTGTCACTGGATACCAATACGCCTGTCCGTATTCTGCAAACGGGTAGGTAGAGGTGAGCCATTGTACATCCACATGTCGTATCAAATCAGATCAGGTCAGGCCATAGTCCATCTCGTGGACTCAGTATGAGTTGGCACACATTGGAATGCCAACTTGTTTTTTTTTAAGTAAACAAAACAAAATTTGCAAACATTCTGTGAATACGCAGGGAAACGACCTAAACCAAACCGTTAGATAGAGAATTCCAAAGACAGCGTGGATGCTGAAAGAATCATTATAAAAAGTAACTATGAATATATGGATGAATATACTAAATAAGTCCAAAAACAAACATTTTAATTGTGAGGTATCAAAAGTTAAAAATAAACCGATATTTTCAAAATAAAGTTTTCTAGCCAGTAGGTAGGTACCCAAATTTTAATCTAAAAAAGTGGCAGTAAGCATGGTATATGGATCCTTCGCCTCAGATACCTATTCCATAAATATATTAAGGGTGTTACTAGGTCATTGGTCAAAAGCCCGGGCCGCTGTTTAATTACAGGATTAATCCAATTATTCGAGCGATTAATTCGATTCCGCTCAATCTATAACACAGTCGGTAGTCCATTGTCTTTTCCGGTACCAAAACGGTTGCAATCTAACTTAGAATGGATTTGATCTGTGGCACTCTAGGTAGTTAGACGAAGATAGTGTTTCATGTAAGTAGGTACCTACCTCTGTATAGAATTCCGTTTCTTGCGCAACCATCTCCTTAGGAACGATAATAGGTAGACGGGCGTCAGAATCTATTGTGACATTTTGACGATTCATAAGTACCTACTATAACTACAGGAATAAAAATAATTGAATTCTTATAGGCGTTATTTACGGATGGAGAGCTAAGTCACAGATAAGATAATAGTGCCGAGTCAGGTAAACACCGATATGCACATATTATGTATGTAAGTATGTTACGTACGGCGTAATGAACGTGCATATAAGCTTCCACTCCACACACACACTCTATATACTCCTTCAGACAAAACAGGATTCATAGCTACTAGGTAAACATATATCCACAGAGCTTCTATCCTCAATTCTCCTTGGTATCTGACTGTCGCTGTTGTCGATCCTACATAGTCAGTTGACAAACATGTCGCATCTTGTTGAATAGTAACGCCAGTGATCACCTTAATTGGACACGCGTTAATTGGCGACTGCAACAGTACAACCCATCATAATCACAATTATCATTACCTATATAGTGTCATGTTGTCCGTTCATTGAAACGGGATAATCATCAGTGATCAACATTGTCCTATGAGAAGATTTGTTTGCATCGGTTTCCCACCTCGCTGAGACCCTGGTAACTCTTCGCAAGTGGAGCGTGTAGAGTGTGGAGGTCATGATGTCATGGTTTCAGTTCCTAGTACGGTAGTAGTAAAAAAGTTTACCCATTTAAGCAAGAGAGACTCTACCCCAGCCTAGTTCCACTTAATATTGTTTTATATGGGTTTTGCAACTACATCTCGGCTTACATCTTCGCAGACTACGAAATAGTGCACCACGTGGTAGCAATATTTTAATTCTAACATAACTTGCAAACCGCGATATAGAGCCATGAGGTCTCTGTTGGCATGCGGACGATAACGCCGCTAGAGCAATGGAACGGCTGCTCCTGTCTGGGACTCCTGGCTGTTTCATCATTCTTTTCAGAAATCACTACAACATAAACTTATTCTTACCTTTAGTTAAGGATCAATCTGTGAGATAAGTTGTCTCAGTTGTTGTGTGCATAATTCGGGCAGATATTTCAACTGTGTTTAGAATACCGAAGTGTACTATTTGTAAGGACACTTTGTTCTATTCAACTTTGCCAATGTTCTGAGAGGTTTTTTTTCTCAGTGTAATTAATAAGGTGCTGTGTTTCCCTAATGCATGTTTGTTTGAATCAGGACAGTACCGTCGTCGTTCCGCGACACGGTCGGCGAGCGACATATAAATTATTTTTATGCTTCCTCCTCGCCGCGATACCGACGCAGCCTGACGTTTTGTCTTACCCACGGAATTAACAATGCACTGGTCTGTGCTCGTACTCGTATATACTAACCTCGCACAGGACAGAACACATAAAATACTCTGTATTGTGAATGGGTTGCGCATATAGAATAAATACCTTCTATTTAATGTTGTCTGTTGAAATTATGGTCGTTCAAATTGTTTCTGAAGCGATGATATCTTTGATTTTCAACCGACTTCGACAGAAAAAAAGTTTAATTTAAAAACTCGCTGTTTTACTTTTTTTTTATTTTACACTTTTTAGTCCTAATTTTTCACTTTATTACGACCTATTATGCGATTATATGAGAACACTATCACAGCCAAAAAGGAAGAAACATACATACATAGGTTGATAAACACATTAACCTCCTGTGTCGCGCAGTCGGTTTAAAAGTAGCAGTAGACTTAGAAAACATACAATATGATTTAATATAGGTTATTTCTAATCAATTAAACATACAAATACAAGCAAGGTTACATTCAACACGACGAATGAAATCTATAATCTTATCATTAATCCCTGTAATGTCGCGTTACCAACGGCTTTTAGTATTGTTATTGCAATCAAACATCGAATTAATTTTATTACCTGTATTTAATACTTAAACCAAAGACATAACAAGTTTCCTATTCTAGAGACGAGCTATGACGTCATTATAATATTCTTCAACCATAAAGAAGATTATAGTTGCTAATGCATTGTCTCTGGTTGGAATTAACAGCGTCCCATTGTGTTGTGTCCCACGCCGCTGGCTGCACACTGCTCCGGGCTGCCGGCTTCACGGCTTCGCCAAAAAAATCTTGAATTATAGCCGCGATAATAGGTTAGGTTTTTTTGTTTTTTATATGTATGACAAAGTGTTGCAGTTACGACCAAGCACAGTCCACGCGCCGTTTAGAACAATGGACTTTGTGTCGTATATAATAATAATAATATAAAATTGTGTATGAAGTAAATTAGAATTAATGCTTATTTCATTAAAAATATGGTAAATATTTTTGGAGCCAGCAGTTTGGTCCACTGTTGTATTATCACAGATTATAAAAGATTTGAATTTGTTCCCTTGGTTTTGTATCTTTTTAGTGATGCTTCAAAAAAGCGGTCGATAATAATTCTAAAATACTTGTTTTGGATTCAGAAACGTCATCTTTAGTGCACAGACAGATAGCCCAGTGCCAATTTAATAATATTTAAAATAGATATGACTACCACCAGCTCCGCTGACTTTACCCTGCAGTCGTAGACTAAGTTTTACCTAAGCATCTTTTCTTAGCAACTTTCTAAACATATGTTCTCTTAATGCACTTGTCGATAGTTTTAGTTTATGGTACGTGAACCCCGTTCATAGTTAGCCATATTGCTGTGAGTGATACGGTTGCACCATTCCCATAAAAAAAAATGGGTTAGGTTGTAACCCTACTAAAGCAACTACATAATTCGTATTTGTAAAATTTTCGTCGACTTAACTGTTATTATTGATAATAAACGTGTTTGGGAGTTATAACGAGAATAGTAAAACTTACAAGAGGTTTGTTGGAGGGTAAGGGGTGGTGAAATGCTCTCTTAGGAGCTGATAGATATTCATAGACAGTTGGGTGTGCTGGCTGCGGTGGCGGTTAACAAGGATCGCCTGATATTCATAGTGGTGCGATATTGTTGGGATATATCTTTCACGCATTCATTTCATTCAAATCCGGTGGTGCGACATTGTTGGGCGGGGATATATCTTTCTCGCATTCATTTCATTCAAATCCGTTAAATCATTTTCTCTTTCTACTCTTGAAACCATTCCAGCCCGTAATTCACTTTCTCATTTATTCATTCTTATATTAAGACAAGACTAGTTTTTACCTATCAAATACTGTAAAGGCCTAACAAGTAACATTAATTTTATGCGCAATTTTAAGGGTGACCTTAATATTTTTTTGGAATTAATTTAATTTAACTTAAGACAAGGTTTCTATGGAGAACCAGTGATCCTAAGGGCTACGTTTTTTTGTATTTGTGTAATGACGTAAGTAATAACTTGCCAGCTACTGCTGGGCGTAGCGATTGTCACATTCGTTGTACATTGGCGCGGTTCCATAACTGGGCCCAAGAGATAAAGGCGGCGCCCTGACAGCCCGTGCTATATAATATTACAGCTAAAATGGAGTATACCTAGTGACGTAATCAGACTTTAAAAAGGCTAGCGCAGACTTCGACGGATCGCACTGCATTATATTTTATGTATGAAATAAGCGACATGAATTGTGATATACACTTTTAGTGGCAGAATTAAAACATACATTCCGGTTTAAATGGTGCTAATTCGGTTCTCAACAAATCACAATTAAAAGTAAATTGTGATGGCAGGATTAGCGCTTATTTCGATAAGCCATTGAACTTAGAGACATCCTAAAAATCTAGCCCCGCTTATGAAAACTGGCTAGAAACATAAACACTTCTCAAATATTTACAAGCTTATATTTATCTAGTATATTTTGTATGACGCTTTAAAATTAAGCAGCCCTCAAAGTATTGTCGCGTTTAAGAATACGGCGGTAGGTTCCATTATTATTGATGAGCAAAATTAACGACATACACATAAAACAACGCTGCAACCACAAATCAAGTTTTAGTGAGACACCTCGCCAAGACAATGCTACTACATTCAAATATCGGGGAAGCGTCGCATCGAGATGAATGACATTCAATAACACTTCCACCCGCCTCAAGAGGAATAATTCATGAGTGCTGCGTATGTACGGCGCACCATCCATCCATCGCGCTCCACATTCCGCGCTTTATAGCCAAACTTCGCGTTTCGCCCTCGTAAACCGCGTCGTCCTTTATTACGTCATCGTACAACCCCATACAAACACATCACATTTGAATAGAGACGTAAAAGTATCAATTCTCTAAAGAATTTGATGCTTTACATAATCCCTTCAGGATTACGAGCGTAGTTTCCCAATGAACGTGCGGTGAATTATTGCTACCCTACCCGTAATAAGTCTCTGCATTCCTTGTTCTTTATTTAAATATTATGAATCAATTCTTTGTTCTTAATTTAAATAATATGACATGTATCATCATCAATAATGTTTGGCCAGATATCTCATGTTCAAAATAAGTAGGTATGTCATTTTGTTTAACACTAAGCTCCTTGACTAACAAAATTCAATAAAGAGAATTTCACAAAGTTTTCCTAACGTGACAGCTCATGTCCACAAAAACCAAGCACCAATCCATAACTGTATAATATTGTCTTTAATCTCCTCAGTGTAAGGTTGAAAACTCAAATGAAAATGGTGGTTATTTATTATGAAACATTAGACCTGAGTGGTGTACTCGTGAAGAATTTCGCAAAGACCGAAAGGCGGCAAGTTAGATTAAAATAGTTAAGCAAAGTACTCTGAGATGATATGACACGACTTAACATGTTTATAAGCAGCCGCTACACTAGTGCAGCAATTTCTTAATTCACTTATTAGTAAACGGGTGTCTGACTGAGTGACATGTTTTTGTGATATATAAAATGTTTTAATCACTTTTTTTTTTTGCTAAGACGAATAAATGATACAGACAGAGTAGTAGAGTAGAGCCGATTCATGTAGTATATCCTTATTCGCGTACCCACCCAAATCGTTTTGTTTTTTGTAGGTACTTCAATATGTTTTTCGCGACGCTCTTTCGTCTAAGCAAACAGAGTAATGAATTAAGTGATTACAACAATTGATATCTTACAAAAACATGTCAAACAGTCATCAAAACACCGCCGAGTTTGTCTGGCGATATTTATAAACACATACCCACGGTCGGTCGGTACGGTACCAAACTACATCCAAGTTGCGGGCGAATTACGAAAATATCTCTCAAGTCTGGGCACCTTGCATCAGTTCTGTTATCCGAGCTTTATTACAATTACAATGCCATTTATTTATAAATCAATATTTGAGGCGCAGCTCATTTATTTCATGATGCGAGGAAAAATGCGCGTACAGCAATAGAAGTATACTAAAACATCTTGCAGCCATAGAGTAGGGACTGTGCAAATGAGTTTTCAATTCCCGCCATATTCCCTATCACCTCCCGTTCACTTTCATCAGTGTTTAGCATCACAAAGCGCGCGCCTCGCGGATTAAGATATGCAAACGTGCTCGCCGCGGCTCGTGTGGCGCCTCGCCGCATCCCCCCCCCCCCCCGAGCTATTGGATCCGCTGGCGCAACCAAGTTAATGGAGAGATAAGGATAGGTGATTAGGTATACTAATAATGGTTGCTTCGTAAACATAATAGGTAGAAACATTTTCTTTAAATCCGGTGAGATTTCTTTGCGTGTCGGGTCCTTTATTGCTATTATTTGGTATTGGCGTAATACCTGCTTATGGGTACGCCATTTTTTTTTATGTTGCCTTATAGAGTTCATAAAGGCCGACGAAAAGCGTTCGGTTTGCTACGTTTGGTGTTCTTTTTAATCTATGGAATTTATAGTGGTTAGTTTTAAAATCAATATAGTTTGGCGGGAAACCGAAAAGTCATGGCGTCTGTTAATTTCTAAAACTAGTGTTCCTGCAAGTTATAGTGAGTGATATAAGTGGAATATTAACCATTATGGGTTCGGTAAAGTGCACGCCTACACTCGTGAAACTAAGTGAAACAAGGCGACGAAACATGGCTTTTAAGTTCCTCACAAAAACCCAAACAAAAAAGTAAAGTATCCATCGCGTTACTGATTGAGGTATGGAGGGTATTTTACTTGGGCCTAGCATTCCTCCCTCGAAAACTGATATCATTTATATTACTTGACACTGGCATAATACCTATGGTGATTCCAAATTAAAAAAAATGTCTAATACTGAACACACCCTGGGTCCTGCAGCATTAAATTAACACGTTACAAGACCGTCCCTCTTGCCGGCTGCAATTCGTTGCTGCTCGCGTGCTTCCCGTTGCTCGCAGTTGCCAGTCACGGGGCGAGTCGTGCGTGATGAATTATTCATAGCTGACGCCCGCGCCCGCGCTGACTCCTGCCAATGCTGTTGCAGTTAACTTCGTTTGCTGCGGTGACTTGTTGCGAAAATAACTGTTATTGGAGATAACAATCACAGTTATAATGAATAACCGAACTAAGTCTTCTGTCTAGTGCGAATCCATTTCAACTCTTGTTCAGATACATCTATACACAAATAAATAAAATTGGCGTGTCTGTTTGTAATATTAAAATAACCGCTTTTTACTAAGTGCATTTGGATGTATACACGGTACATATACCGAAACAACATTTTTATTTTACAATTTTGTCTGTCTGTATGTCTGTCTGTTTGTTTCGGCTAATCTCAGAAATGACTGGAGATAGCTGATGTAACAAGGAGTAACTTATGCTACTTTTAATTTAGAAAAAACTTTTTTGTTAAATAGCAGGCGGGTGAAGTCGCGGGTAACAGCTAGTAATAAATATATCTTTGTATTATAAATTCATTGTAGGATTATAGTATTCCTTCATCATCACACACGACCGAAGTGCTTTGTGCCAGGGGAGCGATCCTCGCGCTAGTGTTCCTAAAAACCAACTTATAATATTTTAATGGATCAAGATTAATCTTGACTACAAAAATATTATTATTAGTCTACACATATTTTAAAATTAAGACATCAAACTTATTTATGTATACGTAGGTACCTAATCGTGGAATATATCTGTTGTAAGCAAAGATCGAATTACACGTGGCGTAACCATCATATAACAAAACAACACAACTCCATTCCCCAGTGACACACACAATACGATCACACAAACAATAAGTATTGGAGTTCCCCCCAGGGGCGGGAGGCGTTTGCGCGGGACTGTCCTACTTGTGTCCCGCAACTCGTACTTATAAATATTGTTAGCTAAGATAAATAGCTGGAAGTTAATTTTGTGTTGTCTTTGGAGTTAGGTGGACTTAACGCCGAGTTAGGTGGACTTAATCAATTGCTGCTTGGGATTTGTAGGTATAAGACTACTTTCGGTGCAAAAGAAATTAGTAACATAATAGGGACTATTAATTGATATTAATATAATTATATAAGTTTATTCATACAAGAAGTACTTATCCTTGCTAGTACTTTGTATATACCAAAGAGAGCTTTACTCGAAATTGTCAACAGTGACTTAATTGTGTAGCCAATTGTCAAGAAATCAATATAAAGGAGAGGAAGTAACTGTATCTTCTCACAGACTAGCTGACAGGGAATAGGAAGATAGCACAAAAGCTGTTCGCTTTGCTCCCTCAGACCAGCATCTTTGGAAGTCTTTGCAGCCATCAGCACTCAACAGCAAGTAGTTCATCGAGTTTGTAACCCCGACTACAACAGAGTTAAAATTATGGAAATTCCGATAAATCGAGTACATCCTCCTTTGTAGATAACAGCCCTCGTTATAGGTATCTCATAGATAACTATTTTTAAGTCTCGGGTTAAGTGGTCATGAGAATCCAGGAATAGCTGGAAATAAAACCGCGAAGGCTTCACCAATTATCTCTTTTTATCCCCCTGCGGAGTCGAAATGTTGTTTGTGCAATAACTGCACCAGGGTACCGCTTTATAAACAATGCAAGTGTTAAGTAGGTAAAATAGTGTCCACAAAAACACGCACTGTACTATCGCTTTTACCGAAACTTAAGGTTATAGGACTTGAGATTGGATACCTTTATAATAATAACAAAGTTTTAAATATCCAGTACCAATAATTAATACAAATTACATGGAAATATCATTAAAGTGTCGCCCACGGAAATTAATATTCCGTGGGTCCTACGCTCCGAACCAGTGGAAAATCGTCTTACAAAACATAATTGCTTTGATAGAACCTATATGAATAAATTACTACACATCAAAAGGCAACAATTCTTCAATTGCGTATAAGTAAGTACGTATTAGGTTAGTTGTGTAACAGTTGTGCAATTTGCCTAAAGGATCAGTCTCGGTGGTAAGGGCAGCCGCACTTCGGATTTGCCACACTTAAATCGGATTGGGTCGCCCTTCGACAACACAATACGACTTTGCCAATGGGACCCGCATGAATTAGGTCACATGCACACTGTAAAGCACTCTTGACGAAGATAAACAATGTTCATGCTGCGCGACTGACTGTAGGTGATTAAAATAAAGATTCTGAACCTCGTTTATTGCCTGCCAGGTATATTCCACCACTATGGTGTTTTATTTTATTTTATAAAAAGTAATTTAAAAAGTAAAAGCCAAAACAGATTTTATGCATGATGCACACTAACATCTGATGGGAAATGACACTGTTAGAACTAGAAAATACTTATCGACTCTGTGATCTTACTACTGGTATCCACAATATAACCCATAGGGGTGGGATATTAATTTCATCATCATCGTCGTCGTCGACATCATCATTATTATTAGGGATACCTATTTATGATTTACTTAAAACTTTGGATTTAATAAAAAAATTAATACTTTAAAAATAAAAAAAAGCAGAACTGGGAACTGCATGTTTTCGGCAATGGGCTCGACACCCATCCGTCGCGCACGCACGCGCGCTGCTTATATAACTATGCCGTTATTTTATTATCTACTTACAATGTCATTTTCGTAATTTGATATGGAACTTGGATAGGTACTTACGTAACTATTCCAATTCTGTTCAATGTTAAGATAGTCTCAAACCTCCTTTGGGTATTATCTTTGTCGTATAAATGTATATGTAGGTAAACTACATGATTTCGTTGGCAAAAAAATGTGCATCGGAAAATTCACTTGGCGACATCAAAGGATGGGCATTCACTAGCGACACAATGGCGCGTCGTGTATGCAGGTGAACGCGACGTCGCAGTGGCGGTGCGCGCGCTCGCCGCTCGCGTTCCCGACGAAATTCAAAAATAGAACTGTGCAAGAAAGCGCGCCATGTATTGCCATACATCCTGAGAGTTTTGAGTCGACACAATGGCGCGCCGTGTAGTGGAATTCGTTCTAGTTTATTACGCGGAATACCTGGCTCATATAAACTTTTGTTGTTGTTGACATGTTTGAATAAACGAGTTCCTATAAAGTTGCCTGTGAGGACACGTATATTTATAAGCATAGTAAAAAACATTTTGTACCTATAGGTAATCTGACATTTAATTCATCTCCTTGATGACAATGATCTTTCTCATGTAGCTTACTCTTGGACTCCTAGTTCACGCTCCCCTTACTCCTTTCCTCTCTTAGATGTTATTTATGAAGGTGTCAGTTCATATGAGGAAACATGACTTCCCTGTTTTATTTCGTATGGTTTATAGATCTAGAGATACGTAATTATCTACACACTACGATCTAATCACTGACTCCGTGAGTCAGTGAGCACCCAGAGTAAGTAGTTGATGCAGAACAACCATGACCACACAGCAAAACTGATCAAACGACTTGGTTTTCCGTCCAACTGCCTGTCACTTCACTTATAAATTGAGCATCAGTGGACCGATTTCATGCGGTTTTCATCTTTATGTGGGATATTGCGATATGCGTTTTTCGCGCCCCTCCATTTCTTATAACAAGGTTTACTAAAAGCCGGCGCCGTTGAAGCTCGACGTCTTTGCATAACCTTAACAATTGGATTAAGGTTATGCCAACAGTTAACCCTTGAAGACAACGCGATATCCACATTTAAATTTGGTCAACAGCGCATTACTCTGCGTAGGTATAAGAGTATATATACTTACCTAAGTATCTTACTGCGAGAAGGATACTGGCCCCACCGGGGAACAGGTGGAGGTTGGTGAATGAAAACTATTACTACGTACTAAATACGTAATATTATTATTTGTTTGATGGAGACAACCTTACACGTCAAGTTCGGTTCTATGTTTAAACTGGCTGGTAGGGGTTGAAATAAAACAGCATTCACATCAAACTGTTGAATTCTTTTAATAGTAGTAACTTACATGCTAATACAAACTGAATTAACAAACTATAATGACTCGGAGTAACAAATCCCATTGAAATATTTATAATGACCGCACCCGGCCATTGATCAACATAACACAAATATTCAATTATAATTGTAGAGTAACTTAACTAAGTAAATGTTTGTAAGAAACTTATTTTAAACAATATTTAAAATTGGAATTAATTTAACATAATATTAATTTGTATCGTTTGACGATTTAATATAGTAGACATATTTACTACTCTATGGCACAGATTGTATGCCGAGCTAATGTACGTTTTAGTGCACATCTATAATGCTATGTAATTCTTACACTTGGGCCGATTCCACAATCCCCAGACAATGGTATGCTCTCTAAATAAATTTGACGTTTGACAGTTTTTCCATAGAGTATCTATCAAAACGTATAATCTTTATTTATGAGGATTGAAAAATCAGCCCGCAAGTAGATAGGTAAATTCAATAATTTCAAAGGTCTAGTAGTCTTATGTTCTTGTTCCTACTGTTCGAGATTGGTGCGGTTACCACAACAATTTAAGCCCAAATATGCGAGAGAACGTTTAGCGTTCCATGTTCTTTCTTTGTAATGCATGAGATTTATAGCGTCGCCGCAAAAATATAAAGGGCTCAGCATGCTATAAATGTCTAAAGACTGCGGAACGCAAATCCTGAACGCTCCGTATGTTTGGGCAAATATTATAATACTGTTTAGTTTGGACTCTTAGATAGTTTGGTTATATATAAGCACTGGACAAAAATCTATTTCGAACTAATGGAGAAGATAGACTTTAGGTAGGTACATCGATTAATAAAATAGTTGAATGTCACTGTACGTATCTAATTATATTATTATGCTATGCTCTGAGCTTACATTTAGAATTCGGATAAAATTTTAGACACATAATCAAATCTTACTCAGATGTGGACGTAGGGCAGCTGATTCATATGATGCCATGAATATTTTATTTCATTACTCATTCAAATTATCGCTTCCACCTTGCATTTTCACATCATAGTATACCAAACCTAAATTAAAACTAAGTAATTCATTAATCATCCAATATTTTTTAGATTAAAATAATTAAAAATGTATTAAATCTATTATAACAGATAATAATCACAGATTTTTTATGTGTATATATATAGTTACTTATCCCCATAAAATCAATCCTAATTCGCAGGTATGTGCGTTTTATTAATTGGGCGAAAGGAAATAGCCAACTTTCTCATAAATATCAATTATTTTCAACAATGGGGATATTTTTAAAAATCGACTAAATAACATAATCACGTACCTGCCCACCTCTAGTCCTACATCCACACCTATCGGCGGTCGACGGTGGCTGCGCTAGTGCTGTGCCGTTTAGGCGGGTTGCTTGAGTGTCTGCTCGTAGCGCAGCAGGTCGGGCAGGTTGCTGATCTCGATCTGCTGCACGTTCTTGCCGGCGAACTGTACGTAATGGTGCGTCGGTTCCTCGGCATCACGCTTGCGGACTTGAAAACATAACAATATTTATTATCATTTATTCATTATTCTCATATTAACAGCTCTACCTACCCGAACTTGAACTTATCTACAAAAACATAGTTTGTTTTCATATCATTTTTAATTATTTTTTTTATTTTTCTGTTGTAAATATTTTGTGAGATTTTAAAAATAAACGGTCGAATTTGAACTAAGAACATTCATGAAAACTGTGGCTCCTTTTAGGTACCGCTGAGCTAAATCGCGCTCTATGCTGTCAAACCTCATGGTATACATCAAAGTGTACTCACTGACAGTGCCAGTCTTCTTCTCCAGCTTGTAGGTGGGTCTGTCGCTGCAGCGCTCGGCCAGGCCGCGCGCGGCGGGGCGGGAGGGCGCGGCTTGCGGCGGCAGCTCGGCGCGCATGGAGCTGAGCACGAGCCCCACGTCGAAGGGCTCGCCGCGCTGCAGCCCCAGCACGAACAGCTGCGGCGGCAGCACGCCCGCGTGGTCCATGTCCATCACGAAGCAGCGGGCCTCGTCCACGATGCCTGCAACATACGGGTTTTCGGATGAAGCAGGGAATACCCAAAAAGACTACTCCATGCCTTTCTATGAAAAGATATTATTATTACTCCATGCCCTACCGGTGATGTTGGACTCGAAGTCGTGCAGGAAGCTGACGGGGTGTCCATTCTTGTATACGGCGATGCGCTCCAGTGAGTCCTCCACGTTGATGTCCAGCAGCTCGTTCAGGAGTGCGTGCATGTCTGCGTCCTCTCCGATAGCCACCGCCTGCGCACAATGGATCCCGTTCACTCAGTTATCACACCAACTAACCTAATTACTATACACAGTTAGTGATAACAATATCTTTAATATTATTGTTTAAAAGTTTGGTCTGTGTTTTGTGTCCTTCCTTACGGCATCACGGTCCAACTAGCCACCCAATTTGTAGGGCCGACTTGTAGAATCCCTACCAATTGTCATGTCAATATTGTCAATCGGCAATTGTCCCAACGTATTGGGTGAGAAGTTAAGCTGTTCGTAGAGGCTCGCAAAAGTTCTTCACAGTTTTGTAAAGTCAGCATGAGAAACAGTCCAGTTAATACTGCGCCGCTGTTTTAATGAGCTGTATTCGGTGTTACCAGAACTCCGACATAATTATACCATGGCTGCAAGTTGGTAAAGACATACGTCACCTACTTTGTATACATATATGGTACAAAAAATATTAGTAGTCAAGTGTGAGACTATGAGCTTGCCAAAGTCACCTCAGGCGCCAGGAATGCGGGTAGTCGGTATATTATTGTTTTAGTAGTTAGTATCACATCCAATAATGTATAGCAAGGGTTACCTGTGCATTCTGTTCGAAGGGCGGCAAAGTATCGACGATCGCGTTCCAGCGCAGCGCCGCCTTGTGGGCCTCCATCAACCGGATTTGCTGGAAGGTACGCAATAAAACTGAGAACAGAATAATTTACAGCCAACTATTTCCCCTTTGTGAATTAGACTAACATTAGAAATAAGTGTTAAGTAGGTAGAAGATGTACGAAATAGTCGAAATAGTGAACAAAAGCCATGGCAGCTTCGTTCTAATGCACCAGTTATGGCCGCTTTAGACGCGCTAACACAAACGTTTACAAAATTGGATCAAAAAGTGGGTTTCAATAAAACTGATATCAATTAGTTCCTCAGTACAAATAACAATATAATTCCTTATTCGTGGGTTCCACACCATTAAAAGTTTGGTGTGTACCTATACGAAGCTTGAAAAAGAAAGTATCTTCAACAAAACAAATTGTAAAAGCTACGGCTACATCGCCGCGTCCCTACATAAATAGATGCAGGGCCCCAAGTCAGCTAACACAATCGATTCATAATCGAATATCAACAGCATATTAACTGTCACTTTTGACAGATATGCCATACAATATCCGTCAAAAGTGACAGCTACTATGCGGTTGCTGTTCGATTATGAATCGATTGTGTTAGCAGACATGGGGCCCAGGTACCTCAGTTAAAGGTATGGCGCAGAATCCGCGGAAATGGCGCACGGAGTTGATGGCGGTGAACTTTTGATAGGCCAGGATGATGACGGCGCCACTGAACGCCGCCATCAGGAACACCATCATCATCAAGGTGCAGATCACATTGACGCGCATCTGGGCGTGATCGGTGGTTCGGACTGACCGTTTTGGCTCCACATCAATCACAAACTGAAAAAAAAAAGATAGCTAATTAACTGTTAGAAATATAATAATTATCATCATGTGATGTGGGGTGAATGTAAATGGTTTATTTGGTAAAAGCGATTGGCACAGTAAGCGGTGACCCTGCTTTCTGCACCGGTAGTCCCGGGATCGAATTCCGGGGGGGGGGGGGGGGGGGGCATATATAATTAACTAGCTGTTACCCGCGACTTCGTCCGCGTGGAATAAAGGTACCCTAAGTTACTCTTTGTTTCCATCAGCTATCTGCCAGTGAGTCCCGTCATAATCGGTCCAGCCATTTCAAAGATAAGCCGAAACAAACGGACCGAACCGAAACAAAAGACAAACAGACAAACATTTAAAAATTTTTTTGGTATATGTTCCGTGTATACATCCAAATGCACTTAGTAAAAAGCGGTTATTTTAATATTACAAACAGACACTCCAATTTTATTTATTTGTATAGATGATATACTGGGATCGCTCCCAGACCAATGTACGGTTGGTACCCATAATTACAATGGTTGCTTAGTTTGGGACCGTACCTACAGTCGTTGTGTTCATCTAGCGATATTTATTTAATTCAGTTATAACTATTTTTAGACACAAATTTAGTCTGCGCAGTGGAAATCAATACATGCGCATTAAAATATTGAAGTTCGGAAAATAAAATATAAGTAACTAACCAGGTACCTAAATCCTACACCTATTTTCTAGTTGCCAGTTTTCCCATTTTATATAATATTATCAAGACAATTGAATTGTATAATATAAGTAATTATTACGGAGACGAATATGTATATTTTAAATGTAACGTATTAACTATAATACACTTTAGGTACTGTACACTGACGCTTCGACCAATAATATATATTTCAGGTACATACTTAGGTACAGGTAGGGGAGCTAGGAATCTAGGATCGTGCATTTATTTTTATTATTATTGACTAGTTTATACATACATCAGTATCGCAGTCCTCACTTATCAACCGAGTCTTCTTTATTATTATACTAGGCTTCGTTAACACGGTCATTTTTGCTAGTAATTTTCGAGCGCAGTATTTATTTTTCACATACAGCACATACACCATGGAGTAACAGAGAACTCTGCTGCACCCGATGCGGAAGTGCGTGATAAAACAATCTCAGAAAAGTGAGGAAAATTCATCAATATATAATTTTTTAATTTGTCTTGCCTCACTGGGTATTAGTCTTTAGAGCCTATCAGTAGCATTTTCAGATTCTGGGTGATACTCATGATAAATATAATATTGTGAATCTCCTATTCCAATAAAAAAAGCGATTGATGCTTTACTGAAAAAAATATTGGACGCCTTGGCATGTGAAAATCCAGAAAATCAAGTCCCTCTATTTCATTTTATTTCCGCGGGCTTGTGAACAAATATATTTTATTCATTTATTACTAATATTAAACATATTTATTCAAGGCAACACACGTTATTGAAAAACTATAACAAAATCGACTACCGTACTATGACTGCTTTGACTATACGCCTGTACTCTTAAATTTCCCGCCAAATAACCAAGTTATAAATTATTAATCATTATCCTTTGCCCAAGTCTTTTCTTTGCCTTTTTTATAGTCTTGCCCACATGCCTGTGTCTTTGCGTGTCTTTTCAAGTAATTCATCAACGTTTAGTCGATTCCAACGACAATTTATTTGTTACTTTTATTGATGCTTGCAACATTATTTAATTTTATAAAGCAATACTACTTTGTCTATAGTCAGTCTCTTCAACCGAAAAAAAAGAAAGAAAGAAAATTCGAGGAGGAATTGGACGATCAGTTTTTGGTTTCGAGTGTAGAATATTTTGCGTTAAAAAAGGGTTGATGAATCAGCAACGCATATAGTGGCGTTAAAACATGTTTAATTAGTTTTCTTCGTCATTATTTTATGCTTTGTTTCATTGTGTAAGTACCACGTTTGTAACGAGACTGCGACCACCAAAATAAAATGGCGACTGATCAAGCGAAGAACCGCATGCATGTTTTCAAGAACACTGGCAAAGATGTCGACGTAAGTATTGAAATGTTATATTTTTATTCGTAATGGTGTACCATTGGCATAGTTTGTTTGCACGATGACTGACGTGTTGTGATTTATAGGAAATGCGCAGGCGGAGGAATGAAGTGACAGTAGAATTGAGAAAAAATAAAAGGGAAGAAACACTACAGAAGCGTCGGAATGTGCCTATCACATACTTGACAGATGAAGAGGACATCGAAAGGACGCTCGCGTCCACGGACCTCAAGGAGCTGGTGATGAACGCGGCCAACAACGAGAACCCCGAGGTGCAGCTGGCCGCGGTACAACAGTGCAGGAAACTGCTCTCGTCGGACAAGAACCCGCCCATCGACGATCTAATCGCCTCCGGCATCCTCCCCATCTTCATACAATGCCTATCCAGAGCAGACAACCCAACTCTTCAATTTGAAACCGCTTGGGCTTTAACAAATATCGCGTCAGGAACATCAGCACAGACAAGCAAAGTGGTGCACGCCGGCGCCGTGCCCGTCTTCCTTCAGCTGCTCATGTCTCCACATGAAAATGTGTGTGAACAGGCTGTGTGGGCCCTTGGCAACATTATTGGTGATGGGCCGGTGCTTCGGGACTTTGTTATCGAACTGGGGGTGGTGAAGCCCCTGCTGAGTTTTATCAAGCCAGAAATACCCATCACTTTCCTACGCAATGTCACCTGGGTGATTGTGAACTTATGCAGGAGTAAGGACCCACCACCACCAGTCAAGACCATCCAAGAAATTCTTCCAGCTCTCAGTGTCCTCATCATGCACAGTGACAGCAATGTAAGTACCTGACACTTTATTTTGATAATTCAAATGTTGTTTACACAACTAACTGGTGCTATAACTAAATATTTATTTTAAATCTCTTATATTGATGAAACTTGATGAAACATCATTAATTCAGAGGAACAGTATTCACATTACTGGCCACCGAATGCTACTTCTGCTAATGCTAGATCAGAAGCATTTATAGTAAAATCTAACTATTTATAATCATTCTTCTTTAATTATAAAATCCAGTCTAGCACATAGTTTTAAGTTCTCTGAAAGTGTGTCATCAGTAATTAGCTAAGCGCTAATCATAGTAGTCAACACATTTCTTACAAAATTATCATTCTTTACTAAATAGGTATCATGACTTACTTATGAGTCACCTTTTCTGTTTATCAATATTGTATGGAACCTTACACCATCCATAATAATTTATTGGTACTTTCTAGATATTGAAGCTCTTACAAGCATAATTTTCAAAGTTTTGTGCTATTTTAGTACATTCCTTACATGAAAACAATGATATTTACTTTGTATCTATATCCATTTGTAGTTAAATTCTATTTACATATTTTCTAATGATAAAAGAATTCTTTTATTGTATTTCACTTGGAAAAATAAATAAATTATATCATATCTGTTAAAAATTGTTCCTACATGCATTACTAATTGTCATAAAACAATTCATAACAATATAATCTTACAAGATCAAACTGGTATTTGCAATGTAATTTCAACATCTTTGTTGTCCTCAAATAATGAGACATTATTTATAAACATTTCTGTGTAATTTTATTGCATTTCTAAGAAATGCAATTAATATAATTGACAGAATATTTCATTCAAAAGATACTGCATCAGGAAACATAACTACATTCAACCTAATCATATTATGCTGCTATTGGTTTTCTTTAGTTATATGGATCTACCTTAACCAACACAGGCTCCAACAAACATTGCTTATGACATTTATGATGCAAAATGCCATTGTAAAAGGATGAAAACTTTCTTTAACTTTGAAGGTTCGATTGCTTATATATCCCATAAAACATATTCTCACATTACTATTTTTAAATTGACATACTTTGTGTGCCTATCTGGATTTATACACACTACACATATAACTGTAACAAAATCAGCTAGCTTGGGGTTACTGATGGTCAAACATATCAATTGTATTGCAGGTACTAGTCGACACAGTCTGGGCTATCAGCTACCTGACAGACGGTGGCAACGAGCAGATACAGATGGTGATAGAGTCAGGCATCGTGCCCAAGCTGATCCCGTTGCTGTCACACAAGGAAGTGAAGGTGCAGACGGCAGCGCTGCGCGCGGTCGGCAACATCGTCACGGGCACCGACGAGCAGACGCAAGTCGTGCTCAACTGCGACGCGCTCTCTCATTTCCCCGCGCTACTCTCGCATCAGGTTAGTTTTTTTATATTGTGGGAACTATTGACACATGTGTGTTTACATTATTAACATTACCTGATTAAGTCTAGTTCTCCCATATCCATAACATTGTATGTTCATACAGTATGACATTCATACGGGCAGTAGCATCTTCACATAATTTTGTGATATTTTTAGCTATTCATAAGTACTTTCATAGTTCACAGGGAAAAAATATGTTTCTGTGGTATGTAGTATGACAGAACCTAACTAAGCTGGTAACACATTTCTCTAGAGTTGCTCAAGGGTTACTCAATCAAATACATCCTTTGGACTCTTCCTGATAAGTTGACAAGACATTTATCATTCTTATATCGATATAACTAAGTTCCGGCAGTTAAATACCCAAAGTGAAAGATATGCCTGTAAAATGGCAACCTACTTTTACCAGTAGCATCTCTGACAATATAGGGCTGTTGCTTTGATTGGTAATTATCCAAATTAGGGTAGACTTGATTTATAGGTTACAATAATTTAGAAAATTGTAATCCTCATGAATCTGACATGACAGGGTCTGTACTCGTGTGATACCCCACAAAATGTGTTTGTGAATGTAGTTAAAAGAATTTATAATACTTGTCAAGGTCGAATCTTTGGCAAAGCTCGTTTCCACCGAGCAGTACGTTATTTTCGGCACAGACACGTACCAAAATCGTCATTGCCCGTGTCATCGAGATTTATTAGTTTACAAATTAGAATGACCTCATTGAGTTCAATGACACTGGCTTTCGGTTAGGCCGACGACCGATAGGAATGCACGTGTATTATGACACGATTATTATCATTAACTTTGTCTCATAGATGACGTGACGTTATAGGAGTAGACCTATTATAGGAACTATTATACTATATTATACAGACTAAGGGGACCTGTGGCTAATCAGATAACCTACTTTAAAAAGTCGAAATCGCGAACTGCAATCACCAAAAACTATGTTTAAAATACTGATTAAATGGATTGTTATTGTAAACATGGAGGTCCAATGTCATAGGTCATTGGAGGTTATCTATGCATCAAATAGAGAATAATTAATTTCTTTTACTTTTGAATATGGTTGATAAGCCAAAATTGCTAAATGCTCAATACCAATCATATTTTGACGAAAACCTTGTGCTATCAAGTTAATAGGGGCAAAATTTGCATGATGTGTTTGTCTATTTTCATTTTACATAGGCATTTTATAACTAGTAGTCCTACAAAAAAGAAGTTGCAGGAGGTGTCTATATGTCCAAAACATACATTATCAAAACACAAAAAACTAATGTGCAAAGTATTGTTTACTTTCTTATTTTAATACCATATTCTTAGTTTAGTTCCCACTAGTTGGGTCTTTGTGCAGACAGTCTCAATATAAATCTTGGCAATCAAGCTACCAAAACAATTCATTATCAAATTGAAATAATAATTCAATGCTTTATCAGTATCAATAATGCTATTTTATTTTATTTGTCAACAGAAAGAGAAGATATGCAAAGAGGCTGTGTGGTTCCTATCGAACATCACCGCTGGCAACAAGCAGCAAGTGCAGGCTGTCATCGACGCCGGCCTGCTGCCCAAGATCGTGGAGAACCTGAGCAAGGGCGAGTTCCAGACGCAGAAAGAGGCGGCGTGGGCCGTGTCCAACCTGAGCATCAGCGGCACCAAGGAGCAGGTGGCGGCGCTCATCAACTGCGGGGTCATACCGCCCTTCTGCAAGCTACTGAGCTGCAAGGATACTCAAGTCATCAATGTGAGTGGGTTTTGCTGAGTTTTATGACGAGTGACAACTTTATTCTCACCTCAGTGCATTAGAAATTGCCTAAAGGTGATCGCACATTTGGCCGAATCCCACGGGCGCCGTGTGCTAGGTATTCAATGAAATTACAGGTAGTACAAATACTACTTACATTTAAGTATTGATGTAGTTGCTCACAATAATCCAGAAGTTCATTCTGCCCTTTTGTCTAAGCACACATGGCAACACTAACCAGCCAGACACACCCAAGACAAATCATGACGCGCATTCTGTTGCAGATATTGAAGAAATATTCAATGCAAACTCAACTCTTTGGGACATTATTGTATCATAGTCACTTAGTCTTATTTATTGGTGTAACTGGACAGTACACGCGTATAAATGTAATGATTATGCTTGAGCCACGGCTAATATTTTCTCCCAATTCCCAGGTGGTACTGGACGGTCTAAGTAACATGCTTAAGATGGCGGGCGAGAACGCGGACCAAGTGGCCAACATGATCGAGGAGTGCGGTGGCATCGAGAAGATCGAGGCGCTGCAGAGCCACGAGAAGGTGGAGATATACAAGATGGCCTACGACATCATCGAGCAGTACTTCGCCGGGGATGTGAGTACAGCCGTCGGTAGCATGTGGATGGGGCATTACTGGGATATTTTTTAAGTTCAGCCTACTGCCTATGTTTGGGTTATTGTGACTGGTGTTGGTTACGAAGCACTAGTGTTTATATCAGACTTATCTGTAAGCAGTGTCCACCCTATGGAAAATCAGTTCGTTAGTTTCAAGGATGTTAGCGGGCGGTAGAGACAGGCGTTCACATTTTTATATCTGACTTCATATAGTAATTACAAATGTGCTAGAGAAACTGGTTTCAGGCTTAGTATATGCTTAATATTCCCGTATAGAATATACAATATAAATTCCCTATCGGTGCTTTATCCTGTGTACAAGCGCTAATTGGATGGGTGTGTCCGGCAGGAGGAGGACGTGTCGCTGGCGCCGGCGTCGGCGGAGAGCGGGTTCCAGTTCGAGCCGGCGGCGGGCGGCGCGCCGGGCGCCTTCCGCTTCTAGGCGCCGCTCCCCGCTCACTGCTCCCGCCGCGCCAGCGCCGCTTCCCGTCTCGGGATAGACTAGTGCCGCGACCCGCCTCGGGATGGACTATGGACGCGAAGTGGACGGCCGCGCGCCGAGTGCCGCGTACGTGACGTACGCGACGTACGCGTAGTGTATCCGCTTACCGACCGACCGACGATGCTTTTGATATAACATAGTATTTATGTTTCGACTTTTAACTCCGTAAGATGTAACTCCCAGACTCGCGGATCGGACGCGCTCCGATCTATGAAATTATGTTGACCCGAGCCCGATTTGTATTGTATCTATACCAATAAATTCTGTCCAATATAATCATTGTTTTATTTCACACACACAAGAAAGATCAGTTTAAATAGATGGCGGGCAAAGAATCTTGATAGTTTCTCTGCTTTTTTGCACTGTAGTACTGCTTCTGAAAAAGATACAAGTTACATGATACAATAATGTATGAAAACTGCGTATCTGCGTAACCGCTGCCGCAGATTATATGGCCGAAGGCTTCATCACGCCAGAATCTAAATATTATTTTACGGAGTATACTACTAAACCTATGACTGGATCACACCCACATTTTATCAAAAATATAATTTGTGTGTCTGTGGCATACAACTTGCAAAGAAATTTGATACATCTATAAATTTGCCTAGGAGCTACCTTTTTGATATCGCAAGCATAACATTTGACGTTATTGTAGCTCTCGTCCGGCGACTCGTCGACGAGTGACTGCGCCGTCAATTTGCTGTGCAGGGATTCCACGTCGTAGAACAACCCCACCTTCTGTTGGAAGCTGTAACAACACTGGATTCATAACTAGCTACAACCGTGACTTTGTACGCGTGTACCATAGAGGAACATATTTAATGCACGGGATAAAATGCATTGTAAGTGTTGAACTGGGTTATAATCTACCAGCATGCCAAGTTTCATTGAAATCTCTAGTTGTTATCTTATTGTGAGTGCGTTCGGAATAATACAACAATATTAAGGATCCTCCATACGGTTATTTTTATTCAAAAAAGTCAACGTGCAGGCACAAACAAGATCTAATTACAACGAAATGTTTAATCATTCAGCTAATTATAAAACAATTATTTCCAATGTTACGACGGAAATTAAACCCGGGAGCAATCGGTGCACTTAGCCCAGCTCTAGCCTACGTTCAAACAACTAAACCGCGCTGTCGACGAATACATATCACTTCTATTTTGATAATTAATATTTAATTAAACCTAGTGGTGTAAAATATCATTAAACTTACTTGGGCAACGGTTTGGTCCAGTGATTATCAAGTCTGTTAACTTTCATGATGGCGTTGAGTCGCTGCAGCAGGCTGTAGTTGTCGCTCTGTATCTTGTTCTTCCTGTCCAGCTCGCGTTGGCATTTCTTTAGCTTGAGCGCTACGTGCGGCCTCGCGGCCGGCGCGCGGTCGTCTATGGCGGGTATCGCGGATTTTACCTATATAGAATAATGAATCTGTGATCACATATGCGCTAAAGAGGCGCCATTCTTAATCTGCGGGAGCAGTTTCTCCGCTAGGCCTTGGGCTTTGTATAGTTATTTAAAAATCTATAAAGGGGTGTCTATGATTTCGATTGGGTATACTATTCGACGACAAGTTGTTCATTAAAATGGTATATGACAGCCAACCAACAGTCATTAAGTCCCACTTGTACAGCAAAAACAGAATGTAGTATTCCGAATTCATCAAGAAACAGACAAAATTGATAGCCCATAAAAAGTTAGTCAACTATGACCTGTAAACTATCTTCTTAATTATCTGTCATAGGGGCATTTTACATTGTCACCATATAGGGTAAGTGTACCAGTGAATGAAACCTTAAGGAAATTTTTGACTTTGAAAATTAATATAAATATGTTACCACGGGAAATTAAAGTACATGGCTATGTTTTTGTATGTGGCAATCATTCAAGATTAAGAATGTATTTAGTTATTATATAAATGAAAATAGGTTTAATAAATATTTGACGATAAAGCGAAAAATCCGGAAAATCACCAGTGAATGAACGGTATTTTCCAGTAAATAAACGAAATGAACCCAGTAAATGAACAAAAATATTATTTAATTTATTTAACTATAAAAGGCATATTTTAACGAAAATAGGTAAAAAATATATTGTTAAAGTAATACTCCTACAATGAATAAAATTAAAAAAAGTGTTTCCTCTTTTTCATTCATCTTTTTATTCTTAATCTCTTCTTTGTTATTCGTTGAAGATATATTTTTTTGTTCTTATTTTTTTAACATAATAACTTTACGCTTGCCCAAAAGCTTTTCTACGGCTTCTTCTTTTTTTTCTTCTCCTATTGTTTTTTATAGAATATGTTCTATGTACCGTTAGTGTAGATCCTGTCCTACAGAAAACTTAGTTCTGGGACTAGTCTCAGTGTCATCATAGGAGGCCGCTGTAGATCCTGTCCTACAGAAAACTTAGTTGTGGGACTAGTCTCAGTGTCATCATAGGAGGCCACTGTAGATCCTGTCCTACAGAAAACTTAGTTGTGGGACTAGTCTCAGTGTCATTATAGGGGGCCACTGTAGATCCTGAACTAGAGGAAACTTAGTTGTGGGACTAGTCTCAGTGTCATTATAGGGGGCCACTGTAGATCCTGAACTAGAGGAAACTTAGTTGTGGGACTAGTGTCAGTGTCATCATAGGAGGCCACTGTAGATCCTGTCCTACAGAAAATTTAGTTGTGGGACTAGTCTCAGTGTCATTATAGGGGGCCACTGTAGATCCTGAACTAGAGGAAACTTAGTTGTGAGACTAGTCTCAGTGTCATCATAGGAGGCCACTGTAGATCCTGTCCTACAGGTAACTTAGTTTTGGGACTAGTCTGAGTGTCATCCTAGGAGGCCACTGTAGATCCTGTCCTACAGGAAACTTAGTTGTGGGACTAGTCTCAGTGTCCTCATAGGAGGCCACTGTAGATCCTGTCCTACAGAAAACTTAGTTGAGGGACTAGTCTCAGTGTCATCATAGGAGGCCACTGTAGATCCCGTCCTACAGAAAACTTAGTTGTGGGACTAGTCTCAGTGTCATCATAGGAGGCCACTGTAGATCCTGTCCTACAGGAAACTTAGTTGTGGGACTAGTCTCAGTGTCATCATAGGAGGCCACTGTAGATCCTGTCCTACAGGTAACTTAGTTGTGGGACTAGTCTTAGTGTCATCCTAGGAGGCCACTGTAGATCCTGTCCTACAGGTAACTTAGTTGTGGGACTAGTCTTAGTGTCATCCTAGGAGGCCACTGTAGATCCCGTCCTACAGGAAACTTAGTTGTGGGGCTAGTCTCAATGTCATCATAGGAGGCCACTGTAGATCCTGAACTACAGGAAACTTAGTTGTGGGACTAGTCTCAGTGTCCTCATAGGAGGCAGCTGTAGATCCTGTCCTACAGGATACTTAGTTGTGGGACTAGTCTCAGTGTCATCATAGGAGGCCACTGTAGATCCTGTCCTACAGGAAACTTAGTTGTGGGACTAGTCTCAGTGTCATCATAGAAGGCCACTGTAGATCCTGTCCTACAGAAAACTTAGTTGTGAGACTAGTCTCAGTGTCAGCATAGGAGGCCACTGTAGATCCTGTCCTACAGGATAATTAGTTGTGGGACTAGTCTCAGTGTCATCATAGGAGGCCAGTGTAGATCCTGTCCTACAGGAAACTTAGTTGTGGGACTAGTCTCAGTGTCATCATAGAAGGCCACTGTAGATCCTGTCCTACAGAAAACTTAGTTGTGAGACTAATCTCAGTGTCAGCATAGGAGGCCACTGTAGATCCTGTCCTACAGGAAACTTAGTTGTGGGACTAGTCTCAGTGTCATCATAGGAGGCCACTGTAGATCCTGAACTACAGGAAACTTAGTTGTGGGACTAGTCTCAGTGTCATCATAGGAGGCCACTGTAGATCCTTTCCTACAGGAAACTTAGTTATGGGACTAGTCTCAGTGTCATCATAGGAGGCCACCGTAGATCCTGTCCTACAGGAAACTTAGTTGTGGGACTAGTCTCAGTGTCATCATAGGAGGCCACTGTAGATCCTGTCCTACAGGAAACTTAGTTGTTGGACTAGTCTCAGTGTTATCATAGGAGGCCACTGTAGATCCTGTCCTACAGGAAACTTAGTTGTGGGACTAGTCTCAGTGTCATCATAGGGGGCCACTGTAGATCCTGAACTAGAGGAAACTTAGTTGTGGGACTAGTGTCAGTGGACATAAAAAGTTACACTGTAATCTGTGACTTAAAGCTTAGGAATGAAATTGGAGTTTTATATGTGTAAATATATACAATTATTACGTTAACTCTAGTAAAAAAACGTCTTGATCATTCACTGGTTCCACATTCATAAAGTAAACCAATGATGGAACATTACTTAAATGCCTAGTTCATTAACTAGGTTTTTAAAACCAATAAATGAACACACCAGTTCCAATATTGGCCAAAAGATCGGAAATCTATTTTAAAACAATATATCAGTGGAAAAACTTTATTAACGTAATAATAAGTTATATTATTTAACAAAAACATGAAATCTGTCATGTTCCAGTAAATAAACACTCTTTCATTCACTGGATTTTTTCCGATTTCTTGTACCAATACTGGGACCCTTAATATTTTACTAAATTCACGATAAAATTGGCATAGAAACGGGTTAAAAGTAACAATTTAACCTATCTTCAATCAAATAACTATAGTACTAATCACAATGACTACCTAAATTGATACAAAAAAAACATCAAAAATATTTTGACTTACCTATGTCCTTAATTCCGGCCCATACAAATCTGGACTACAACGAAACGGAAAACTTCAAATGGTCGTCATTTTGAAATGAATCATCGATACAAGAAACAACTGCTACCACAAGATTGAATAAATTGTTGTCAATACAAAAAAAAAAATGTGTATTATAGATATGTTCAGATTTCTTAGTATTTGGAAAAAAGTGGGTTTTGTCCATTCACTGGGGGGTGTTCATTCACTGGTACACTTACCCTATCTGTGACAGACCTAGGTCACTAGATATATTGATTACACGATAATGTACCTTGATCCTATCTATAAGAATTTCCGAAAATTTCTAAAATTTCGTCTATGATAATATATGTTATTGTAGTTCTATCCCATAGATATATATTTTGATAAAATAAGAACAGCAAAATGGCAGTAGAGTACATTAACCTAGTCAAATTTGCAGCACCTAGGGGGGTAGTTTGGTATATAAACAGTGAGGTAGGTTACCTTAGAACGGTGGTCCTTGAACCTCCGGTCCTCCCACGGTTGAACGAGCAGTTTGTCTCTTCGTGAAAGCATTGTATCGTGTCGATATTTGTATACAACTGATTGATCGTGTCGTGTTGTTCACTAATTATCGGGGATGTTTAATCAATACAAAGTCGTTGCTAATACAAAGTGAAACAGCATGCTATTACGACATACAGTAGGTACCTACGTACGAGGGGTGTCCATTAGGCGGATTAGGGTGTGTATAAGAGGACGATCGGGAATAAACCAAATGGCCTGAACACCGTAGTAATTTTTAGATGACGCCACGCCTTGCTAACCTTTAATGGATTTTCGTTAATAATTAACTAGTAAGCACATAAGGTGTAAGGTACATAATTGCAGCGCCAAAGCGATCGTGGGCGGTAGGATTCTCAGGTTCGATAATCAATTCAAAGTAGTCACTTATACCAGGCACACTTTACAATATCAAAGAAGCATTTAAAACTTCCGTAGGATTTATGATCTTGTATATTATATTAATTGCGAACTGCGTTCTACCATATGTTCAGACAGCAAGAAGCTTATCCAAATCATGGGTTTGTTTGTTAAATGAAAAATCCTGGCCACTTTTTTAATCAATATCGTTTCATAAGAGCCATAGACAAAAATCTCTGAATACCTACTAATAGTACTTTAATAAAACACCGATTTGCAAATTAATAAATAAATTATTGTTAAATATTACATACTGCACTTACATTGGCTCGTTACATCGGATAATATACATTCACGCAAACACAATTTCACAAAATACAAATTATAAAATATTATATTTTGAGCAATACCAAAAATAATAAAAAAAACGAATCACTCTAAAATCTATACTTAGTTTAAACTGTCAAAACGTTCAATACATATGTGTAAAGTAGATTAGATTTTTGGAGAAAAAAATGGAGGGCTGTATTTTAGTACTAACCCACTTACATATTTTTGTGAAGCCTAGGAATGTAATGTCACTAGTCAGCTGTAATTCCTGGCTATATTTTGGCAATGTTTAACATAAAGCTTGTTTTCTAACGAATTAGTGCACTAGCATAATTACCTCATGTCACCGTCAACCGAATTACAAAAGTCGTAGACACTCCACAATATTAATTTTTCGGTTTGTGCTTGCATCTAAAAGACGCGAGTTCGAATGCTTCTTTCAAGGAAGACTTTAGTATGAATGCATACACTTTGTTAGACAACAGATATTTGTCCGACTCTAATCTACACATAGCACATAACGTGAGCGTCCACCGTTTTTGCTATTTTTTTCTCTAATAAATCTACTTTGAGTTGCCTCGCATTATAATTCTAATTACATTACTGAGTATAAAACGTATTAAATACATCAAAAAGATCTAATAACTTACGATCCTCGCGACTTAAGATATGACTTCTGTTCTTTCGTATTCCATAAATATTTCACGGTATTGATACTAAATGTTCTCAAACTAAATGTTTTTACAAAAAAAACATTACCTACCTAATTTATAGTCAGTGAACGTTCGTCGAAATACAAAAGTCACATCTCAATATGTAATTAATGGTTAGTGCATCGTCGATGTCGCTCGAACATCGCTCTCTCAAGGATGTTTTCCAAACAATAATCATAAAATACCTATTAATTGATACAAAATCTCATGAGGACAAGGAATTAATTTTACGTCGCTCTTAGGCCTGATAAGCACCAGCGGTTAAAAAAAAATAATTAAAATATGTTTTGAGATCATTAAACTCAAATATTGCCGGTCAAGAGGACTTGTTTTTCGGTAGAGACACTAACTTAGACTACCCACAACAAAAATAGAATTCTTAAATAAATCTGGTTATAACGAAGCTTTACATAATAAATAAATGCAAAAAATGACTGGACTACGGCCCAGAATGGAAGTCAGTGCCCAAATGACCGAGCCCAGCTGTATATTAAAAAGCTTGAATACAAAAATGCTTTACACACGCAAAACAACTTCAAAATATCACGGAAAACACCCTCAATCAATCATATATTACAGCGTTGTATGTAACCTAAGCTTACACGCTAATGTTTACGGATACAAAATACTCTACACTTGGTGCATCATCAGTTGTCACGTCACGACCGAATACTCAAACCCTACTCAAATACTTAAGCCGTACTGTTTGTGACGACGCGACGTTACATTTAATGTTATTTGAGGCATTAAAATTAAACATCCCTCAACTTTGAATTGCGTTTGAGTATACAGCGGTTAGTGTGCAAAACATAGTCCATACAAAAATAAATGTTTCCGTTTTTAAAAGCTTAGTAATACTTGCAGTAATGGCGTGTCGAGCTTTAATTAAGTAAATATATTAGTGACACACTCACAAATTAATCTGAGAACTTAAAATGTGATTCGCATTTTAATTTATGTATTGTTTGTTACCATAGACAAAATACACTTATAAATTAAACCAATTATAAATAATATTTAAAAAAAACAACAAATCAGCTGCCATTGTTATTTTATTATGAGAATTAATTTGTTCATGGTAAACGAAATGCATTGTATTTATTTTTTAATAATACTATGAATGAATACAAGACTTCAGACTAGGTGGAAAATTACATTATCAATATTATGTATCTCTGCCATTTTTCATAAGCATAATATCATATGTGAGCTTATCATCATAGGTAGGATAATTAGATAATTACATTATCATATAAGTATGGCATTCTAGATCTATGTCAAAGAAGTATGATAATGTAACATACCCCTAGTTCGTTCTAGTAAACCAGCCTATCTGCATCCTCTTATCATGTAAGTTTTCCCAAATTAAAAACTATCCTAATGGATTTGTGCCTGTAATCATTTCAATAAGTATATCAAGAGTATTATAACATTATGTTCTCAAGTACCTAGCGGTAAATAAACAGCAATCTAATGACTGGTGCAGACGGGAAAGCGGTTTGTGATGTCGGCGTAATATATTGACTAGCGATTGTCACCTCAGCGGAAATCAACCTTCGAGACACCCAGCCCACGGCACCAGATTAAACCACACGTTCAGAGCATAAGGATATAAATAGCAAACGGTTGCACCTCCCGCATCACTCGTCCAAGTCACAAAAACAAATTTAATACTTTGGCAAATATATTTACATCTTATTTTCACTCATTAGCACTACATCCCATATGTTATTATGCCGTCCTAATTATTCTTCAACTTTTATTCATCTATCATTCGCCATTATTTATTAAAAAGTTTGGCACCCAAATTTATAGAAGTTTTCGATTTTCAAAGGCATATTCAATTTCAAAAAGATTTTTGTGATGCCATTGTAAATGTAAGAAAATTTCTAGTAATTTGGAGCTTGGCTTTAGTAGGTATTTTAATCAAAATACCACAGACAGTCTGAGAAAAAGACTGATCTGACACCCAACACAGTGATATAGCTATACAAAGAAATGAGACAAAACCGGCAGCCTTTATATTCCCATTGCGACAAAATAACGATAGTTTTCCTTAGTTTACATAACAGTTTCACTGTCCCGCAAATAGTACTTTACATCTCTTATTATTATTACTGTATCATTAGAAGTTACGTGGCATCGACTTGGTAACTGCCTAGACCAAGTTGGTGCGTGTGGACTTCGTCGCAGACTTCAAACTTGATGTCCACACAGACTTAAGGTTTGCGCAAACCGGCAAAAAAAATCTATCCTATTTCCCAAATCACAGTTATACAACTAACTGCAATAGTCGTCCGGTTTAATCTGGTGTCGTGCCGTCAAAGTACACACGTGTAAACTAATTCGTTGTCGCATTGGCGTTGGGATAACGTTGCTGTATATGGCTACGCGATTCCACGGAATTCCACTAGTCAGACTTACTTCAGTGTACCCGCCACCACCGCCACCACGCTAATACGTGTGATGGCGAATGAGTCGAGGAGTGGGGCTCCACTGTGATTTCAAGTCTTTATGAAAATAACATTCAATACTTTGTAATGGCGGCGTAACATGTCTATTCGCCTAATGCGAGGGTCTGATATGTCTACTCCGCCATGTTGTAGAAGCCTGCACGAAGAGTGAAGCCAACAAACAGGCCGCTAGATAGTTTACAAAAAAAATTACCCATTTTTATGCATTACCACTTTGCTTCTGGAAAATGTTTGAATTCTATTGTGAATCGATACCGTAAAATCCTGGGTAAATGTTTTTTAAAGGGTCCTGTTTTGATCTCGAAAATAACGGAGTTAACGCACTGGCCTAGTTGTATGCAGTCGTTAACTTACATACAACTGAGCCAGTGACCACTCCCCTTTTAACTGCATTCCCCTTTTTTATTGTGATAACATAAATACACTCTTAGGTATCCATTGATGTCACAAGTAGCAATAGATTCAATTTAAGTAGTTGTAAGAATGACTTGATAATCGCAGCCGGCCTCCCCATTCCTCAAACGATGGCGCGTGATATAAAAATAACAAAACTGCTTACACTCCACGATATTCCCTGACATGACTTACATTATATCTTACATAGCCAAACATCACAAGTTGTATGCACTCAGTGTATCATAGAGTTAGTACATCACATCAATCTGAAGAGTCCGTACGCCGCGCGCACGAGGACGCGGAATCTCGATTACAATATGCTTACAACACAGTACATAACTCATTATAAAAACTACGCTATATATAACTAACCTAAAATAACTATGATATAAAATGTTACACTAGTAGAGATAAAGAAGCCAATTTTTGGTTTTGTTATAGTTGTAATTATTAATAGTGGAGGCGTTGCATCAACGCCGCAATACGCTACATGTTTAGTATAAATAGGGGCGTTCGGAACAGATTTCGAGTGACGATATTGTACTATAACTATTCGGAATATGTCCGATTTGATAATCGACTAAAATCGTGCGGACCCTCACTAATTCGGCCTTCGATTCGAAGTATATGCAGATCTGGAATGGATACATCTCGTATAAAATTGACAATGCACGTTTAAAGGACGCTCAATTAGCTAGTTCCGGTATTAAGTATATATTGCGAAACACTTCGGAAGGGTTTGGATAGGTCAATGGCCGGATCCAAGGTCCCAAGTCTGCTAACACAATCGATTCATAAACGAATAGCAACCGCATAGTAGCTGTCACTTTGACAGATATCCTATACAGTATCTGTCAAAAGTGACAGTTACTATGCGGTTGCTGTTCGATTATGAATCGATTGTTTTAGCAAACTTGGGGCCCTGGCTGACCGCCTAGTCTCGTGAAGCTGTGCGTTCGGTCTGCATCTGACCAATGATGTCCTAGTCGGCGAGTCGGCAATTCCTCAGATCGTTAACGTAACAAGGGGCAGGTTAAAAAGTTTTTATGAGCAAATCTGATTCGGTTGTTCAACTGAAATGTGGAATTAAAATCATCAATTTTAGCAGTCACACCGGAATGATACCACGGAGTTGCGTATTTTTGTATACGTAATTTTTTGGTAATAGGCCATCAATTGTAAGTATAAGAGTCCGAGCAGAGAGAACGCTCAGCATTCGCGATCCGCGTTTTTTAACGAATTGGATTCTGGCCGACGTCGCCTGCAATACGAGGAACGCGAAATGCCAAACGCTCCCCGGTGTGTTCGGGCTCCAATGCTCGAAGCTCCGCTGGTATCATTTCATGGATTGAAATACCTAAAAAAAAAATAGTTCGACTATGTTCGGAGCGCGTAACACTGGGGTCGGTGTAAGGGTCGAAGCCCGCGGGGGAGCGTTTGGCGTTCCGCGACGTTTGCATTGCAGTGGTAGTAGTGCGGCCGCCGGGCTGGCACTCAGCAGGGCTGCGTGGCGCGCGGCAGCGGGCGCACGAGGTAGAGCTTCTCGCCCTGCTTGTTGGTGTAGATGTACTGCGCCCGCGCCGCCGCCGCCGCCGGGCGCGCACTCAGCAGGGCTGCGTGGCGCGCGGCAGCGGGCGCACGAGGTAGAGCTTCTCGCCCTGCTTGTTGGTGTAGATGTACTGCGCCCGCGCCGCCGCCGCCGCCGGGCGCGCACTCAGCAGGGCTGCGTGGCGCGCGGCAGCGGGCGCACGAGGTAGAGCTTCTCGCCCTGCTTGTTGGTGTAGATGTACTGCGCCCGCGCCGCCGCCGCCGCCGGGCGCGCACTCAGCAGGGCTGCGTGGCGCGCGGCAGCGGGCGCACGAGGTAGAGCTTCTCGCCCTGCTTGTTGGTGTAGATGTACTGCGCCCGCGCCGCCGCCGCCGCCGGGCGCGCACTCAGCAGGGCTGCGTGGCGCGCGGCAGCGGGCGCACGAGGTAGAGCTTCTCGCCCTGCTTGTTGGTGTAGATGTACTGCGCCCGCGCCGCCGCCGCCGCCGGGCGCGCACTCAGCAGGGCTGCGTGGCGCGCGGCAGCGGGCGCACGAGGTAGAGCTTCTCGCCCTGCTTGTTGGTGTAGATGGGCGCGCGCTGGTAGTGCGCCACCAGCTGCTCCAGCGCGGGGAACTTGCGCTGGCCGATGCAGTACAGCGCGCCCTCCACGTGCACGCGGAAGTGCTTGTTGCGCCCCGGCGCCTTCAGCGACACCGAGAAGTCGCCCGCCTGCGGGACCGCCCACTCTAGCATCAGTACGACTACCGGAACACCGTGCCGGCCACAGCCTTTACTGGTGGTAGGCTTCGGCCGTGGCTAGTCACCACCCACTGAACAAAGCCATGTCGCCAAGCGGCCTAGCCGTGTTCCGGCATGATGTTCGGTGTTGCCATTCATGGATGGCGGGTCAGATCAGCTGCGCTGCATGTGCCTAGTGAATGTAGCGTCTCGATCTACTGCCGCCTTCCTACCTAGGCAAGTATGCTCCATCGTAGATCTCATCGTCACTTACCATCAGGTGAGATCGAGATCAAATACTTGCCTATAATGTAATAAAAAAAAGATATATGACAGGAGATGTGTTATGAAAGCGGCGGGCTTGCGCGCACAATTGGCCAAAATTAGGCTAACATAGAGTTTTCGCCGTCAGTCGACTGCAATTGCACGTCGTTATCGGAGCTCTAGTTTTTTTTTAAATGCCGTGTTAGTCCGTAATTGTGTGCAAAAATACTAGCAGCAAAGTGAACTACGCGAAAGATAGAATCTCATTTCATCGGCCAGTATTAAGTATTTTATTTATTCGTCTTTAAAATCATTATAAACAACAAATCAAAAAATATTTGATGCCTTTATTATGTTATTTTAGTTTTTATGTAGCACAACAACTTTTTATTTTTTGTACAAAATACGTGGCTATTTAAGTACCTCCTATGATCGCTACTGAGTGAATGTACGAGGCAATGGACAGATTGTCTAACGATACTTTGAATAAACTGGTGCGTCGCGTGGTACGGCCGCTGCATGCGGCGACAACGCAGCACGCACCGAGGAGATTTCCTATTGGTTGGTTTTAGCGAGTGGTGGGGAACAAAACGGAGACAGCGAGTTCCCATACATTTTGAATCGCACGGCATATCCATCATGATCTGTGGTGCCGGCGCTGCCATTGCTACTTATAATATTATATCTATACTAGCTGTTACTGTTGTTGCTATCAAACTTAATCAGGCGCAACGCTACAACATTGGTTTTAATTTTTTTTCGTGAGATCCTATGTTTTTTCTAAAATAAATGTAGCCTAAGTTACTCCTTGTTACATCAGCTATCTGCCAGTGAAAGTCCGGTCAAAATCGGTCCAGCCATTTCAGAGATTACCCGGAACGAACAGACAGACAGACAGACATACAGACGGGCAGACAGACAAAAATTGAAAAAAAATGTTGTTTTGGTATAGGTACCGTATATACATCCGAATGCACTAAGTAAAAAGCGGTTATTTTAATATTACAAACAGACACTCCAATTTTATTTATATGTATAGATGTATAGATTATGCAAATGAAAATTATATCATTTTCTAAAGTGCATCTGGACAATAATAATACAGGGACGATATTTTAACGAAAATTTTGCGAAAACAAACTATCGTTAAGGAGGAACTTGGTGGATGTTGGTGACTCACGTTGGTCTCGGAGTCGCGTATGAGGAAGTCCCCGTCGTGTCCGTGCTGGTTGAGCAGCGCGTCGCAGTGCGTGCGCGTGATGGCGCCGAAGTACCACGCGCGCCCCGCCAGCGCCGCCGGGCCCACGCCGCCGCCGCCGCCGCCGCCACCCGCCTCGCTGCCACCACACACCGACATCACCACGAGTGCCACAGGCGTCACGGTAGTAGTAACCACTACTGTGATCCACATTGGCCGTGTGCACGGCACAATCCATATCGCTACTACATTCACAGACCTTTTCATATATTTTTCGCTTGCCTAGTGACGAATCTACCATGTTTTGAATTTAAATTTGTATGTGTATCTGTTTGTACTTCACGGGAAAATCTGCCCAACGGATTTTGACAAAAATATACATGGTAATAGTTATAAGCTCGAGTTAACAAGGATACTTTTTATCCCAGGAAATGGTTGAATTATAAAGTAGCAGCATTAAATGTTGGTTAATCTTTAATTTCGTCGTCAATAATGTATAATGATCAAATGTGACGTCCGTGCGTCTGCCGAGTTGATTGAGAAAGGGGCCATCCATAAATTATGTCACACGTTAAGGGGGAGGGTGGGGGTCGACGAAATGTAACATTGTGTGACAAGGGGTCAAACATTTTGTGACATCACATTTTTTCAAACTATTGATTTTATTGAAAAATAATTTAAATGAAAATGAAACCAATTTCGGAACACTGCTGTTTTAATTTCATAAAATTTCTAAATGCAAAATTGCTAAATATGTGACATTACACTAGGCAGGGGGGGGGGGGGCTCACAAATGTGACCAGTTGTCACAAGGACGGGGGAGGGGCAAAAATTCATGAAATTCGTGTGACGTAATTTATGGACGGCCCCAAAGGCATGCGCATGCGCAGAGCCGCCACCGTTGGCGGTGTACCTGTAGGGTTGCGTGAGGTAGTCGGCGAGCTCCTGCAGGTAGTTGCGCGGCACGAGGCCGAGCTGGCCGCGCGAGTCGCGCGCGCGGTACCACTCCGGGTCCGAGGGCGGCCGCTCGATGATCTCCAGCCGGTCGCCCTTCTCGAACGACAGCTCCTGCTCGTTGTTCGACGTGAACGAGTACAGCGCCACCTGCCGACGATACACAAGTTATGAGTCACTAAATAAAAACCGTAAAAAATGTTTATTAGGACATAGAACGATAAACGAAAAAAACGTTGACATCTGCATAGTTAACAAACTGTGTCGCAGTGTCAGCGCCCACCTCTTACAATTATTAGACTTATTGTAAATTTCTCCAATAAACGACTACATAAATTGGTCTTAAATTAACGAATTACATAAAAAAAGAAATAGGAATAAAAAATAATCAGACAAATAATTATCGCTCACATCGTGTGTGTGTGTGTGTGTGTGTGCGTGTGTGTGTGGATGCATCTGTGTGTGTAACATCGTTGTCCAGATTAGTCAACAAAATTTAAGATTCCTTCTGTTTCGTCATAGGATATTGATAAAAGCCATGAAAAAAATTTTGATGTGCATTTATGAAGTGGCAGAGAATAAATTTCTCAGATATTTTTAATTGATAACATCGTCCTTGTTGAAGTCGGTTTAAATCAAAATGTTGTAATTAAATATTTGTACTCACAACAATATCGAGAACGTTTTCGGCCATCGCATAAGTGTGCACTGGGTCCTCGGCGTCGCCCTCTTCACTAGTGTAGTTGGATGGGAACCTGTTAAAAAAAATAAGGATCCATCTCATAAAACATATTTCAACATGTATTTGTTGAACGTCTTCGGCGAAATACAAGACTAGGTGTAGCCCGCTTCTATGTGGCCGCAATTAGAAGTTGCGAGAAACACAAGTGTCAATTTCAAACGCATAAGTACATGTTTGGTAGTCTGAGATTGCGTGATAGAAGTAAAAGATCAGGTGGTAAAAGACTTTGTGACGACTAGAGAAGACAGATGAATAAGATATAGTTGGATATTTATCTCACCATCCCGAGTGCGCCTGGTATTGTCCCCTCCACCAGCCGTCGTTGCTCTTCTCGAGGATGAGGATCCTGGTGCCCTTGGTGAGGGACAGCTCGTCGGGCTGCTGCGCCTGGTAGTTGTACTTGACCACGGCGCTGCCGAGCGCGTCGGCCGGCTCCACGCGCCGCGCGCCCGGCGACTCGCCGCCCCCGCCCCCGCCCCCACCGCCCCCGCGTACCGGCGAGCTGTTCGACGGGAGGGTCTTCGAGCCGGAACCTTTCTTCACTTTCTTTTTAATGCTGCAAGTTAATTATAGGGATGAAGGCAATGTTTGCTATGTTCCGACTTCAGTTGCGCGACAGCCACATCTATCGACGTATCCAACTCATCGACTTTGCTGTTGCAGCCCATCCTACACACCAGCCCTTGCCTCTTATTTCCTTATACCAATATATCTCTATACGCTTAGCCCTGACCAAGTTATTATAGTTAGAGTTAGTTTGTCCCAAATACTACCACCGAAAACAAATCAGTAAATTATCGTACTTAAATATTATATCGTATTTCATTTAATCGAGTTGTCCAATGGCGCTCTAGTTTATCCGCCCTGTCATAGACAGAACAAAGAATATAAAAACGGTCCCACGGAGAGTAGCAGATTGAAATTCAATACCTTTATTATGTGAGGTGTGTTTTATTACAAACTACTTTGTATCCTATGAATATTTTTAAGCCAACATTCAGTTTCCTTCGTTTAGTGTGTAAACAGCGGATACAAGTAAAGGCCACAAGCTAAGTAGGCTCGAATCAAATATGATCTAATGATTGGAAGATTTCAATGTAAACTTGTATGTACAGAATGGCGGTGTGGTGTAACGCCACCTTCACTACACCGTGATAAAATTCATGAACGTGCAATATTTGTTGAGCCGGTGCTGATAACAAATAAAAAGCAACAAGCATGTTTCGCGATAGAGAATACATTAGAATGTTTACATCGGCGCGCGCGTCATGTACTGGGAACATTGTAGTGAATACCGACCGATGATTGTTAAGCTATTTCATTAATCGTCATTACAGATATACTTGTGTGCCTAATATTTACTAAGATGTAAAAAAATCATAGTTCCATGTACATAAACATACTAGTTATGATACTGGCAATAGCATATGCTTAACCGAAGCCTGGTTGTAAGATATCTTAATATTATGCCTCCCTAGGAAGAAGATAGTTATGAGCACTGGTTGGTCCAATAGTCGATCCCTCAATGGACCCCATTGAGATTGATCTTCTGTTGTACAATTAACTTTTTTTTATTGACTCTTAATACGAAAATTTCATCTTAGTTTAGATGGGCAGGTACTATTACAGTACGGGCAAATAAGATGCACGTTTGCCGATCCAATCGTATAATCGGAAGACCCCGCCACTTATCTGCCAACCAGATCTGAAGTTTCACTACTGCGCATGTGTTCAAGGCCGCCAGACCAATACACCAACTGTACAGTCCAAAACTAAGCGACACATGCATTTTGGCACCATACAATGGACCAGGAGCCATTCCAGTATATGTATAATTACTCATATTAATGGGAACATTCTAGCTCATCGCACAAAAATTCCGCTTATCGGTATTCGAACCCAGGAGCCTCGTTATAGAAAGCAGGGTCATTACTAAGAGTGGCAATTGTCTCACCTGTCGAAGAGAGAAGGCTTCTCCTTCTTGACATAGTTGCTAGGCACGTATCCGGACTGGCTGCGCGCGTTCTGCACGCGCCACCAGTGCTTGGAGTCGTCGAGCAGCAGGTAGCGCTCATTCTTGCGCAGGTCCAGCTCCTGCGCGCCCTGTGCCGCGTAGTCGTACTTCGCGACCACGTAGCACACGTCATCCTGGAGGTAAGACAATTACTAGGTTAGAAGGTGCCTTGGTGAATGTGTCAATTTGAGCTCCACATCTAACCAAATGGCATATCTATACATATAAATAAAATTGGAGTATCTGTTCGTAATATTAAAATAACCGCTTTTTACTAAATGCACTTGGATGTATACACGGTACCCATACCGAAACAACAATTTTTATAATTTTTGTCTGTCTGTCTGTCTGTCCATCTGTCTGTCTGTCTGTCTGTCTGTTTGTTCCGGGTAATCTCTGCAATGGCTGGACCGATTTTGACAGGAATTTCACTGGCAGATAGCTGATGTAACAAGGAGTAACTTAGGCTACTTTTATTTTAGAAAAAAAATAGGATCTCTCGAAAAAAAATTAAAACCAATGTTGCAGCGCTGCGCCTGACTAAAGTTTGATAGCAACAATCTGCAATGCGTCCCGCGGGATCAGAACGCGAGCAGGCTGTTACCAACGGCTGAGTCTTTGTTAAATACCACGCGAACGAAGTCGCGGGTAACAGCTAGTAGCATATATAACTAACTAGCTGTTGCCCGCGACTAGACAGACAGACAGACAAAAAATGTTGTTTTGGTATAGGTACAGTGTATACATCCAAATGCACTTAGTAAAAAGCGGTTATTTTAATATTACAAACAGACACTCCAATTTAATTTATATGTATAGATGTTCAATCGAATGCTATCTGGTATTGATATTTTAACCCCCACAATACAGGGTATCCTAGTAGGGAGGGGAACCGGGGAAGACTACGTCTACGACTACGACGACGACGACTATACCATGTAAGAAAGTTATTACAATTGTAAGTCCAAGAGATGGCAGGATCATGTTATATTCCACATGAAAGAAAATCCACCATATGAATGGCGGAAGGAACTCTGGTCTTAGCTCCGCAGAGCAACCAAACAGGCTGAGATAAAAAATGAATCACTTACTTAAAAGAGTATCAGAATAGCATGACACTCACATTGCTTATATTGCCTATTATAAATTGGCAAAACATTGTCAGTTATCAGGTTGAACTGTATGGCATGTTGTCATTCATAGAACAAACAATAAAACCACAGCTTGTGGTGACTGTTCAGTATTAAGAAATTAATAATTAATTATATTCCAAGTCTGTGTTTCAGAACATTATTTGTCACACTTATATGTATAGATATAATTTTAATGCTAAAAATGACTTTGGATATGACATCACAATATAGATTACGGTTGATGTATAATGTTGCAGTTATATGACACATATAAGTATACATATAATAATGTGTATAAACCAGAAGTTAAAAGTTAGTCACAACACCTAATAGAGCTACACTTACATCATAGTGAGCATCGCTTACTTCATAGTGAGCATCGCTTACATCATAGTGAGCATTGTTTACTTCATAGTGAGCATCGCAACACACACTATGAGGTATCGCGACGCTCACTACGAGGCATCGCGGTGCTCACTATGATGTGTCGCGGTGCTCACTGGCTTGGCCCGCCGCACTAACTTGGCCATAACGGAAAAAATAAATTAATAGTTTGCTCAAACATGGTCATTCATGTTCTATTATTTCCAAAGAACACAGCTTTATGTGGCCATGACATCTAAACAAAATAGTGAAATCATTATCTCTTGTGCAACCATTTGCATTAAACAGCACAGTAGCCTGATCATGTTGAACCTCTCTCAATGGATTTTTCAATTATTTTCTTTCACCATGCATGCCATCAGTTTGCCAACCTTGATCTAGATCAGATGAGAATTATCATAGTAATTTTCAAATTCTCTAGAATGTGTAATAATTGTGTTGTGATAGATAAAATCTATTCTAATTGGGGCAAGTGAAAGTGTTGATGTGAATAAATCTACATATTACATAGGCAATTACAGAATCGAGGATGGTTAAATGCTGCAACAGTTTTTTTTTTATTACATTATAGGCAAGTATTTGATCTCGATCTCACCTGATGGTAAGTGATGATGAGATCTACGATGGAGCATACTTGCCTAGGTAGGAAGGCGGCAGTAGATCGAGACGCTACATTCACTAGGCACATGCAGCGCAGCTGCTCTGACCCGCCATCCATGAATGGCAACAAACATCATGCCAGACCATGGCTAGGCCGCTTGGCGACGTGGCTTTGTTCAGTGGGTGGTGACTAACCACGGCCGAAGCCTACCACCAGTAGAATAGTCACCTAGTTGGCACCACCCAGGGTCACGTGTAGGGTATCTCGAGGGTATTTAATTCTCCTACGGACGAAGGTGACTCGACCCCAAAAAACCCCAACACTTCAATTTAACTAATGTGCTGATTGTTAGAAGGTAGACTTATACTCCTACATGTTTCTCACATACCCATAATAATGCACACCTCAAAAATGCATGATCTTTTTAAAAAGAACAACCACAAGGTTTCTTACCCATTCTTCTAGGAACGGCATTCTGAATGGGTGGTAAATTTGTAACAATTTTGACTATACATAAGTACTGTACTGATTCTGAATATTATTAATGTTATAGTAAGAAATGTTAACATGGTGTAAGATTAGAAAAATAAAACGAACTGTTAGGTATAACATTGCCTATATATGATTAATGTTTTTTTTTTTCTAGAATATACAACAGGATACAACAATTTGTGACTGTTAATTATAGCAAACAATTGATTAGCTAGCGACCAGTGGGTGTAAAGTGAAGGTGTACCTGGGCGTTCTTCCCGTGCCGCGGGTTGGCCATGGCGTGAGGCGCCGGCAGCGGCTTGTTCGCCCACACCGATTCTGCGGCGCGCGCCGACCTCGTCTCCAGCATGACACCCCAAATGCGGATCCCTCGGTCACCCTCCTCCTCACAGATCCATCGCAAGAACAACTACCACCACTGCACTGCACCACATACACCGCAATCGCGCAATAACACAGGAACGAATCGATTCACAATCCACTACAATTCCTACTGATTGTTTATTGTGGGTCGTGCGAAAATCCGATCGAAAGCCACCGAAGAGCCTCCTCCGATCTACTTAGAAATCTTCCAAATAATTTTTATTACACAAAGAAAAATAGGTGTGGAAGTGTAGTTTATTACGTGTAATGTTTTTGAGTTTATTTTTCGCTCAATATGAGACAATTTTCTGATTATTTCTATTAAAAAATCTCACTCTTCGGTGGGTCAAACGAACGACGAATCAATAGACAAAGTTTTTTTTTAGAAAACCAGATCAAAGGGAAGGACAAACACCAAAGACTATTGACTAGGTTCATACGCTTTAGGAGTTAAATAAACATTATAGTCGATTTAACTCCTAAAGCGTATCTTACAAGATAGTCATAAAAAATTGGCAAGAGGCCACGAAACTTGGTACCAGCAACGTGAGAGCGAATCTCCTTTTTGAGCTAATAACTCAAACATAAAACAATAAAAGTAAATTAAAAAATACACGCTTGTTTATTAAAAAATTCCTTATATAAAAACTGAAAAGAAAAAAATAATTTACATTGTGTTTTTGAATATGTGACCCAGTCTAGATTTTTATGGGTCCCGACTGCTTAAGTTGTTATTCTTACGTAAATAAGATAGTTGTTCATTTTGCGATTATATAAGAACATTATCACTACCATAGAGAAAATAATGCTATGTCACATACATTATAGCCACTGACGTCTAATATACAAGTACTAAGATGTATTAGAGGTCAGTGATTATAGCGCTACGCTCTCACTGTGACTATCATAGAGAAAATAACGCTCCGTCAATCGTCAAACAACTGACTGACTGACGTTTGCTTGCCGCTTGCACCCAGTGTTACCAACCCTACTGTTTTAACAGTAGATTTGCTGTTTTGCCATTGATTTCCCTGTTTTCTGTTTCACTCCAAATTTTTACTGTTTTTCAATTAGCGTTCAGGACCACCTATTACTCTATGCAAATATTTTGTGATAACCCCTATGTAATAAAACGCATTGACGCTAGATGGCAGTATCTACTGGAAACATATACACAAATTTAAAAATGGAGACGGGTCTCAAACATTTCTCACATTGTGTGAATTGGTGAAGAAACTTTTGTGCCTACCACATAGCAGCGCCACCGTAGAAAGATTTTTTTCAGCTATAAATATTATGAAAACCAAATTACGCAACATTGAACACTAAATCCGAAATAACCGTGTGCTACTCATTTTAAGCCATAGAAAGGCAAATGAAGAAATTTATCGAAAATATGTATGATTTTAAATAAGAAAATGAGTCTGAAAATAGCAATTGAAGATGAAAGTGGAAAATAATTTTACTTTGATTTTTGTTTTTTTGTGATCAATATTATAATGTAACAATGCATGTGAGTCCTGGTAACTAATAAAAGTGGGTAATTGTTTTAATTATATGAGGAAAGTATGAAATCTGCCTTTTTTTACTTTACCTACTGTTTTCTCCTGTTTTTTTATTGGTGAGCTGCTGTTTTTCAGTTCCAGTTGGGGTTGGCAACACTGCTTGCACCTTATAATACTCTTTGCTAACAACTCTCTTATTGGTCTGTGCAGTGTGCTTGCTACGTATAGAGAGTGATTATTTTCATAGTGAATGTATTATAATTTCTAAATGGGTCAACAAAATCAGTAATTCAGGCTTGAGCAGTGACAATGTCCGATTCGGAAGGCAGTAATTACTCAGGGAGCGGGTCTGAGGCAGGCAGCGTTGTGTCGAATCGGTCTCGACGAAGCGCCGCGTCAAATCGTTCCGTAAGGTCGCGGTCGGGCTCTCGGTCCCGTACCCCGAGCCGAAGCCCTTCGCGGAGCCCGTCTGGATCCCGCTCCAGGTCTAAAACACGCTCGAAATCACGCTCCCGCTCCCGTTCCAGGTACGTTTTACACTATTTTGATTCAGTTATGAGCTATAAAAGCCTAACTAACTGTAATAATAAGCGTTATTATCAATAGGAGCAGGAGCCGCTCGGCTGGTTCCGATCGCAGCCGCAACAAAGATGACGAAGCCAAGGAAGCCTCGGCTGATGAGGAAGTGGAGGTGGGTTGTGTATAAATTAGACAAGTGGAGAGAAGGATCATGTTATTGGTTATATCACCAGCAGTGTGTTTTATCGCAGATTATGCTTCGTATTTAAACAGATTGAGAGCATGCTAACCATATCTAGGAACTTCAATTACATTATGGGCTATTAAACATAAATTTTTGTGAAAAAATAAATTAATTAAAATAGTGAAATACCCTATTCAACATATAGTTGAGTAAAGACTACCATGCAATACAGGAGACCCTGACATACTTGGTTTTACAAGCGACCAGACATGCAAATTTAATGGTTTGCCATAAATCTGCAATTAATGGTATCACATCTAATGCTTACATACATTGTACCTTTTGTTCATAGTATATATCATCTATTTCAGGATGAACAGGAGCCTGAGGGTGAGGACTTAGTGGACTCTGAAGAATATGAGGAAGATGAAGAAGAAGAAAGACTAAGGAAGAAACGTAAGAAAGACAGCCGCTATGGGGGATTCATTATTGATGAGGCTGAGGTGAGATGATTTTATCAGATCTAAATTTTAACATAAAAACCCATTTAGATTCGGTCAGTCATTAAATAATGTAAGGATGCAGGTTCAATATAGGGAAACAATCAAAGTTTAATATCAGTGTTGGCATGCTGATAATGTGGCTACTAAAACTACATTCTAATAGCAATCTATGATAATATGTTAGTCAAGGGCATCCAACTTGTGGGCATGTGCCTGCTGCATGGATATTTGTTTTATAAACATGTGATGTGATGCGAGAGCAGTATTGCTACTGCACAGCCTGTGGGCTGCTGTAGTGTCGCCTTGGCTGGCTGTCAAATGTATGTTGGAGTACACCATTCCATGTGTAGTTTGTGTGCAGTCATAAAAGCCGTAAATTGGAAGCCCCCATATTGGTTAGATTCATGATCTATTTTTTTTTTCTTTTTTATACATTTATAGGCAAGTATTTGATCTCGATCTCACCTGATGGTAAGTGATGATGAGATCTACGATGGAGCATACTTGCCTAGGTAGGAAGGCGGCAGTAGATCGAGACGCTACATTCACTAGGCACATGCAGCGCAACTGATTGGACCTGCCATCCATGAAAAAAAAAAACACATTCACAATTTAAAATTATCACATGACTTTTCCTTTAGGTGGATGATGAAGTTGACGAAGACGATGAATGGGAAGAAGGCGCCCAAGAAATGGGCATCGTCGGGAATGAAGTTGATGAAATCGGACCCACTGCCAGAGAAATTGAAGGCAGAAGAAGGGGGACCAACCTGTGGGACTCCCAGAAAGAGGAGGAAATAGAAGAATATCTCAGAAACAAATATGCTGACGAGTCAGCTGCCCTTAGACACTTTGGAGAAGGTGGTGAGGAGATGTCAGATGAAATCACACAACAAACTCTATTACCAGGAATTAAGGACCCCAATCTATGGATGGTCAAATGCAGAATAGGTGAAGAAAAAGCCACTGTTTTACTCCTAATGAGAAAATTCATTGCATACCAGTTCTCTGAGGAACCATTCCAAATTAAGTCTGTGATGGCACCTGAGGGTGTCAAAGGCTACATTTACATAGAAGCATTCAAACAGACACATGTTAAAGCCATAATAAACAATGTAGGTACACTCAGAGGGGGTACCTGGAAGCAAGACATGGTACCCATCAAGGAAATGACTGATGTGCTGAGGGTTGTTAAAGAGCAGTCAGGTTTGAAGTCGAAACAATGGGTTAGGCTAAAGAGAGGTTTGTATAAAGATGACATAGCTCAAGTAGACTATGTGGATTTAGCTCAAAATCAAGTACATCTCAAATTGCTGCCGAGAATAGACTACACAAGACTCAGGGGAGCACTAAGAACAGTGCAAAGCGAGAGTGAAGCTGCCAAAAGGAAGAAGAAGCGGCGGCCGGCTGCAAAACCATTCGACCCTGAAGCTATCCGAGCTATCGGCGGAGAAGTGACCTCTGACGGTGACTTCTTAATTTTCGAAGGCAACCGATATTCCCGAAAAGGTTTTCTATATAAGAACTTTACTATGTCTGCTATTCTCGCGGAGGGCGTGAAGCCGACGCTGACGGAACTAGAAAGATTCGAGGAGCAGCCTGAGGGCATTGACATTGAACTCGCAGCCCCCGCCAAGGATGATCCGACGAGCTTGCATTCATTTTCTATGGGCGATAATGTGGAAGTGTGCTCCGGTGACCTGGCGAACTTGCAGGCAAGGATTATAGCCATCGACGGGTCCATGATCACGGTGATGCCGAAACACGACGCTCTGAAAGACCCTCTAGTGTTCAAACCTAATGAACTCCGAAAGTATTTCAAACAAGGGGACCATGTGAAAGTATTGGCGGGGCGCTACGAGGGAGACACCGGTTTGATCGTCCGCGTGGAGCCCCATCGTGTGGTGCTCGTGTCAGATTTGACGATGCACGAGCTCGAAGTGCTACCCCGCGACTTGCAACTGTGCTCCGATATGGCAACCGGCGTAGATTCTCTCGGTCAGTTCCAATGGGGTGATATGGTTCAGCTGGACCCACAAACGGTGGGTGTCATCGTGCGCCTCGAGAAAGAGAACTTCCACGTCCTCGGCATGCAAGGGAAGGTGATCGAGTGCAAGCCTCAAGCGCTGCAGAAACGTCGCGAGAACAGGTTCACAATGGCTCTCGACTCGGAACAGAACACGATTCAGAAGCGCGACATCGTCAAAGTCATCGACGGGCCGCACGCCGGCCGCAACGGCGAGATCAAACACCTTTACCGCAACTTCGCGTTCCTTCAGTCGCGGATGTACTTGGATAACGGCGGTATTTTCGTGTGCAAGACCCGGCACCTGCAGCTCGCCGGGGGGAATAAAAACGCGAGCGCGTCGGCCGGCATGTCTCTCGGGTTCATGTCGCCGCGGATCCAGTCGCCGATGCACCCGTCGGGTCGCGGCGGCATGACGCCGCGCGGCCGCGGGCGCGGGGACCGCGGCGGCGGCGCCACGCGCGACCGCGAGTTCATCGGCAACACCATCAAGATCACCGGCGGCCCGTACAAGGGCAACGTGGGCATCGTCAAGGACGCGACCGGCAGCACGGCGCGCGTCGAGCTCCACTCCACCTGCCAGACCATCTCCGTGGACCGCAGCCACATCGCGGGCGTGGGCAACACGGCCCGCGACGGCGCCAGCTCGTTCTACTCGCGCACGCCGGGGCGCACGCCCACGCTGGGCGCGCAGACGCCCACGTACCGCGACACCGGCATCAAGACGCCCATGCACGGCTCCGCCACGCCCATCTACGACGTGGGCGGGCGCACGCCGCACTACGGCTCGGCCACGCCCTCGCACGAGGGCGGGCGCACGCCGGCGCACGGCGCCTGGGACCCGGCGGCCGCCACCACGCCGGCGCGCGCGCCCGACTTCGAGTACGGCGCGCTGGACGACGGCGACGGCGCCTACGGCAGCGGCGGGCCCTTCACGCCGCAGACGCCGGGCACCATGTACGGCTCCGACCACACCTACAGCCCGTACCGGCCCAGCCCCAGCCCGGCGGGCTACACGGCCGGCTACCCCGCCACGCCCAGCCCGGGCGGCTACTCGCCGCGCTCGCCCTACGCGTCGGCCGAGGCCGCGGCGCCCGACTGGCACACCACGGAGGTGGAGGTTCGCGTGCGCGCCTCGCACGAGGACGACTCCCTGACCGGCCAGACCGGCGTGGTGAGGGGGATATCGGCCGGGATGTGCGCGTTATACCTGCCTCAGGAGGACCGCGTTGTCAATGTGCTCGCCGACCTACTGGAGCCGGTGGTGCCGCAGTCGGGGGACAGGGTGAAGGTGATCGCGGGGGAGGACCGCGAGTCGATCGGCCAGCTCATCTCGATAGAAAACCAGGAGGGTGTCGTCAAGTTCGGCACGGATGACATCAAGATCATGCAACTGAGACACTTGTGCAAGATGAGCACTGGGTAGGCTTTGAATTCCTTTAGATCATGTTGTGTTAGTATTACTATCCATTCATGCTTGTTTCTTGACGTAACTTCTTACTACGAATAATTTATAAGTTATCCACTGTATCTATTTATAGATTACATATAAGGAATTATGTTATGTTATTTCAAGAAAACTTAAAAGTAAATATTCAGCAACAAAAATTGTGTTTGTCATTTCGACCATCCACATTGTTATTCTGATCCTAAGCTACTAACACTTAATTTACCAAATTTTGCAAGTTTGATGGACATTTGTGAAGATTAATTATTTTACTATATACAATAATTACAGAGAAAAGAACTTCAATATTTACAAAATAATATTAATTAAAAAGAGTATAGACAAGTATTTACAAAAAGTGTAAAAAATTTGACCCATGCGATAGCGTGCCCAAGATGCTGACCGCATTTCCTCGGTGAATAGCCTAAGATAGCGAGGAAATACCCAGCCCTTGGGTCGCCGGTTGCGTCGACCAATCTTCATGAAAGGTTTTCTATAAAATTTAAGGCGCTTGGACCCCATGGACCTAGGTCTCGACTCCTAACGGAACGAATATGTATTCAGAATTTATTTTTTAAGATATCTATGGGAAAAAAGGGAATGGTCACAGAGACAGTGGTAAAATAAATATACAATTATGATTTTATTAACATTTATTTCAATAAATAATACAAAATTGGTTTTCATTTGCAATATTTTAAGAATTTGAAACTCAAAATAGTCACATAAACTGAGCAAACAACTTCTAACAGTAAACAGACAGATTAAGACTTTCTATTAATGTAATTTCATTATTATTACATTGAAAAATATGATGCTACCTTATAGTAACAATCGCGCCTGAAAGCACTCACATTAAATACAACAATGGAATTTTATATTTCTTGAGGTCGATTACCTATAATTATATAATATTAATTTGAAAAATGTATTCTATTAAACATTGTTCAGATACGTTCACAATTAGCGGCCAATATTACGGTACCATGCTATCGAGTACCATATGATACGAGTTATTTTTTAAATAGCTGCGCGCTGTTTCACTTAGCGGCGGAATGTAGGCGAACTAATGCATTGGCAGTGCGCCGGCAACTGTGAATCATATCTGATGACAGACGAACTGTATAAATGCCCAGCGAAATGCGGCCAGAAAGATAAAATGCTGCAACATTCGAAGTAACACTGACTAGCCTCTCGGTCTCGGTCCATGTGCACGCGCATCACAACATCATCCATGATTTACAACACGCGATAACAAACTAATCAACAAATTTTATTAACCGACACGATTATATTGACACGATAACGTTTTATACATACCCATGTCAACAAACACGTTTGTACGCAAACTATACAGATACTGTTCGGTGGGTGTCGTTCACCGCGGCGTGCCTGCTGCATCGCGTGTCAATATAATCCTTAGTCTAATACAAATAAAAACATCGTTTGGCTACCATTATGCTACAATACGAGCTCTCAACACTCGCCCCAAATGACAAACATTATAACACAATCAGCTGAACTAACGAAATTATTGCAACACATATTTATTATACCGACAAAAACTATCCCCGAACCCCCTAAGTACTAATACAGTTATCTTAGTCTAGCGATATTTCGTCCGCGCCGCGGGGCATTCGGTCATTTTGTCTTTAAACGCAAACTAGGAAGGCGCGGGCCGCCCGCGGCGGGCGCAAGCTATCTACAGAGACGCTAGGCCAATATATCTACAACATTCCGAACGACATTAATCATACGTTCCGTTCACGCGCAGCGCTCACACAATCAGATCTACTGAATTTTTTTTTACAAAATAAAAATAAAAATCTCATCGAGAACGTTCGACCGGTCGAACGGTGTACTTCATAACAGGGAACACATCCGATCAGTCCGCACGCGCTCAAGCTAATAATTTCGCATTACATTAATACACACTACGATATTTAGAGACACGAATATGTACACGACTTACGAACTAACTAACTGTGACATCCGCCAGGCGGCGCGCGGAGTGGCCGGCGCGGCGTGACGTCACGGCGGTGTGACGTCACAGCGTCACGGCGGTGTGACGTCACAGCGTCACGGCGGTGTGACGTCACAGCGTCACGGCGGTGTGACGTCACGGCGGCGGCGCGCGCCTCACGACGCGTACATGCGCTTGATGTCCTCCTTGTAGCGCTCCTGGATGTCTTTCCGCTTGATCTTGAACGCGGCCGTCACCAGCCCCATGTCCGGCGACCACACCTCCGTCACCAGTTTCACGGCAGCCGGCACTTCGAACTTCTCTAGACCGCCTGGAATAAACAAGGAACCAATTAAAACGAGAACACCCCGAGACACCCCGAGACCTATATCACATCCAATGAGGAGATATGGCCTTAGTAGTGGTGATCCTTAGAATTTAAGGTATGAGGAATCATAAGGAATAATAAAATTGAGGAGGAAATATCTGCTTGAGTTTTCTTAGTGCACACGATATAGCAGAATCCTTCTCGCATTGAGGAGGAATGTCTAAACCTCGCCTCTATTAAGTGCTTTGGGACCAAAAGACCATCTATGAGATTATGAGTGCTCCACTGCCTCCCATATCGAGTACTAAAGCCATGAACTATTGAACTAAAAGTAGATTCTTAGAATGGTATACGCATAGGTACTAACATTTCCTGGCGTGATCTGCCAGATCCTTCAGGACTGCTTTCTCCGCGGCGCTGTTCTGGCACAACTGCTCAAAGTCCATCTCGGGCAGGCCGATCCTGGCGGCCAGCTCGACCAGGTGCTGCGGGTTGGGCACCAGCAGCGCCACGGTGTAGTTCTTGGAGCTGTCCCCGTACACACAAATGTTCTCGACGATGGGGCACGTCTTCAGCTCGGCTTCGACTTTGCCGAGGGAGACGTATTCGCCGGCTTGCAGTTTCACCAGGTCCTTCTTGCGGTCTGTGCCAGAAATATAAACATATAATAGGACTAACTTAGTTGTACATACAATATTCTCGGTATAGAAGCTGGATCCGCTATGTTTGCTTGTTTATCTGATATACGAATGTGACTTCAAACGTAACAAATGGGCTTATCAACTATCCCTTTTCGAAACCTAAATTACTTATGCAAATTAAGAAAAAAGACTATTATATGAATGGGTTTTTTCCATTGGTTTTTTTTTATTACATTATAGGCAAGTATTTGATCTCGATCTCACCTGATGGTAAGTGACGATGAGATCTACGATGGAGCATACTTGCCTAGGTAGGAAGGCGGCAGTAGATCGAGACGCTACATTCACTAGGCACATGCAGCGCAGCTGATCTGACCCGCCATCCATGAATGGCAACACCGAACATCATGCCGGAACACGGCTAGGCCGCTTGGCGACATGGCTTTGTTCAGTGGGTGGTGACTAGCCACGGCCGAAGCCTACCACCAGTAGAGTTGTCACCTGGTTGGCACCACCCAGGGCCACGTGTAGGGTATCTCGAAGGTACTTAATTCTCCTACGGACGAAGGTGACTCGACCCCAAAAATTGGTTGTACTGACCGATAATTTTGATGCAACCGTCGTGGTGCAGCTCGCCAATGTCCCCTGACTTGAACCAGCGGCGGCCCTCGGCGTCGACGAACTCTTCCCTGGTCTTCTCTGGGTTCTTGTAGTAGCCCTCCGCCACAGAGTCACCACCGATCACGATCTCACCCTTTAACAACCATTAATTTTCACTTCTCATGTCTGTAAAGTCCCTATTAGTGCTGGTGTATGCGGACTAAAACTGCATTTTATGTTCTAGTGCAGCCTTTCCCAAAGTGTGCGATAACACCCCAGTGCAGAAGAAAATCTGTTCCTTATCACTTTGTGACACAAAGTGATAAGGAACGGATTTTTTAAAAACTGAAATATATGTGTCCAATTATTTATGTTCAAGAACAATTCTATATACACTAGGGCTCCACTAAGCCCGCGTGGGGGACCATTTGCTATATTTACGAAACGCCTATTTCATTGATTTTTTGAAAGAATGTATTCACAAAATTTCAAGGTTGTCAAATTCCCAAAAATCCCTACTTAGCGTGAGCTTACGTCCTCAAAAACTACCGTCCAAAAGATAAGTCTAGGTCCTGCGGTTTAGTCAGTCAGTGATGTCGAAGTAAGGTATGTTGCGGTGTGTACCTGGGGGAAGGGCTTGTTGTCGATCCGGTAGCCGCCCTCGTGCCAGTCGAGCAGCGTGATGTCGGTGCCGGTGGTGGGCGCGCCCACGCGGCCGGTGGAGCGGTCGTGCGGGTCCATGACGGTGGCGCAGGACGTGGTCTCGGTGAGCCCGTAGCCCGCCACCACGCCGCAGCACAGGCACACGCGCACCTGCGCCATAGTGTCGGGCGCCAGCGGCGCGCCGCCCACGATCATCATGCGCACGCGCCCGCCCAGCAGCGCGCGCGCCCGCCGGAACACCTGCACACACACACACACACACGATCATCATGCGCACGCGCCCGCCGGAACACCTGCACACACACACACACACACGATCATCATGCGCACGCGCCCGCCCAGCAGCGCGCGCGCCCGCCGGAACACCTGCACACACACACACACACACGATCATCATGCGCACGCGCCCGCCCAGCAGCGCGCGCGCCCGCCGGAACACCTGCACACACACACACACACACGATCATCATGCGCACGCGCCCGCCGGAACACCTGCACACACACACACACACACGATCATCATGCGCACGCGCCCGCCCAGCAGCGCGCGCGCCCGCCGGAACACCTGCACACACACACACACACACGATCATCATGCGCACGCGCCCGCCCAGCAGCGCGCGCGCCCGCCGGAACACCTGCACACACACACACACACACGATCATCATGCGCACGCGCCCGCCCAGCAGCGCGCGCGCCCGCCGGAACACCTGCACACACACACACACACACACGATCATCATGCGCACGCGCCCGCCCAGCAGCGCGCGCGCCCGCCGGAACACCTGCACACACACACACACACACGATCATCATGCGCACGCGCCCGCCCAGCAGCGCGCGCGCCCGCCGGAACACCTGCACACACACACACACACACGATCATCATGCGCACGCGCCCGCCCAGCAGCGCGCGCGCCCGCCGGAACACCTGCACACACACACACACACACGATCATCATCACAGTTCGGTGTGAACGCCCATTGCTATTGCACGAAACTTCGTACGCTCCGGTTTATTTAAATAGATCGTCAATCTTTGGCGAACCTTATATAATTTGTTATCACGTTCAAATATTTACCATCCTTTTATCAACATGAAATGTGCAGTTTGTAACATCAACTCCAACGATTGTGTCCAATGTGGAAGCTGCAAGAAGCATCTAGATTTTGGATGTGCAAACATCTCGGAGACTTGCTGGAAAAAGCTGGGAACCGAACGAAGAGCACTTTGGAAATGTCCTCCGTGCCGGAATTCATCGCCGGCTACACCTACTATAGAACCAGTTTCCCTGGAAGATATCATGAAGGAGCTTCGTGACATGAAGCGCCAATTGTCGAGCTTACCGTCACTGGTTGAGAATATCCGATTAATCAGAGAGGAAGTAACCGAACTGAAAGGGTCATGTGAATTTACAAGCTCTAAACTAGACGAATATGGCATTAAGTTCACTGTAATGGAGAATAAAGTTGGTGAAGTTGAAAAGCTTCAGAAGATAGTTAGCTCTCTTCAGAATGACCTAGCTAAAACTAAATTTGAACTATCCACATATGAACAAAGATCACGCTTAAATAACGTTGAAATAAAAGGAGTGCCTCTTAAAAACGACGAGAACTTGTTTTCAATCATTGAGTCGATCAGCACTAAGATTAACTACACTTTCCCGAAAACTCAAATTAATTACATATCAAGAATCCCAGTATATAATTCAAAGGAGAAGTCTATAATAGTGAGTTTTATCAATAGATACATAAAAGAAGAATTTATAGCAGCTGCACATGTACTCAAGGACCTGTCTTCGCGAGACTTAGGATTCCACGGTACAACCCAGAGGATCTACGTCAACGACCATTTGAGTGTTGAGCACAAAAAGTTACTAAACAAAGCTAAAATTATTGCTAAAGATAAAAATTATACTTTTGTGTGGGTCAAGCACGGTAAAATCCACATGCGCAAAAACGTAACGTCAAATGTTATGATAATTAAACATGAGCTCGATTTAAACGCAATTGTATAATCTATAAACTAAACACTAGTTCTTACTTTGCTTGCTTATTAGTTTTTCATTATAATATAATTACTTACTTAAAACATTTATGTAAAAGGTTTAGCACCAATGCTTCGCTAATGACTTCGACACCTCGCTATTGTTTGACTGCAAAAAAACACTGCATTCCTTATCGCGCTGTATGCTTGAAAGCCGTGCCCTACGACTATAACTTTGTCTCGCTCTTACTTATAACTATCCTACACCGTTGCTTGCTTGCTCGCACACTTGACTACAATCAAGTGGCTAGAACTGGTTGTATTCAAATTATTTCCGTCATCTACTACCCATCATTGCACTTATTATTGTTAAATTACCGTATTTTCGGTTTGGTGATGCCTTTCACTACTCTAAATTTATTATTTTGTTGCTTATTAGGAAACTATTATTATCTTATTAAACCTGGATAGCAATAGTAAACAAAATAACTTAAGTATGCTTTATCAAAATGTGCGTGGACTCCGAACTAAATCAGATGCTTTCTATCGTAAGGTCTGTATGAACTCATATGATATAATAATCCTTACGGAGACATGGTTGACTGACAGCATCTCAAATTCAGAATTATTTGATAGTCGTTACCTGGTGTGGCGACGCGATCGGGATTATACGTTGACCGACCAATCAAGGGGTGGTGGGGTATTAATTGCGACACGGAAAAGCTTATCAGTTACTCCACAACCAATGTTCCATTCAACAGCGGAAGATCTTTGGTTAAGCCTGCGATTAAAAAATTCTGATTCGCGAGAATATTCCAATCTACATATATGTGTCGTATATTTATGTAAGCAAAACCGAGGTTTGTCTTTTTCCTCTCAACTTTCAAACTTTCTATCCAAATTAAATCAGACTGTAATAAACAACTCTTTGGATATGTTTCTTGTCTTTGGTGATTTCAACATGAGTGGAATTAAATGGCTACCCACTAATAACCTATTTCTTCTCCCAACTAATCTTAATAGCCACGATGAATACTTATTAGCAGATGAATTAAACACTCTAGACCTTTGCCAATACAACAGCATTTTAAATGAATATGGTAAGACACTAGACCTAGTAATTTCCAACCAGGTCACAACGGTGTCCAAATGTTTCGATCCCTTAACGACAATTGATCCATACCATCCAGCGCTTTTAATTAATATAAAATGTCATGCTGCCGCTATTTTGGATTATGCACCACGCACTCGATATATTTTTGACAAAGGCGACTACGAAACTATAAACACCGAGATCAATGGCATTGACTGGAGTGGTGAATTCTCAACTAGGTCAATGGACGAGTCAGTATTATTTTTTAATCAATCTATATCTGCTCTTCAAAACAAATATATACCCCGTAAGCGCTCTTGCAGTGGTTCCTATCCAATTTGGTACAATAACTCACTTAAAAAGGCCATAAAAGAAAAACACAAATACCTTAAAAAATATAAAATATATGGTAACAAATATGATGAAATAACGTTTAGGCTTCTACGTGAAAGAGTAAAAAGTATGGAATCTACATGTTACAATGAATATTTAAATTTAACCGAGAAATCTATTAAAGAAAACCCTAGAAATTTTTGGGCCTTTGTTAAGAATCGTTTAAAATCTAATGCAATGCCAAGTTCGTTAAAATTAAATGATAAAGTTCTAAGTGAGGGCGACTCTATATGTAACGCGTTCTCTCTGTACTTCCATTCTATGTTTCTAGATCACACCACTAACAACAATTCTTTAGATAATACTCCCTCAACCTCAGCACATGTACCACCATCTCAATCATCTAACCAATTGTCCGAAATCTGTCATATATCAGTAAGTATTGAGGCTGTTGTGGCTTTACTTGGAAAATTAGACACGACCAAATCAGCTGGCCCAGACAATATATCGTCTAAATTTCTTAAACATTGTGCGTCAAGTATAGCTCTACCTATCACACTCTTATTTAGGAAATCCTTATCAACAGGCGTAGTACCCCAAATCTGGAAATCGGCATATATCACGCCAGTTCACAAAAAAGGAGTTAAGACCGAAGTCACCAATTACAGACCAATATCTAAACTTTGCATTATAACTAAAATGCTTGAAAGATTGGTCTATAATCAGGTATACTCTGCTGTTGCTAATTCCTTCAGTCCCTTTCAACACGGATTCTTGAGAGGTCGGTCAACTGTGACGAATCTAACCCTTATAAATGATTACATTACCAGCGCTATGGATGCCGGCAAGCAGGTGGATGTCGTTTACACGGACTATAGCAAGGCATTCGACCGAATAGAACATAATACTCTGTTGTTTAAGCTAGAACATCATATGGGTATACGTGGAGACTTGCTTAGGTGGGTTTCATCCTATATACACAATAGGACGCAAGCTGTAGTGGTAAACAACTACATTTCTAGTTGGGTTCCCATACCCAGTGGAGTGCCTCAAGGCTCTTTGCTCGGGCCTTTGCTTTTTGTGGCCTATGTGAGTGACATCGACTCATGCTTTGAAAATTCCAATCTCCTTTGCTTCGCTGACGATATGAAAATCTATACCGTCATATCGTCACCCGATGATATGACTGCCCTTCAGCACGACCTGAGTCGCTTAGAGGATTACTGCAGCGCTAACAAACTCGACCTTAATCCTTCTAAATGTACTGTTATCTCCTATACTCGTAAGGTTAACTTTCTACCAACTACATACACCCTGCAGGGTCAAACTCTTCCTAGAAGTTATGTCGTCCGTGACCTGGGCGTACATCATGATTCCAAACTACTATTCGACGTCCACATCGACAACATTGTCAATAGAGCCTCTAAAGCTCTTGGATTTATCATGCGCATGTCCAAGTGTTTTAACGAAGTTAAGACCATGAAAATATTATATTGTACATTTGTCAGAAGCCACCTAGAATACGCTTCACAGATCTGGAACCCCTGCTATAATAAATACATAGACCGAATTGAGGGTATACAAAAGCGATTTATTAGATACCTATGCTATCGACAAAAAATCCCATATCACTCATCTAAATATAATGATCTTTGTAAGAACTTTCACCTTTTACCCCTGGTAAATCGACGTGAAATTGCTGACTTCCTATTCTTCTTAAAAATACTATCAAACGACGTTGATTCCCCCGAGCTTCTAAGTAAATTCCTTTTTAATGTTCCTCAAAAATCTATCAGATTGAACCCACCCATACGCATTCCTCACGCTACAACAAATTATAGGCAGAACTCATACACTGTGCGAGCAAGCAGATATGTTAATAGGATATGCAAACAGCACAATCTGGATATATTCACTTGCAGTATTAATTCAGCGAAGCGGTGTCTAAGCCTTGATTTTTTCCAGTAGGACTTAACCGCAGTTTTGTTGTTATTTTACTTTCTTATTATTTTTCAGAAGTTACTTACCGTACGTTACCGTAGTTCAGTGCCATTAAGATTATCTTTCAATGTTTAATGTAAGTTCACACGTCAACTAGTTACCCTATATCTATACGTGGAGACCTGTAATTGGCTCTCAGATGCTGTACCCGTATCTATTATTGTTACTTTTAGCTGTTGGTCTTCCATCAAATAAATAAATAAATAAATAAATAAATCATGCGCACGCGCCCGCCCAGCAGCGCGCGCGCCCGCCGGAACACCTGCACACACACACACACACACGATCATCATGCGCACGCGCCCGCCGGAACACCTGCACACACACACACACACACGATCATCATGCGCACGCGCCCGCCGGAACACCTGCACACACACACACACACACGATCATCATGCGCACGCGCCCGCCGGAACACCTGCACACACACACACACACACGATCATCATGCGCACGCGCCCGCCCAGCAGCGCGCGCGCCCGCCGGAACACCTGCACACACACACACACACACACACACACGATCATCACAGACAAACCATCACACATTGACTACCTCTACTCTGTACCGATCACAACACTCTGTACCCATCGCAACACTAGCACCTTCAGATCTCACGTGTCTATTGTTGATAATGACCACACAAACCCTACTCTGCAGATTCAAAAGACAACAGTATACCCCAAAACGGCTGTGCGACATTGGTTTTCTTTATCAAAGAAAACGGTGCAAGTTTATAAAGGTGTTAACAGAACAAAATAACATCCCTAATCTTCCTATAAAAATCCATCGTTACATACTTGAAAATTTTATACCCATTGTATTGTCCTTTTTAAAAAGCAATCGTTAGAATTTTTTTTCAATTGTTTATTAAAAAAGAAGGCAGCACCTTTGTCTTCCAGCAACGAAGTAATTTGGACGACACGATATCCCACCAATTTCCATCCGATCGATTCAACAATGGACCTCTATCACAAAGTCGGGTCTACCTAACTAGACAAGCTGCCCGAGGTAAGTAAAACGGTATAATGGTATAAGCAGCAGTACGTGTAATACTCACGACCCTGTTGAGGATGGGCGTGTCGTAGCCGCGCCGCATCCAGGTCTCCTTGTACGTGTAGGCCCACTTGAAGAACGCGCTCGCGAACTCGCCGCTGCGCGACACCTTGTCCGTGATGCCCTTGCTGATGCGGTCCATTATCAACTGACAATACACAAACAACTTTATGTTATCTCGGGTAAAGTCTAAACTTGTATGACCGGGGAACGAGCAATCATGAGTATACGAAGGAGGTCGCAGTCTATTCTTCTAGCTAGCTTCTAGCTTCTCTAAACCCAAACATTTTTATGTAATGTATTGATTTCAAAGCGCCATTCATAAACCCCTACATATTCTTCGTTCTTTTTGAACGAAGAATATGTAGGGGTTTATAGAATTCGAGAACTATACAAAGGAGAACGATGATCGTTCTACGTTCCTAATAATATATGGGTTAAATAACATCCACATAAAAAGGAGACGGTAGAATTCCATACATTGCAGAGAACACCGAACGGAGAACAGAACTCAAGCGGTCTCTTAGAACGTTCGATTGTTCTTTCAACATTGATGACGTCAGAATACTAAAGATATGTAGTCAGGTAATTTTTTTTTTATTACATAATAGGCAAGTATTTGATCTCGATCTCACCAGATGGTAAGTGACGATGAGACTCTCAAATTGACATATTGTGTGAGTGTGAACAGGTAGGAAGGCGGCACTAGATCCGACACGCTACATTCACTAGGCACATGCAGCGCAACTGATCTGACCCGCCATCCATGAATGGCAACACCGAACATCATGCCGGAACACGGCTAGGCGCTAGCGATATGGCTTTGTTCAGTGGTCATTTTCGGGTATATTCAGGACTAACCGGCACAGTGGTGATGCACGTGGGCTGCAGTATGGTGGCGTCGCCCTTGGTGCCCTTCATGATCTTGCTGGACGAGTCCAGCATCGTCAGCGGCGTCGAGTACCCGATGGGTACACCTGGTGGACAAATAACATATTTTATTTATTGATATAATAATACCAGCCGTTTTTAATGCCCTCTGTTGGGCACGGGCCTCCCGTCAATGCGAGGGGGATTCGGCCATAGTTTACCACGCTGGCCTCGTGCGGGTTGATGGACTGCACATGTCTATCGAGCAAATAAATTTGGTGGTTAAATACCAATTTTATTATTTTGAACTAGCTGTTGCCCGCGACTTCGTCCGCGTGTTATTTTAACAAAGACACCGTTGACAACAGCCTGCTCGCCCATTCTGAGCCCGCGGGACGCATTGCAGGTAGTTGCTATCAAACTTAATCAGGCGCTGCGCTGCAACATGGGTTTTAATTTTTTTTCGTGAGATCCTATTTTTTTTTCTAAAATAAAAGTAGCCTAAGTTACTCCTTGTTACATCAGCTATCTGCCAGTAAAAGTCCCGTCAAAATCGGTCCAGCCATTTCAGAGATTAGCCGGAACAAACAGACAGACAGACAGACAAAAATTGTAAAAAATGTTGTTTCGATATAGGTAACGTGTATACATCCAAATGTACTTAGTAAAAAGCGGTTATTTTAATACTACAAAGAGACACTCCAATTTTATTTATATGTGTATAGATTGTGCTTTGCAACTGAGTTGATGTCTGTAACACAATCATGTTGCTGTACAGAATTGACCTGTACAGATCGCTAATGTATATGAGAAAAACTAGTATTGGGGGCCTTTATCAACGCAATAGAAACCAAAACAAACATTCTGGGTAAACTGTATAACTGTCGCGAGTCGCGAGGAACAGCAAAGCATTTTATGTTAGTTTAAGTTGTAAATTTCTATAGCCAGCCACTCAGATCATAATTCAAGGTGGACACGGTACTTATATCGAGTGGCGGAGTGTAGCAAAAACTGCAGTCTACATAAATAGACTATGTTATTCTCAACTATTAACGTTATCGCACATTAATACTGTTTACACGTGAACTAGCATTACACGCGTGAATTTCTATTAATTTTCGGGCTAAAGTATATTTTTAACAAACTTGTTTTTTTTTTTTGGAAAAATAAGCGGGGTATGGTTTCTTTTTGTTAATAACTTTACAAGCATTTGCGTTCGGAGTTTTTTGTACTAGGCGACTTAGATATGTATTTAAAAAAGTACACGGAACGCAGAATGTTCATGTAAAATAATATCGCCAGACAAACACAACACTAATTGTGTGAGCTCAAACTAAGCATCACACATCCATCACACAATGTTTGTCCGTACCAGTATTGGAACGCGGTACCCTCAGGCCAGTGGGCCCGAGCTAGTTAGGTTGCGTGCAGTATACTGACCGCCGAGCAGGCAGAGGCTCTCCGCCAGCAGCTCGAACACGTGCGCGAGCGGCAGGAAGCCCATGAGCACGTCGCCGGCGGAGATGGGCATCGCGTCCGAGAACGCCTTCAGCGTGGCGAGCATGTTGCGGTGCGACAGGATCACGCCCTTCGGCACGCCCGTCGAGCCCGACGTGTACATCACGATGGCCGTGTCCGCCGGCGTCGGCGGCACGCACTCTGCGATCAACACCAACAACATCGGTACCAGTACTGGAGAGATTTATCTTATTTTTTTTCTTATATTTTCGTGAATACTACATGTTGAAATAAAACTATTTTTAAGGCAAGTAACAACTAAATATGAGGGTACCCCCGTCAAACTATGACACCAGGGCCCCAAGTCTGCTAACACAATCGATTCATAATCGAACAGCAACCGCATAGTAACTGTCACTTTTGACAGATATCCCATACGATATCTGCCAAAGGGACAGTTACTATGCGTTTGCTGTTCGATTATGAGTCGATTGTGTTAGCAGACTTGGGGCCTAGGACGTCAACCACCTCAGTCCTCCCGTGACCATAGTTGCTGTAAAGCAACCGAAACGTCGGGAACGTAAAAACAGAAAATAAACGCGATAATATCTTTAAAAATAGTTTTAGTATTTTTTTCGTCAGAAAGCCCACCAAATATACGATCCCACACTAAGCAACGCTTTGATTATGAGTAACCTACAATGGATATATAGATATTATACATCCATGACTCAGGTACAAACGTTCGTGCTCATCACACGAATATTGTCCCTACCAGGATTCAAACCCCGGACCCTCAGCACAGAAATCATGGTCACTACCAAATACGCTAATCAAGTAGTAATTTTGACGACTTATACAAAATTCTTATAATCAGCACATATTCTGCTTGTAATAAAAATTGTCTGTATTACTAATACGATACAATCTATGATGAATAAGACAACAAAAAAAAGAACTCACCTATCTTGGAATTCGATCCCTTCTGTACGACCTCCTTGTAGCCCACGATCCTGATGCCCTGTTTGTATCCCTCCTTGTCCACAGTCTTGAGCTGGTCCTCCATGTATATGATGGTGTCGACCTTGGGCGTCTTGGCGAGGATCTTCTTGAACTTGGGCAGCAGCTCGTGGGTGGTGATGACGGTGGACACGTCCGTCTCGTTGATGCCGTGCGCGATCGCGTCGTCGCCGAGGGTCGCGTAGATCGTTACCACTGGGGGAGGAGGGAAATTGGTTCATTATACATGTTGGGGACAGTGTAGGATCATATCTATCATCATAATCATCTTGTAATTATAAATTAACAAGTTGCGGTGTTACCCGCGCAAGAAATCATGTCGATCATTTGCGCTATAAAAAATTAACGCAAAAATCTATCCCACGGGGACCATACATTTTACCGGGATAAAAAGTAGCCTATGTGGTATTCCAGACTATAATTTATCTCTATGCCAAATTTCATCCAGATCCGTTCAGCCGTTCTGGCGTGATTGAGTAACAAACATCCATCCATCCAAACTTTCACATTTATAATATTAGTAAGTATAGATGGAAAAACTCAAAACATAGTAACATGACAGTGGTAGAAATGAATTGTATGCTATAAAAATATTTGCTCTTATGCCATCGTCCAGAGATAAAGTAAACTCTGCCCGCGTTTCCTCTTAGGCCTCAGCTTCGAATTTAGCGGGCAGCGGGGCGGCGGCGCGGGAGCGGAGCTCGTTGGCCGCCCCGCGCCACTGCCGCGCCGCTGTTTTCGAGAACCGGTCCATTTGATTTTACGCATAAGATCCTGCCGCTCCCCGCTAAATTCGAGGCTGAGGCCTAAACGTGTACATGTGTGGCAAGGGCGTGTTGCACGTCACTCACCGGGTATGCTCTGCTTGAAGCAGCCGTGCGCGGCGACCATCCACTCGGCGCGCGTCTCCGCGAACATGACGACGTTGTGCCGCGGCCGGCAGCCCAGCTCGCGCAGCCCGGCGCCGAACTGCCGCGCCTCGCGCTCCACCTCCGTGTACGAGCGCCACACGTAGTCGCCCATGTTGAACTGGAAACATACATGACATCCATATACTGCCTTTAAAGCATACCATCCCCTGGAACACACACCGACACACAGAAGAGCGCTCTTCTACTATAATGTATGGATATCATGCGCAAGAGCATACGGTCATGTAACACATAAATTACAAAAAACACGGAATGCAAAACATGGAACGCGAATAAGATGAACGCTCTGTCTTTATGGGCTATGAGATCCCTATATGATAGCTTGAAATTAGAAGAACGGTAATACGGTAACCATTATAATAATATACAAGTGCAAAGACCTTAATTGTCCTAAAAGAGAAAAGCAGTCAGAAGCAAAATTGAAACAAATTTTGTCTGTTCACGGTGAGATAAATTATTGACAGATAGACATTCAAACTGTTATGAACACATAGCCCAGTAAATGCACCACCGGTCATGGTTTCATTAGGAAGGGTATTTTAAGAAGGTACGTGAAGTTTGTCAATTAAGTTGGGCGTATTGACACTGAGTAATGGAATTCGACTCGGGAACGCTCTGCGTTTCTATTTCTGAAATAAACTATTAATTAGCACAGAGAAACGAAGCGCACAAAGTTAAATTAAAATGTAGATACTTTACAAATAGTTCATAATTATGGGGCGACTAAGAATAGCCCAAGACGAAGTCACCAAGTAATGAGCAGATATTTGGGACCTGAGATAATAGTGTGTATAGTGTTGGTCCGCTTCAAGATTATCTTGTCTATGACCGTTTTTCACGTGCTCTGATATACGCATGGGCTTAGCCGAGGTTTGCTTTAGGATAGAGCAGAGCGAAACTCAAATTAAACCATTGACTTTTTTTCGTAAAATAATCTGACACTAGTAGAAAGTAGCTTTTTCCCTGAAGTCACTGCACTCATTTACCAAGATAATATAAAGGCATATAGTTTGTTGACATCAATAGTGATACGGTCTAATCTTTAGCTTGACTAAATGAGGCAGGTACCCCACTCTGACCAATTGTGGCTACGCCTATAGTTATACGATTGATTTTGTTCAATAAATTTCTTATAAAGTATTCTCAGCCTATTACTTAACTGGAATCCTGTTATGTCAAAATAACGAGTTCCACTGGAATACTCTATGTACTATGTTACATTGGTCCATGGTGGAGTCAGTGCAGCAGTGTGTCTCGTACCTTTTTTTTTATTACAATACAGGTAAGTATTTGATCACCTCATCTGATGGTAAGTGACGATGAGATCTACGATGTAGCATACTTGCCTAGAAGGTACCTGTTCACTTTCGACTTGAAAACACCCAGATTGTAGTCAACGGGGAACAAAGACGCCGATAGCGTGTTCCATTCCTTGGCAGTTCGCACGATGAAAGTAGAAGCAAAACGCTTAGTGCGTACCGAAGGAATGTCCACCATGTGTACCTTCTTAAAGACGCGTCCGTTGGGCTGCGGCTCGTCCTCCTCGCCGAGCACGGTGCGCGTGCCGAGGCAGGCGCGCTGCGCCCAGCGCGCGGCGGCGGCGCGCAGCATGCTCTCCATGGTGGTGACCCCGTCGCGCACCAGCCGCAGGTGCAGCTCGCACGGCGACGACACAGACCGGACGGTGATGCTGTTTGGTGTCGTCTGTATTATGCGCGCCTGTGACAGAGACAAATTTACATAGTCTATGGACTTGAGAGAATGATTTTAAACGAATCCTGCAATTTGAATCTCGTTCATGGTGACCCTAGTTTATCATTTATAATGACGTATTGATGTATGATAATATAATATCCCGCTAAGATGTAGCTTTGCAAATCAACGGTGCATCAACCTTTCTAATCGCAGTCGAACGCGAGAGGAATCAAGAGATTTAAAAAATACCAGAGGTGCCACTTTCTAGAATCTCATAAACGACGTTTGAACAGCAATATTACCATAGTCACAGCTAGCGGCTATTATAAACGCTACAATAGAGTTGCATTGATGTGGAACAACAAAATCGCACAGTAGGCGGAGCGCACATGTATTTCAAAACAGGTCATCCGAAAATAACATATAATACCGAGTCTTTAGTGTTACCGTAATTTGCATATATATTGTGGATAAAAATATTACGAAGATACATGCTAATTGCATTAAATCATAGGAGAACTGGATTATATACAGCTAAAATGAAATGGATCTAGCAATGCGCTGATATATCTGATATAGACATCACGTTTTCGGGTTTTAAAATTATTCTATTCCTAAGTTAAAGAATACTATTAGGTATGGAATATTTATTTCAGCCAGTTCAAATCACTAGCATTATTTTGATCTTTATAATTCGTACTCGAGGTATATTTAGCTTCCTCCAAACTTAATTGGATTCGCAACAACTTTGAATTGGGTCGAGAGTTGTCAAGAATTGCTTTTGTTTCAAACATTGCGAAAATACTGCGGTAATCCGCGACCTTCAAGGTGAAAAGTATTTTGAAGATCCTTAATTAAATTTATCACAGAAAGAAAAGTAATAACAGCTAGCTGGCTATTGCATTGTCTAACGCAATCTAGTTGTTTATATTTCCTTTGATGTACTGGAGAGTGGAACTGAAGACACAAATGGCGATCTTCAGATCCCGTTAATGATCGATCCTACGGCACTGACATACCTTGATTCGTCTTGAAAGTGCTCGCTTCCTCCATGGCCTCTGCAGCACGAGGTGTACTGGGAAGGTGATTATGTCGCAGACCAGCGCAACCGCGCGGATGGTCTTTAATACCGCCGACACCCACCATGACTCCGGCCTGGGGACAAATGAAAAGCAATGTACAGCAAATTATTTCGGTATTGGCTTTCTTGGTACTATAGGTCAAAACATTCTGTAGCTGTATTTATATGATAATCTGTGCCTGGACCACTATGTAGGTTGTATGAAGTGCGTCCTCTGCATGTTTCCGTTCTATATTCAGATTCATAAATTAAAATAATCCAACCGGACCAACGACCTGTTATTTTATACGCTTGTTGCAAATACGAGCCCTTTTGGAGAAGTTAATCCGACCGATGTGATTTATTTTTAAATGATTTATAAATAATTTAATATGATTAAAGCTTTATACAGTTATTTTGGCCTCTATGGAGCTGTTGTGTCGAGGGTTCTCCACTTATCTCAGTTTCCGTGACGTACCGGGAAATATACCGCCCACTTCAAACAATTATCGCGATCAGTGATACGGGGTCAGTGTCAGGGAAGTGACGTCCTGCAAGTACGTGCGCACCGGACTGGCCGTGACCCAGCCGAGGCCAGCCGCAGGCCTCGAGGCGCATGCGCCGACAGCACCCGGGATGCATCTGTGGAGATTGCATGTGGGAGGAAGCAGGGGGTTCCAAGTGGAAAAATCACATGAATTGTGAACTGGTTTTACTGGATAAGTTAGGTAGGATAATTTCAAACGTAATCAATATTAATTATCATAGATGTGTTCCAATTAGCAACACACGGTGCGCGACTAGCAGCGGGTCAGTGAGGGCAAAACATCCATCATCATTGCAGATAACTATTAATCACCTTGTACCTTGAAATATTTTCCATGTTTAGAACTCTCTATGAGTTTGATTGATTGTGTTCTGCATTTTTCAATGTGATTGCAACTACAACCAGTTTAATTCTGAGTTTATTTTACAAAAAAGTAATAAAATCGTGGTGTGAAATGATTATATTTCGTTTAGATATAGTTTACGTTTCAACTTGGTTTCTGTCATTGTAATCAATCATCCTAGATTTTACAATTGACCTACTCGTATTTGCGAGTTATTAATGACGTACAAGGTATAAGGTCAGGGATCGACAAGGTATTCAACAAATTAAATCCCCGACTTCTCGAAAGGGAATCTTGAGACGGCGCCGTTACTCGACTTAAACAACAAAGTCCTGTAGGGCTTTGTGTAAGATTCTATCAAGCCTCTGATTCGATTTCCCCGGGGTCGCGATACTAATAGAACTACGAGCCCTCAATATTCCCATTTTAGTCCTTTAACACAATGGCAGTTTCAATCCAACGTGTACACCAGCCATAGTTAGTAGAATGTAACTAATTAGACATCCCATTTTGAGATGCTACTATCACAATATGACAATACCGAAACGGTACCTTCGTAGTCAGCAAAGAAACAATTGTCGATGTAAGAGTAGTTAACTGCAGTGACTTATGCTTGTCTTTGTGTGCGTAGTCGTATTATTTTATTTTTAGTGTAAAATTGGGTATTAGGTTGTGGATGGACCTAAATTTTTTTGGTGTGTGCAATCTCTTCAAATTTCTTATAAATGTTCATATTTCAAACCATTTAAAGTGCTGGACACCGGTTCCTGGCTACAATATTAGGCTCAGAAAACAGATTTTTAAAATTTTTATTAATTGAGTTTATCTTATCATTTAATAAAAAAAAACAACTTAAGCATAGCAAAATTGGCTATTTTTAATGTTTACGGTACATTATTTCCAGGGCCCGTTCCTTCGACTCGCCCTGTATAATCACTTATAGTACTTATTCATGATTCTGTGCCCCTATAACACAATATCTTACGCAACACGTAGTACTATCGTCGGCTTTAATCTTGTCCATTTAAGTAAAATTTCGTTTGAACGCAACAGGTACATTGCCGTAACAAACCTTTGCGGTGGAGCTGTATTGCCATGCGAATATGACCACTGTCCCCAATAGATCTGGAGGCAATAATTGTCTATAAAAACGGCTCCGGTCAAGTGAGACCGGTTTTTATTGCATGCTACTTGCTTGTAGAATGAGGCCCTGTACTGCACGCGCTACCTACCTATACCAGCTGGCCGAGCACGCCCTGCTGGAGATACGACTATATCGTCCCATTCCCTGCTATGAACTATGATAGAGACAGAGAGGCCATCAAAATGAACTGAAGCATTCACCACTAGAGTTAAGAGTCAAACTTTAAGAATTCCTATCTCCGGTGGTGGCGCTTTGTGCCCGCAATTACGCTGTTCATCCCTACGGGTCTACTGACCCATAATTCTCTATGTATCAGACACAAGGTGCAAATAACTAACCATTGTAACCGAGAAATATTTGCTTAGACATTAGCTACCAGTTAATTAATTTTCAAATCTATATGAATTTAGAGAGGCAAAGAAAAGGTACTTCTTTGCCTCTAACTTATGATATTTCTGTAAAGACTCCTAACATTTGAGAGCTATAGGATATATAATGTTCACGTCATGGAGACAATTTAAGGCCATCAAGTTTGAATACCATGCAAAAATACATATAGGTTGGTATTGCATTGTCGTATGTATTCGGTGCGCTACACCAGTACCGTTGTGAATCACATTCTTAGTACGATCGAAGTTGCTTAAAACATGTTATTTGATATTATAATCCCATAGTTCAAAAATCTGCTCTGACACCTGATACGCAAATACAAATTCTGAAAAATAATTGTTTCTAACAAAATGTCAATTGTGATTTTGTTGGGAATAAAAAAATATTCTGACTTCACATGATTACAAATGCGCTAAAGAAGCGCAGGTTCAAAGGTTAGTATATCCTTTCTGGATCACTCTGTATAGTTACAGCTAAACGATGTGCATTAATAACATTCTAGACTAAAATTGTACGACGTCATTTGTTATCAGTCTTTTTAAGTCATTAATCTAGCGGTTTAGTAGAAGGTGCGAGCAATTAGATAAACAACTACACGTGATTATTGGAAAACGTAAATTAATCTTCATCGATAAATACTGAGCTGATAATCCTAGCGCTGGCGCCGATGCAGTTATCACTCGGGTGTCCGGCAAGACTAGATTCTGATTTTAATGAAGAATGCAGATCTGCAAAGCCGCAGTGGAGGAGAAAAAATATTATAGCTGACACACGCAGTCGCAGGGTGGAATTAGGGATGCTGAGTTCATCGAAACAGTCTTAAGCAGACCAAAAATAAATCAAGATGATAGCTTAATTTAGCTATAACGTAGAAATTTGTTAGTTGTTATAATTAGTTTGCATCGAACCGGCTGTAAGCAGAGTGAGAGAGTGTGTCAAAGATTACCTTCGAGAAGTTAAAATGCAACTGAAAATAATTTTTGTGTAGCTTGTCAAACAAACAATGAACGATGCAACAAAGCAACGGCGCAGTCACATTTAGATAAGTACCACAATACGAACGAACCTTGAACAAAGCCTTGGCAATCGTACTTTGCACCCGACCGCAGTTTCTAAAGAAGACTTAGCAATAATAATATGAAATACGATGTGTATTTATTATAGAATAATAAATCGCTGTATCATTAAGTTGATGACTGATGATTACAGAAACTTATAATTATGAGGATAAAAATAAATGATAACCATCGATAATTTGATAAAACACACTGCGGTAAATACTAGAGACTGATATTCTCTGAAACGGTTAGGTTAGTTTATTCTAGAGTATGAAATCTTACCTGACGTCAGCTACTACCGATAATATAAGTTTTATAAACAATATTCCGAAGCGGTATTGTGTATCCATGATTCGATGATAATTGCGTTGCATGGAAAGTTGATACAAATAAGACTGTCTTCGAAAAATATCACATGGAAAATCTGAGTAGTTAATACGCAAAATTAAACCCACACAATTAAACTTAATCAACACTACAGTCAATAACGTATCGTAAATGGCACAATGGAATTTTCTAAGAGTGGAGATCAGTCGCGCCTACTGTAACACATTTGATAGCCGATACCCTTTATCAATCTGTGCCGAACTATCTTTTGAACACTGTTTACAAATAACTCAAGAGATTATACAGAGACTTTGTTTATTTGTAAAAATAGGCATATTCATGAGGTTTGCTTATAGCTTATTATGTGCTGTTATACAATGTTGCCACGCAGGTCCTATACACTTTTGCGTTCTCTCTTGAATATTGATTTAATTAATCTTTGACCTTAGCATTGTCCAGATTGTCAGAGTTATTAAAGTTGGTTAAACAGGTCCTTTTATTAATAGCCTCATATAAACACTTTTCCATAGTGCTTAAAATAAACGTATCATAATATTTTGTGGGCAGTACAAAGGATAAAATTAGATTATCTAAACTGCTAAAATGGCTAGTAGTAGTAGTAGTAGTCGGGCGACCTATATGAAGCGTATAGATAAATGGACCTGAATTTTCACAGGCCGCATTATTGAAGAGATTCTCTGCAACAATGCTCGATATGTTGAGATAGGTATCGAGAACTCTGGAACAGACAATTTAGTCAGATCTCGTATCACAGTAAAATTAGTGGACTCAATTTCGGATAGCTTTCTCTGGAAACTGGCTGGCGTTCATCCAGGGTTTGTAACATGACAGACATTATGATCAAGCATGGTCCATTTTCTGTCTACCAGTATAAAAGGCATTTATAAATATTATTCTATTATAAACATTGACTGATACGTTTTAAATACTTATTTGCCATATCAAAAGGTATTCACTTTATTTGTAGAACCAGTTTCATAACTAGGACGTCGCGGCCCTGCATACGACGAATGCAGCAAGCGCATGCACGGCAGGACCAGCCTCTTGAACCGAGCTGCAGTGAAAGTCGCCGCTAAATGTTATCTGAGAACCAGTTTTGTTTTCATCGCCAAAGAACGTACCTACGCTAGATATTCTCGTACGCTTAAACCCTTGCTGGCTTAATTGAGTGATGTGAGCTAGTTATCATTGATGCAGGTAAATTGGTGCGGTTTTGAAATTAATATTAGACGAAGATAGATGTTTTATGTTCATAAGCTCGATAAATAGTGGCTTATTAGTTTAATCACTGAAGCGTGAGAAAGACAAATATATGTCGTTACACATGGATACAAGAATAACAATAGCATTCCATAATTCTTGTCCGTAACAATAATTGAGGACACTTCAATTGTATAATTGCCAGACTATTTTTGCCAGATTGGAAATCAAAAACAGATTGGTTAATTCTTATGGAAACAATATGCGAGATGAAATTCTAACTGCTGGAGATATGATCAATTCAAAGATCTACTAACGACCTTGACATTCGTCCAGAAATCAAATAAGAATCCAACTTTGTAAAGGAAAGCTAATAACTTGAATTTAAAAGTGTCCTGTCTGTTGTCTACTTATAAAAACGCACAACCTAATACGTAAATAATACATAAATGTAGATGTTCTCTTTTAGGGGCCAAGGCATTAGGTGTAAATTGAGAAATATTGTAAATTTTCTACGTAAAGTAAATATTTACACGATGACAAAAAGTCTAAATCAACTTAATTAAGCTATTTTAGGACACTTACTTCATAATTAAACGATTAATTAGATACAAACGACTGATTATGGCCTTATCAATGAAAGTGTACAGCTAAATGGAATTGTCATGCCGATCGGTAAATTAAAAACAATGTTATACTTATATTAAGAGTAATATTGCCACGTGTTTATTAGTCGTCGTACGTTGACGTGGACCTTAAAATACTTTTACACATGAATCAGTTACTTATATGGATCACGCTGATGTATAATATAATTGTGTAAATAATATTTGTTTTTAAACAAGGCGAGCCAGTAGCGTTTGGCCATGCGCTTAGTACAGAGTGTCATGCAATGCATTGATTTATTAATGTCTAATGATTTGATTTATTTCTTTGGGAATGTTATCTTTATAACCTACTGTTGGCTCTATTAAAATATTTTACCCTTTTATTGTTACATTATGACTTATAAATTAATTAAATAATATATTAAATAAAAGAAAAGAAACATGAAGTTGCAAAGGTGAAAAGGTTCATCTAATGTTGCTGTCTTGGGAAATGCAATATTAATTCTATATTGTAACGTCATAATGCCTTCACTAATGAGATTAGTATTAACCTTAATTTTAATTAAACTTTTACTATACATTTAAAACTGCTTTGGCCAACTTCTGAATTAAAGTACTCATTGAAACAGACCACCAATCCTAGAACACTATTGTAAGCGCTCACCTATTCCAATGCAGTCCCATACTCTTGTCACAAACGCACAAACATGCAGGTCCCCTCGCGCAGAAACACGAACTAACCACGGATTACGTTTGATAAACTTTATATGCACACTGTTATCGTTAAGGCAATACCTTTAACATACTGATACGTTTATCCGATAACGCAATGGATAATAGATAGGCAAGGTACAAACTTCAAAGTGTGCTGTTGCATTGCAGCATATGTCATGGTCTTCGATACTTCTTGAGGTGGTATTTATTGGAATAATATAATGAAGACGTTATATGAGTATGGGTGCAATCCGAAGATATCAGTTGAAATCTGTTAAGAAGTATTCTGTGTCAAAAATTTCATGAGATGAACACGGTAAAGGACACTTTTGTGCGCAATTCCCGATGTCAAATATTTTATAGTAATGCCATCTTTAAAGAACCAAATCTGAATTGTACTATCACAAGCGACAGTCAAATCGAATATAATATTTTGATGGAAAGTATGTCATCAATATAGAGTGGTCGTTTATACTCGTATGTGGCGTAATAGTGAAAATGAAACCCCAAACGTTGCTCTTTTCTAAAGGACTTTCTGGCTAAGTATCTTTATACTGGATTGGATATCATCGCAGTTTTGATGTGATGAGGAAGAGTAATATCATATACCTAGAGATTATACTATATGTAGTCATAAGCAGAAATTGAAGGAGGGAAAAAGTGTTTATAATAATCGCATAAATTGTGCTATCGCTAATCACTTGGCAATGATAATGCACTTAAGTCGGTGTGTAAAGACAGGCTTGTATTTATCACTACTATGTCGTCAAGAGAGAGTTCTTAAGCTGATCATAAGGCATCAATCAAATTCAGAATAGCGCTCCAACAAATATAATGTCAGTAAGGGAGCAAGTCTGACCGGATCCGGGCCGTGATAACGAGCGTTTAAATCAAAATTTTTAACCGATCGACCGTGACATGAGGGCATGACCAAGGCCAGCTGATGATTTGCAAAGGATTTAATAAAATCGATATTTATTTCATTTTAGATATCACTTAAAATTATCTTTGCATTGGAAAATGTGCATAAATTACGTCAACATGAGCTGCAGCATCCTGCCGGATAAGTAAAGAGATAACTCAACGTAGCTTTGATAAGCCTCTCACGTCTAACTCATTCCGTCAAAGGATATGCGTCAAATAAGACCAGCCTGTTCTTCCAAGGACCCGGACTATTAATGTTCTTGTTTACTTATAAACAAACACTCTTTATGGAGTGTTAAGACGATTGTGTTGGTCAAAGAACTCTTATGTGGCTGTTATCATTAATATGAATTGCGAAAAGAATAGCGTGTTTTCTCTTATCAAATAGGAAATTTACCAGATCTAAGTCCTGCCTCTATTTGCAAACAAAGAAAGTCTAACGAGATGACAACGATAACAACTATGCAAGCGAAACAAAGAAATTCTAGATTATTCGATAGCTATCTATTATAACCCCTTAATAAAACTCTGTTGATGTCGATTGTTAGGGAGAGAAAAATAACAGAATTCTATATGAAGGGTCAGATCAGTTCCTTTACGAAGCCCTCTAAGTAGACCGTCCACGCATGCAAGTGCCTTAGTAGGGATCTATTAAATTTCTGTCAAAACACGAAGGATTATATAATTTGCTACAAAAACAACCAAAGAACGATCCAGTTCTTTGGCGTAGAAAAAAAAACTGGGGCAATGTCGAGTTTTACCCGCGCGACATATAAAAGACAGCCAATGAGCACAGTCAAACATAGTGCAGTGGGCACCTTCGCAACAAAAATAAAATTGCTATGGAAAACACCGAAACGTCTGGTTGTAGGAGTTGGCGGGGAGCCAGTCGCAGTTAATATCTAGAGGAACTCGACTATGTGCAACTAACTAACTGGCGTAGAGAACATTAATATATTCATACACAAACGTACTATATTTTTAAATAAAGAAGTATTGGTTGATCTTCATTAAGATATATAAGCTTAACGCACTACTGTACTTGTAGCTACCTAGGTACGGAAACAACAGTCAAGTTAATTACGTTTTAAACTTTACTTTAGATGTTTTCAGCTTGACTAGATAATCAATCTAAGAGAAAATCAAAAGATTCGTTTACCTCATTATAAGTTAAGCGGGTTATGTTATGTCCTTGCATATAACACATTACAATCAGTGTTGATCCCTTGACCTGTATTAATAAGACAGTTTTACACGTTCTGTTTAAACAACGGAAAAGCCAGCACCTCCTTACAATACCATATTAATATAATCTTCATATCGATAGGCTGGCAGATTTATTGCGGTTATTCAATTCCAAACACGTGTCCAAATGTGTCTCCCATATGACCGATAAGCTAGTAGCCTTGACTCAAAAACGCGAAAGCCTACTGTCCCGACGTCTCGTGCGGCAAGGTAATCACAAATGGGCTATAAAACTTTACGATAGACGTGTGTGTAGTTTAAGTAACTAATTCTTATCACTCTCGGCAGCAACGTTAAATTTCACTGAAGAGTCAGTAGTAGAGACACATAATATAAGTGTGAGTGAAGAATGTGATTGTTTTTCGAGTTTGTTTATAAATACACACCGATGTTCAAACAGCGACAAATTTTACAGAAGTAAATAAATATTTTCCCGATGGCGTTTAATAATCAACAATCTCGGATGTTGGTGAGGATATTGAACGATAAAAGAAATGATACAGTTGGACTTACGTTTCATTCTCGTCTATAAACATTTCTGTGTGCTTGAATCTGCAACAAATACATTAAAATTAGTCATTACAGAAATCAGAGATGGAGTGACAACTCTAGTTTTTTTCTTTTTAAATCAAGAGCATATACAAGATACTTCCACTACACACTATGTGCAGGTAAAGCTACGTAAATTTAAAATAGACTGCCGATTTTCAATAAATGTGAAAATACGTCAGTGACCGCTAGAGCTATATTAATATTGAAGCGTTACGTCGACAGCAGTTATGATGTTCTTGGTCTCAAAAGTCGCGATTCCATTATGTTGCATGCAAGACACCTGCATAATGGAAACGCAGCTTGTGTCAAAGTTCATTACTACCCACTTATTTATGTTAAGAATCTTCATAGTTTTGGCTCTAATATATACATATCTATGGAAAATGCAAGTTATGATAACCATGCTGTCAGTTTGAAACTTTCCAGATTGCCCAAGTTCCCTTCTTTAGGTTGTGAAGGCTACTTAGATAACTGAGAAGCCCAAAAATGGATAGCGATATGAATTGCTACATTAAATGTCCCTTACGCTGAGATCTGATGATAGAAATAGCTGATTTGGACTAGTTGAATGAAACTAAGTACATATCCATACCTCCTTTTGTGATGAATAAATATTTTAATTCAATCGTTTATATATGATTACGCCTTTGATTATATACCTTGATAACGATTTCAAGTGTATAGCAACTAAAGATTCCGGTTTGCGATTTGTAAAATTGATAAAACAGTCGCTATCGGAGCTGATAAGAAAAATATGCAGAGCTGACCGCCCAACTACAATAATGGATTGGTACCAGCAGAAAAAAAAACGAAAAAGCGACATTACTATTATTTGCGTCAACATTGGTAGACGTAGCGTACTCCTTCAACGTCGTGATGGGATGCCGCCCACATGAGCTACAATTACTCGTGTTGTTCGTCGGTATGCCAAACACTCAAGTACTTAGGTCTCAACGTTTTACGTGGTATGAGGTAAATATTGTTGACACAAGAGAAAGTAGATTCAGTGGTACAGATAGCAAAGTGCAATGTGAACAGTGACGCGATAATATTAATTGAATCTAATGACTTATAATTCCATTCTTTACATGTAGGAGTAGCCCGTTGATTTCGTGTTACATTACATTGCGTGTCCCACTTATCCGCGGTCACTGTGAAAAGTCGTGAAAAGTAATGAATAATATTTCATTTGCTTGCATGTGCCTGTAATGATTATGCTTTTTGATGGACAAAACATGTTATGGAACATTGTTTGGACTGAAATTTGGAAAGCGAGATAATATGTATACATTTAGAACATTCCCGGGGAAAATTTGCTTATTTTGTATGCCGCAATGCCCTGCTGTATCTGCCTGAATAAATGCTGCACAAGTATTCGTGGAAAATTGAAACAACACTAGGGCTACAAGAATTTCTAAAACGATTTTTAACTGTCTAGATAACGTAAGAATCATCAAAATCGGCGCACGCGTTTGGTCGTTAGCATGCCACAAAGAAACAAACATACATATGCTGAGCTGACAAGCACATTACCCTCCTTTGGGTCCCAGATTCGGGTAAAAAACGTGTAAAAGTTGCAAGCCGAGTTGGGCATACATTTCGGACGTACACACTGGTTGACATTGAAAATATCTGCCATTTATCTCCAATTCCGTGCGACACATTGGCATGGGGAATGTATATGCAAAGATTAAAAACTATACATTACATACATTAAAATTACCACGCACTGCACGCTTCTTTAGAAACGCTTTAACGCACAGGCGGTAGACAGACAAAGAAAATTCAATAAAAATACCAAACTTATCTGAAAATGTAAACTTCAGGTTTCCAAATGACTTAATCAATTATGAACTGTAACGACATGAAATATGGTGGTATTTCGGTTGTGAAGGCCACGCCACGCCCTCGGCGAGCCCCTATGAACTAATTTTAGCATAACCGAGTAAATAGGGTGCTAATGATAGAAGTAATATAAGTGTAGTTCAGCGAATGCAGATGGAGGTCGTACTGACGGGATCAGTAGCTTGAAAAGTGTGCACTTTTTGAAAACTATGCACTTGTGTAGGAAATAATAAAACATGTTGCTAGAGTCGTGGATCGCTTAGTACACTTTGTTTTTGAACGCAATTAGTGAGTAATTATTTATATTAAAATATCATCAACATTACGCTAATCTTAAACAATTATAGCCACGGGTACTCCTTGACATTGAATCAATGAGAAGTCAAGTGGAAGGACAAGAGCTCAAACACAACAAAGCACGACGCACTCCACTGTACCGTTAGTAAACATAAAGCGTGAGAAGAAGGAACAATTCAAAACATGATTTGATCTTCGCAACAAGTCGCTTCGTGAGAACTTTAATATTTGTAGCTATTCTCCAACAGTCTCGTAAACGGAGATTAATAACATAACTGCAGTTATGAAAATAGCAACAGTAAACATTATAAATAACTCGACAAAATTATATCAGGGCAACTGACCACCTAGATGAAACACTGTTTGGAAATTAATTTTACGAACATAATAAATAACTGACTCCTAAATTCAAAACCTGCATTGAATAGCCAATAACAGCGATGATTAAACCGTCATTATGATTTGTAAAACAAAACCAAGCAATTAGGCGCTGCCCTTGATACATTGACCGCCATGCTGGTATAATTTAATTACGGATATTGTATTACACGTGATGTGACACGGTTTTTTGTTAAACACTAGTATGTTGATGATAAAGCACATTATTTTGCTATAGATGAGCGTTTATTAATAAACATAATCTATTTCCAAAGTTGTCGGTCGGTTGGCGAACAAACAAATGTTTACATACCAAATATGTTTGCAAATGTGACAGTAGAGGCAACAATTGGGAGTTTAAATAGGTTGTGTACTTAAGATATGTACTTCCAAATTCAAATACTTCTGAAGAAGGTTGTCGTTGCGAAAGCAATCATTGATTTATAATTCGTAATTTTAGTCAGATCCGAGAAAATGGGAACACATAAGATGTTCAGTCAACGCGGATTCAAATATTATGTAGAAAGTATTCATAATATTTAAAGAAAAACTGTTATGGCTCATTATAAAAACATGCATATGACACATGGTTGAAATAAGGATATGTAACATTTAATGTAACAACATGTTGACCAAAGTACATTATTATAAATGAAATGGGGATTCACAGACAGTAGAATGAATAGAAGGTTGGATATAAAGCGTCTGTTCAACACGACAAACAAAGAGACATTGTAGACGGAGGGGAAAAGAACGGAAATATTATTGTTCTAAGGTACATATTACAACGTGACGATAATAAAATGAAAACATAAAGCAAGCTTACAAACTTAGTGGACCGACTCGAGGGAAAACTTGAGAAATACAAATAAATGGACTTACGCAAAATATAAATGCAAGATTGAGCTAGAAGTACATAAGTATACATGATTCTTGCTTGTTGATGAGCATTACAAGACGGGGTGACGTAAGCCTTTATTAGATAAAAACTAGTCCAATTAGCTTTAGAAAACGCTGGACAAAAGAACATGCACACATTGCTGAATCGTGCTCAGTTATGTTGTCCGTCTAAGAAAATATGGAGATTAGTTTTAATAGAGAATTTGTACAAAGGTACGTTGTGATTTTCACTTTGACTTTTTCTCCGCGGGTGATATTCCAAAGTTTTCCCATACTAAAACTGCGATCGTGACAATTAAGATGCCATATAATTTCATGGACCGATTTTGCGAGCAGCGTCGGACCCCAGCTGGTATATCATACGTTGAAGTTTGATATGAAGTATTGTAAGAAACAGATAAACATTTCATAAGATGAGTAGAAAGGTGCAATAAATTTCTGTGAATGTTAGTATCGCGTGAGCTTAACAGATTTCAATTACACGCCTTAATGGAATTATTATCTAGCACTAATTCAGTTCAATGAATTTGTTATAAATGCCTATCCTCGATAAAAAAATTCTCACTTTATCCCTTTTCAATTGTGCAAATTGAAGACGTAAAAGAAAAACAAATGAAGGGTAACATTCGCATTTCAAATTTTAGTCTCGTAAATTAGGACCGAGAACATTTGACTGTTTCAAGTAAATAAAGAAGCTCTTGGTTAAAAAATTTAAATTACCATCTTATAGCTCTGACAAATTATGTAGGTTACACAAAAACAGAATGCAAATACTCACTTCATGGTTGATGATGAAAGAGTACTAGTAATATATATAAAACAACACAGAAGGACGGCAAAGCAATTTGCAACAATGCGCGAGCTATCACGTTGGCGTACAGCATGGGAATAAAGACAACACGTGATACAGTTATGGTCCCCGTGCAGCCCGAATTAAGGTCTGTTGCACATTGGATACAAGGTAAATCGTGCATTAAAATAGCCATTGATTTATCACAAAATATTTGTTTAAAAGAATAAAGGAAAATCTTTACAGACGCATGATGACGATTAATAGCTGCATAATAATAACCCAAAAATACAATAAATCTTAGTCTTTTTATACTTGGACTAGAATAAAAATGCCATAACTATAACTGAAGCTATCCAATTGCGTATAAAATAATAATAAAAGAACTATCAAGTCTTGCGAGGGACAAATTCAAATCGTAATTATGAACTGAGCTTTACACAACAAGACACAGACAATGTGGTCCGAAGTCCACTGCATCAATTGTAACGGAGCACCAGACACTACCAAGGATCGGATCCAAATAAAAACATAGACTTTGGACAGCGACGATTGTGGGGAGTCGCGTGTGTCGGACCAATTGGACTGTAAACCTCCATTGTTACGATGAATGGACGTAGTATTGTGGGCCTGCTACTCGATTGTGATGATGTTATCGATTTGAGGTTGTAATCGGAATTCATTACCATGCTTCTGATTTGCATGAGGTTTGTCAAACGAGTTATAGTCATAATAGAATTACTTTAATGACGAAAATAGATTTTATGACAATGTATGGTTCAGTGTTCGCTTACAGACACGGTGTCTAAAAGGATCAATTCCCATAATAAGGTGTCGTTGAACTTAGTCTTTGTTGTCTTTCTGAGTCACACTGCATAAATTTACACGTAGGTGTTAGTTAATATTGAACTGTCAAACATGTGGTTATGCAGAATATTGAACTAACTTTTTACATATAAGCTATCAATGGCCTAGGTAGTAGGTGAAAGGGGCACCCTGGTAGCTAGGTTCCGGGATTGATTCCTACCTTTACCTTTACCTTTACACTATTAACGTAGGTCGACTCCTAGCAGAACATATTGCTTCAGTTGAGGGGGTTAACAATGAATGGACTACGAGTAATGTAGAAGAAAAATGAAAATCCTGAATCAAGGCAATATCATAAAGATAAATAAGTAGATATGATGATGAATGAAGTCCTTTATACTGTAATTATCATTATTTCATAGTTTTTTCGAAATCTCTGAATTAAGTAAATTTCAAATGACATCTATACTTTGTGACTAATGTGTACATACAAAAACACATTAACATGAATAATATAATCGTACAGATAGTCATTATGATACTATTATAAATTTGCATAATTCACCAATAACTTTACTAGCTAGACAAAATTAAATACATACATATTTAATTAATGTATGTATTAGTTTTTGCAAGTCTCTCCAGTCTACACGTGCTGATTTTAAATTGATGGTGCATTTAGCGTCCGATCTTATTATCGAACGACATAATAGTCGGGACTTTATATTTCCAAGGATATCAGCAGCAATCACACGCTATCAGTGAATACATACAAAAACATGTTATTAATTACTTTATCTCATACTATCGATATCCGCCAGACGACAGTTGCATCTCCCCTTGCATGTCGCTACCGCACTATCTCCCCTTATCGCGGGGTTAACAAGCTGTGGCACCTACAACCGGACAGCGTGATAACCTTCTTAGTGAGTTCAGCGGTTCCAAAGGTCATTTTATTATTCCACAGTGGAGGATGTCGGTAATCGAATGCTAATTTTAGCTTTTAGAAAACAGGACATATTCTATCTCTCGACTTGTAATCCGATACCCCATTCAGACGCAATTGGATATTCTATTTGTGCAGTGCTCGTAATATGCTATCCCATTTTTTATTTAACATGAGTGGGATTTTTGTTGTTCTTACGAAAACAATCTTGTAGAGAGGGTAGCTATGTTGATATAGCAGTTCCTTTTATCATCATTATCATCTCTAAAAACTCCAACTGTGTGTACCAGGAACATCTGCGCATGTTTCTGAGATTTCCGCCGCTAAATTCCTCGTATGCAATCACCAAGTACCAGGAAATAAGAAACAAAGACACGTCAGACTCGTGCGCCGCGGGTCTGGTCGCGTGAGATTCACGAAGCGTAACACTCGCAATCCCCTGATGCACCACAAAGATTTTTTCCACCAATGACAACACAAGAATGCCCCTTGCACGTATTACATTTTCAACACTTTAGGACAAATTACATTATATTTTTTCGAGGATCATTATGCTATACTACATTATCACTAGGGCGTGCTATATGACATAAATAAATGATGATGTAATATATGCCTGCAATATTTAAATCACTTTCTCATTACGAAACTGATAATATTATTCGCGAAGCATTCAGAGGGAATGCAGTCAGCTTTTTGGTAGTTTAGATGCCTAATCGGTTTAGGGTAAGGGTAATTTCGTAATAAGTAGTTTGATAAAGCGAACCCGAGCATATCGTTCGCATAATAAAGGCAGTGTTCGCGGATAAGGACAACAGCTGGGCAGTGTTTGAGAGCGCAGTAGCTACTCGGCGTAATTACGCGACACGCCGCGACACCTCCTCGTGATCTCTTATCTCCTGGTACGTGCGACTCTCGAAAAAACATGTCCTCTTTATCTAAGAGTTGTTTGTTTTATTAAACTTATTGTGTAGCACGTTGTTTTCTTTCTTTGCTACAAAAAACATTATTTTATACTATGTCAGGGCCTCAAAATATTTTTTTAATTTGAAATCGTAAGGACCAGTTTTGGGTCACGCAAAGCCAATTCAATTAAAAACGTTTAAAGATTGAAGGTGTCGTGCAACTTATGTGAAACCAATAACGCGAAAAGGTGCTTAAATTGCACGAGTCTATTAATGCGTTATTGGTATGTTGAAAAGTTGCGGCAAGTACCAAAAATAAATAAAGAATGTACCTAATAGGCCAGCAAAAAATACTCATAAATAACTTCATGACATTGCTACCGATTAGAGTGTATAAATGACGTAAATGACGGTCCTTGCTTGTAACAAATTGCTAGTAGCTACGGATAAAATTATGCGTCCACACGAATCGAGTACCGGCAGAATATATTTTCCAATTGGTTGTAAATGATATTCCCAACAGAATAAGTAAAGGGATTCAATCATATCTGCTACAAATTTACGTATTGCGTATTTAGGTGAAGTAATTTTTACTCCACCCACAGTTGCTCAAAACACGGCTAGTAGGGGTGATTAAAGACGAGGCAAGATCATGAGATACTCAATGTGAAAGTAGCAAGCACAACTATTTATACTATCCAAAACTAAACATCAAAACAAACAAAGGGTCACGACAACTCATCTACGTAGGTATTTATCTTTTTTCTCGTTCAACTCACTCGCACGTCTACAATCAAGAGATCACGAATAGTTCACGGAATGTAGAATTACAGGACCAAGAAAATATTTTGCAAAACGTTAAAAGGATCTTGTGAGGATTTCTTTCTGAACAAACATATACCTTTCCTTGCAAAGAAAGAAGAACATCTCTGTTGCGTACTCAAAGACGACAACAAAATGGTCTGTAGAAAACTCCCATCTAAATACGTATTATATCTGCCCGACGCTTATTCACATGAAATCCCCCATATTAACAAACAAGATACATCTTTTCAATATCTGCGAAGTGCTGCCGACTAGTGAAGCATGTATTATTAATGGCTGAAATTTCGGATGAAGACATTCGTCCAGTTTTTTTTATTAGCTCACTACCTTAACTAGTTGCCCGCGACTTAGTCTGCGTAGAAAAAAAAAATGTAGCAGTTGTAATAAGTTGACACGTCACACACAATTCGTTTTTTCGGTCTCGGAGTGCAAATTGCACTTCGGGACCGAATAAACCAACTTCGATGAGTCCAGCCCGAAAGGTACAGGTAATATTTTTGTAAGTAAAAACTTCTAACACTTTCGCGTTTAGCCTAATAGGGACAGTTTGAAAGGATTTATTAATGTAAGCCGAAAATGTATACGAATGACTGTAACTGAAAGTAAATATGTAAATAAATGCATTGCCTTGAATAAAATAATATTAATTTATTAGGTCAGTTACATTGACCGTCAAGTGTTAAATAATCACGAACAATAGATTTAACATTTACAAGCATAGCACCGATGTAAGTCAACGGAAGATATAGATGTACTAAAAGCTCGTATACCTACTGATTGGTTGATACTAGAAAATAGTATTTTATTTAAATCTCTTCTTGTCTAGAGGTGAAGAGTTCAGTAATTAATCAGCCAAGAACTTAATCCATTAATAAGATCAAAGATTAACCGGTAACGTAATGGGCCGAAGGCAATAACAATGAAATTATATTAAATAACCTACTTTTGAAACGTTAGACGTGTATACGGCTAATATTAATTAATTCATTGTTTATAAATATTGATATGTCTATACAAATTTATGGTAATATGCGTACGATTGGTAAACATTCAAATTTTTTTAGACTAGCTTTTGCCCGCGGGTTTAGCCCGCGAAACCATCGATTTTGATTTGCAGCCCCATCTCCCGCTGGCATAGCGTGATCGAACATAGCCCATGACATTCTGCGATAATATAGCTTTCTGTTGGTGGTGAAAGATTTATCGGAATCGGATAAATAATTACAGAGATTACCCCCTAGGGAAATACAAATTTAAATTTTAATAATATTAGTATAGACAAAGGAGTATACGTAGTTTGTTAGCTGCGTCTTAATATCAGTAAGTTATTGACCTCGCTACCAGACAGAAGCTTTTGTCTAACCAAATAAACACTTAATGAACATAAACATGCTTTGTTTACACATTCATATAGTACTATTATATTTAAACATTAATTGACTTGTTAACGATGCGACGTTCTTTTTAATTAATTTGCGTCCGAATATTCTGAGCAAGTGAAAGTCTTTATGTAGGTAGGTGGAAAAAAGATTGCAACCAATCTCCGAATTACAATTTCGAACGATATTAGATTTTTAGAATTTGAACACAACTACACTAATATTAGAGTTTATTATACGAGTAGTCAAGGCGCATAGATCTAAGTATATTTATATGGTTAAAAATCATTTTTCCTGCATCAGGGTAAAACAAATATGTTATAAGTAATATTTAACCGTTGGATGTAATATCATACTATTACAAAGTAACGTAGGTACCTAGTAAATATATTATTATATCACTAACTGGTCAATGTATCAACGCGGTTAAACTTTCGTTTGTACTTCACGTGGTTAAATATGTTATGTGTAAAGAAAATATCTACAACACTCACCGCTTTAGCGTCAGCAAAACAAGTTATATAATTAACTATTTTAAAAATATCACTTATTGACAATCACAGCCACTGGATAGAAAACTATAAATAAATACGATTATTTTTCTCTTAAATATATTGCGATGAACGCACGCAGGCAGTGTCCGGCCGGCGCGGAGCGCGTTCCGAAACTGATTCCAAATTTCGTTTGGAATGACGTCGACGTGGAGCCACCAGTGAAGGGCCTGCCAGTTCGTACCACGTACAGCAAACTCACTTTGTTTCTCGCGCGAACAAGGCGCATGATCTCGACAAGGTACTAGATTCCGTGCAGTTGGGGCAGGTTGGGATCTTTAAATATGACTTTGGAGTCCGTAGTAGATATGGTGGCGTGATCGCGCGATTTCCCACGTGGCTGTTATTGACTCGCGGTATGCATCATCACTCAAGATTGTGGCGGCTGGCTTATAAAGAAAACTGGAGTTCGACTACCTGCTACCCAATTCATATTCCACTCTACAGCTGTCTGTGATGATTTTAATACTTACATATCAACAATTCTCAGATATTATTACGTCTTTAACTGTAGCTACAATTTATGACATAAGCATCCACTAAGATGGGATTTTTGGAAATTCGACCTATTAGGGTGTCAAATAAGGGTTGAAAGTGTGTGGATAGCTTGAAATTTTAAATATCTATACAAATAAATGAAATTGGAGTGTCTTTTTTTTTTAGACAAACTTTGTTAAATACCACTCGGACGAAGTCTAGTTCTATATAATTTCTATTCTATATAAATATAATAATTAATTAAAACCTGTATCGCAATATTCCCAAAATGATACTACGGGTTCTTAATGGGGTCTCGAAGTTTTTATGGAGAAAAGCTGTTAAACAGTGCCACAGAACTCAAATTGGTAACGATTCCGAACATGAATATTTAACCCTGGGTTTACCTGACCATGTTGATTGGACGTTCCAGCGTCCAAATTGTTCCATTAATCAGAAACCGAATTTATGCAGAGCGCATCTCCGGTATTAAGGAAGGTCGTGTTTGCTCGTGACGTAATCAATGATGCGCTAGGAGTGGTGGGAGGGAACAGTGCGAGTTTGGAACTGGGAGTACAAATATAAAATCGACGATAAGGATGCGGTCTTATCAATCTAAGTGAATGAGCTAAATTAAATCTCAGAAATGCGAAGTTAATATAGCTCCAGAGACGCAAATACCGAACAGGGTACGATTTTCCTTGAAACATCATTTCTCTGTACTACCACGACGCCATATTCCAGTTTGAACGACCAAGACACAATTTACAGAAACGGATTAGTTGTTCTAGAGATTAGCCTCTACATTGTAGGGCCTACAAATATACAACTTTACCTCTTAATATTAAAAGTAAGATTATTTAGAAAATTATTTTACCGTATATCATATAAGAATATAATAATATAGCCTATTAGACGTTATCTGATAACCCATATCTTTCATTCCCGTAGTAGAACAACGAATGGAATAATTACCTGACAACACAAATCGCTATATCCTGCTGTCACGTGCGAAGCTAAAATGAACCGTAACGCATTGTATTAAAGAGTTTTAACACTCGGCGGATATAATATTACAATGTTGTTTCTTGCCTACTTTATAAGGACTCCTACACACGTAAGACAATAGAAAAAACGTGCTGCGGAATGAACGCAACTCAGCACTCTTCCAGTAGGGCGACCATGAACTACGTTTTAGTTATATATATTAAGTAGGTACTTGGTTTTCGGAATGTTAACAAACATAGATACCAGCTCGCTGTGTGGATCCAGCCTTTTATAGACTTTGTACGCATACTTGCTTATGTATACTCTAAGGTTGCTATTCAATCGAAGGTCATATGGACTTATTCTACTATTAGCCAAAGAAAAAACCGTTGTTAGAGTACATTATATCCAGTAAATAATGACAAAAATGTTTTGATTACTCCTGTAAATGCAGTCGCAACTAAGTTGCAAGATACAGACGTTCAAAATATCCAAAAATACATTGAAAGCGTGACGTGTGTTGTTCAGAATAAAAAAAAGAAATTAAGCCGCTGTTAGTAAAAGTACAATACAGTACAATCAAAGTATTGTTCATTGCATCAAACGGATATTTTCCTAAAGGCGACGGTGATGGCATAGAATCTAACAACACGGCTTATATCTAAAACAACTGACATACATAATTTAATGTTGATAAAACTAATCATGCTAAATACATATCAACTTCCTTTGTTTCAAAGATTCAATATATATGTATTCGATCAATGCTTACTGCGACACTAATAGGACATATCTCGACAAGAAAGAGCACTTGGTCACCCTACAAACGGATGGTTGGTACCGGAAAGCGAGTCGCGCGCAGCCGGGACGCGCGATGGGATAATGGCCGCGATATTGGGGGCGAAGTCCGCCCTCCCGGACGAGAATAGACGGCGTCGGCGCCGATCGTCGGACGGCTTCACATGCGGGTAGATTGTGGACACATCCCCTATGAGGAGCATTGCATCTATTGGGTAAAATATCCGGGAAAAGAGCATATTAACTAATTAATTACTTAAGTGATCGGTTGTTTGCAGCTTTGATATTGTAATGGCATAGTCAAATTAAAAATGATGGAAATTCATCCTTAGTATGGTATGTTATCACGTTAATAATAAATAAGGATTATTATTAGTACTCAATAAATAAAACAGTGGTTTCGAAGATGACTGGAACTGTCTTATTTATTCGAATATATTTTAGGTGACACTAATATAACCGAATCACTGCCTCAATGGATGGACTAAACCCATTGCAAGCACGCGATGAGTTCGATTCAAAGTTCGATTCAGTTTATAAAAGCCAAGCGGTATATGTTACTTTACAAACCGCAAATATATTTAAAACTAACAGGTTAATGTGTGTAACGGATCACCATACCACACTTTCAGTAGAGCGACTATCTATGTATGTCAGACAAACACAGCTGAGCCATGTCACGTAATAACAGTGTGGCCATTAATCAGGGTCCGAGCAGCCAAAGTGTATGATCGATAACGGATTGAACGCGTTCGATGACAGCCTTTGACCCCACGGCATCGTTTGCAATGCGGTAAATTCCGAAGAAAATTACAATAATATGGAAAATTTAGGTCCTTGTGCTATTTACGGTCTTTTCTAATGGATCATTTATTTATTTATTTATTTATTTATTTGGCTTACTAACGATTGTTTACACTGATTCACTTATTAATATAATCATTATCTGCTTATTTGCTAAATGTAACAATCCCTTATAAGTAAGCACCACATGCACTAATTACTTACATCTATAGACACTACTTATATTATTACAATAATAATATTTATGAGCTAGCTACACCGTACTGTACAATAACTGTTTGAACTCGTATAAAGAATTGGCGTGCACGTCAGTGATGTCACTGCAACCATTTAAAAGTTTGCACATTCGAGGGATTGGAGAGCTTGCTCCGAGGACGGTTCTGCGGAAAGGAGGGTATAAAGGAGTAATAGGAGTGCGAGGGAGCCTAACTGGTATACGAATTGATAAGTTTCCCAATAATTGCGGACAATCAATTTTATGACGGAGTATTTTAAAAATAAATAAACAGTCTGTTATTTTCCTACGCTGCTCTAAAGATACCATTTTGAAATGTGATAGTCTTACGGCATATGAAGGTTTACTTTTGGCTATCCCGGAAGAATAAGCTAAGTGCCAGAGAAACCTTTTCTGTATACGCTCCAGTCGTAAGATGTGTGTTGCATAATGGGGTCTCCACACAACACTGCAATATTCCAGTATACTGCGTACAAGGCAATTATATATTAGTATTTTTGTTTTACTGCAACGAAATAGCCGAACATTTCTAATCACAAATCCCAACATTCTTGATGCTTTTTTAATTATGTTCTCTTGATGAGGTATAAAAGTGAGTTTTCTGTCAAATAAAACCCCCAAATCTCTAATCTGGTCCACTTCCTGTATGCGGTCGGAGCCAATGTGGTAAGTAGTTGATATTAAATTGAGCTTTCGAGAGAATTTTACATGGTAACATTTTTTAACGTTTAAGTCCATGTTGTTCACTTCACACCACTTCGACAACATATCTATATCTTTCTGTAGCAGATAAGTGTCATTTTTCGTTTCTATTATCCTACAGAATTTGAGGTCATCTGCATACATGAAACATTTAGAGAAATTAAACAGTTTGGAATATCATTTACGAATATGTTAAAAAGTACCGGACCGATGTGAGAGCCCTGCGGAACACCAGACGTGATTGGGAGTTTTATGGAGTGGAAACCATTGACAACAACAAAAAAATTGCGATTCTCTAGATATGATTTCAGCCAATTGAGCAGATTTCCCGTGATACCGTATGCTGATAACTTGTGTAAAAGGATATTATGGGAAACTCGGTCAAACGCTTTGCTAAAATCTGTATATATTACGTCGATTTGTTTGTTGGAGTCAACAGCTTCCACTATACTCTCAGTGAAGATCACTAGATTCGTGCAGGTGGATCTAGAACCAACAAAACCATGTTGGACGTCACTTATATAAAGCTTTAGATGTGATTGAATATAGGGACATATCAAAGATTCAAATACTTTAGCCATGGTGGATAATATAGATATTGGTCTATAATTAGTAATATCGTCGTTTTCACCAGTCTTATGTACTGGAACCACTTTAGCTTGTTTCCAGATGTCTGGAAAGACACCTGTACTTAATGATTTGTTAAATATGTGTAAAAGCGGAACAACCAAGGATGAAGCACAGGATGCAACAAAAATTGGAGGAATCCCATCAGGTCCAGCACCCTTCCGTCGATCCAATGATCTTAACTTAGATGATAAAGCAGCAGGTTTTATCAATGGTGCGATCAGTGCCAGACTGTTGGCTCTAAGTTCTTTAAAGTAGCTTGACTCTAGGTCTTCTGGGCACATTTTATAATTATTAAAAGCTGAAGAGAAGTTACTGGCAAACATATCGCATATCTTATACCCGTCTGATGTAGTTGTTTCACCATCAGTCATGATGAGCGGATACGTACCAGACCCGCCACGTTTATCCTTGATATAAGACCAAAAAAGTTTGGGGTTATTTGCAATTTGGGCTTCTAATCTTAAGATATAATTATTATAAGAATTAAGTGCTACTGTAGAACATCTCTTACTTAAAAGGTCAAGTTCCAGTCTGTCTAAAGGGTTTTGGTATTTTTTATACCTACGTCTCACTTTTTCCTTTTCCCTCAATACTCTGATTAAACTATTGTTAAACCAAGGTGGATATTTTTTACGTTTGAGCGGGCTCGCAGGTACAAACAGTTTTATTGTATTTTGTAAGACTTCATAGAAACTACTGACCATTTCATTAACATCTTTACACATACCAAATATGATACTCCAATCTACTTTATTAAGCTGTTTACAGATATTTGCATAATCTAATTTGTAAAAGTTAGGTTTAAAGTTATATAGGTTATAAGGAAGTTTAGTTTCAGTCTTTGTTTTTATGAGGATTTCGAGCGGGGGATGCAGAGGATCGATGACGCTTAGAGGGTTATGTGAGGTACATACACTGCATGACGACAAGTCAGTCACTACTAAGTCCAGTGTACGCCCAGAGTTATTCGTAATGTGGTTGAGCTGATTAAGTCTATTTATGTGTATAAAGTCAGACAAAGTTTGGCCAGCACCTGGTGGCATGTAACTACTTATTGGATCACTTAACAAATTCCAGTTAATATTTCCTAAATTAAAGTCCCCAATAATACATATCTGAAGTCCAGATTTCTCAATTACTTTATTGCAACAATCCAAAAAGTATTCCAAAGTTGAACTTTGTACAGGCGGGGGTATGTAAACTGCACATAGCGCTAGCTGACGAATAGATTTGGACGCTGCTGTAACCTCAATAGTAACCCAAATATCCTCACATGTGCTTTCCCAATTAATCATGCGTTTTGAATTAATTTTCGTAGACACGGCTATCAAAACACCTCCTCCATCTTTTTTTCCACTATCTAGATTTCTATCTTTTCTATAAACCGTATATCTATTGTCAAACAACTCAGTGCACATAACCGAACTATTCAACCAGGTTTCAGTTAATATTATTATGTCGTAATTTTCACAACACATCTGACGAAAAAAGTTATGAGTTTTTGTGCGTAATCCGCGCGTATTCTGGTAATATATTCTTAAACTAGTGAATTTTAAAATTTTGTAAAGGCCAATACACGTACATAACACGGGACAGAAAAAAAAAAAAGTTATTCTAATTGGTTAATAGTGTCCATATTTCTAACCAAGATATATTCCGACCCCTCATGTTTTCGCATAAAAATGCGGCCATTGCGGACCCACACATATTTAAATCCCTTTTCCTTGGCCTTTATTCTCGCAGCGGCATGCAGCGCTTTATTAGTAGGGGAGAGATGTTCTGTGACGTAAATAGGGGTCCTAGGTCCCGAGAATCCGAGGTGCACAGTGTTAAGCTTGTTGTCCGGGTTGACCTTATTGTGGGTGATGGTAGATGCCAGCAGTTGGTCACGAATTCTCGGAGAAGCCAGTTGTATTACAATGGATCGAGGGCGCCCATTATCGCGATTTAGTTTAGCGACTCTGGTGCAATGTAAAATATCTTTATCTCCCACATCACATCCGACCGCTTTAGTCAGATCCGAAACGATTTGCAGTAGATTTTCGTTTTTGTTCTCAGGGATACATTGTATTTCGATGTTGCTTGAGCGCGTTTGTTGTTCTAACTGAGCAATCCGAGAATGTAAGTCATTAATTGTATTTTTCATATCTATATTCTCCCTTTGTAAATCATTCATTGTTGCTCTCGACATAGCACACTCCTTAATAAGGTCCTCGTACTGGCTATTCATAAATTTCATCGAGTCGGTTATCTGTCCAATTTCTTCCTTTATTGGTTTCAATTCTGTATTAAAGATACCATACATTCGGTCACTAAACTCAGTGACCACGACCTTGAGTTCGGTCTTCAGCACTTCTTGAATGATGTTTCGGACGTCCATGTGAGTGAGGACAGAATCACTACAGGCCAGGGGCGGCGAGTTGAGAGCCTGCCTCTTATTACCTCTAGAAGTATTGCGTAATGGCGTGTTGTCATTCTTGCCAGACTTTGGTGCGTTATTCTGGCATTCAGAACATACCCACGTCGCGGGCAATTCATGATTTTCGTCCAACAACAAACAAGCGTAGTGAAATATTTTACGACATTTCTTACATTTAACGCATTTCTCACCATCTATTCGCTGGTTGCAACATCCCCACAACGGGGAATTAATACAGACCGACATTTAACGGTTCTATAAAAGTTCGAGTAAAAGCACAATTGTTTTGTACTGCGTGTGGTCGCGAGAAAAACGTCGTAAGCGCCGTGAATATCGCGTCGCTTACGCGTTCCGATTAAGCACTTAGCACTTTACACAGGTCGGTAGATGAATAAAAATAATATTTCTTCTTGTTACTGTTTCTTTACTAATTACACTTAATTTATGCACTAAATTGGGTGAACAATGTTAAATGTGTAAACTACGAGATTTTAGCACTCTTAACTGATTAATTTCGATTAAAAATACGGAGCAACTTTTATAATACTACGAACTGTTCAACGGATTGATTTAGTTAGATCATGCGTAGCGGAAGTAAAGATATAAGCTAACCCTAACCAGCTGCCATTTTATAAGAATTCCTTCATTCATCTAACAGGTCCACTTTTAGACACAGGGGGCATCTGTCGCAGATTCATAACATTTAAAAGCAGCAGCAAGGTACCATTGACACGGCGTATAATAAAGTTTCAGACTCAGACATTAGGTGTGATTGAACAATTTTCCGATACACATCAGCGTATAATAAATAAACCAATAAACTGTCTACATAGGTAGTTAGTCACTGGAGAGCCAATCAGAGAGGAGAGATGTCAACCCTAGCTGCCCGAAATAGAGTCCAAAACCTGTGTGTAAATGGACTCATGCGAACGCAAATTGCTTTATATTTCTACACCACACAATTTACAAACATCTTTTTGCAACCCGCAAAAAAGTACTTACATATGCTTTAAAGATAATAACCAATTCATATGTGCCAACGCTGTACTATAGACAGTCGTGAAGGTCGGAGCCTTATCGAACCGGATTGTCTGAAGGGCCGGCAAAGAACCAGACAAGATAAACGATTACTTAAGCGCTTGATAAGAGAACTGATTTGTTTTCGCTGCCAACGCTTGTAGACATTCTCAATTTGATACAAAAAAAAAACGTACACATGACTCACGACTCTATATATTTTTTCGAATTTAAATTTAATATATCTGAAAGAAATATTGAGATCACAATGAAAATCAATCAAATTCACGATTGTAGACCTCCAAGTTCAGAACCGTTGCGCCATGTTGAGGCTAAAATTGTTTTCTTACTTGTGGCCAATTACGACTAGGCGTTAATTAGAAAAAGCTTTTCCTTAACTATTTTCCCCAAAAAATTTGATTTATCTGGAGACTTGGCATGAGATATTAACAATTGATTTCTTATATTTACGCGAATACTACACATTGAAATAAAACTATTTTTTAAGGATTTTATCGCGTTTATTTTTGTGTGACCGTGACCATGGTTGCTGTAAAGCAGCCGAAACGTCGGGAACGTAAAAACGAAAAATAAACGCGATAAAATCCTTAAAAAATAGTTTTATTTCAATATTAACAATTATCAGCACATAATATAATTTTCACGATTCACCACTTATCAAAGAACAATCTCAATCTGATCGTTCAATCACCCCACGCAAACAAACACACAGGTGTTTCGGCGTAATCTTCAAACAGATAATCCCATACATTGCTTCTAATCTTAAAACATTGAACGTGCATTGGACTGTGTACTTTGCACGTAGCGTTATCTAAAAGTCGCACGATACAAGCAGGTTAATGCTCACTGTTGCGTCTGGGTACATTCATCTCATCAGCATGTGGGTCAACTAAGTGTATCGCCTGTCTGGTGAAGGTGAACATTGGACTTATTTCTTTGTCTGCAGACTGAAGTCAATGCACATGAAGTGTACAATGTTTAAACTCATAGGACAATGAATTATACTCCACCCATTGCCTCACATTATCTGGTTTTTCTATCATTTTACCTTGCTGTCATGCTGCCATAAATATCTTAGTCCTATGGTTCTGTAATCACCTCAATATCTTATTATTTACGGTTTTATTATAATAAATAATTGGCAGAAAAAATCTTTTGGCACTAATTTTAATACCACTTGCCTCAGTAAATAGGTCTTGTTATAATGTGACTAAAGTTATGAACATCTGAATTAACATATCATGTTTGCAGTACTAAAGTGGAGCTAAATACCTACATAATAGTAATACCTACTAATTGGTTATTGCATATTAACAAGGGCATATCATACGATATACGATGGGGTGTCCGATCCATTGGACTTTGGGTACGGAAACAGACAAAGAACATAATTACACTTCATTCAATGTAAGTAAACTATTGCGCAGAATACACGTTTGGCTAGTCATGGTCCGCCACGAATTATTCAAGCAAAAAAAGGATAGATGTTAATTGCTATATGTAACTGGTTGCTGGTCATGATATTGCGCAGTTTATGGTACGGTACAAACAAATAGGGGTGACATTAGTATAATACGGTTTTATTGTAATATTATTCGTGGAGATTCTCTAGATATAATTTATCATCAAGGGATATTTACATCCTTGTAGAAGCCCATTGACCCGAAGTAGGACAGGTCGCTATAACTTAAAAACTTTTTTTTCTATAGCATTTTTGCCACATATATTTATTCATATTTCTAGACAACGGAATTTAGAATATATGTCGATATCTTTGTGTTGCTTGTAGAGAGAATCAGTCAAGCTGTGTGTGTCCTTTGGAACAGGTGAAGGATCCCCCGCCATAAATACATAATAACTTATCTCTTTCCCAGCATTATTTTAAGTCTAACTAGGGGAGTCCAATACATTGGTGTTTATTGGACTTCCCTATGCCATGTACAAAATCCCCAATGTAACTAATTAGTAGAAGCTAATTAGTTGCTAACTATCATTACAATATTGTCATAACTTTGTATTAAACACAAGGCGCCATGTGAAACAGTGCTTGTTTGAGACCCAAAAGTTGACGAAATAATTAGTTTCGTATTGCCCGCAATATGAGAGAGAGAGAGAGAGAGAGACTTGGAAATGTTTATAACAAATATTATATGCCATATCTACTACATAATGTGATACTAGCCTAATCTCGGTATCATTATGATTTATTAAAATCTGTTAATATATGTATTATCCTGTCACCTTCCAAACATAGTAGAGTAGCGAAAATCTTCGCTTACATGGATGGATTCACTAACCCCCAAATTTGTAGACAGTTATAATGGAGTATCCATTATAACTTCCAAAAAATGCTAGTGTAGTTCTAGAAGGCTCCCAACCTGAGTCTTGTGTAATAATTAAAAAGGATATATAATTCGAGGAAATAGAGGACATTCAACATTTTCTGGATAGACATTAAATACTTTTTGTATTCACACTTGTTTAATGTTTATTTAATTATGATGTTATGGTATTGATAAAAAAAAGCATAATATTCGGTCGATCTCTTGAGATTCTGGCAAGATAGAGACTTTCAATAATTTTCTTTATAGTTTTTATGTATTTCACTGAGTTTTTAGAATTTACTTACCTACCTTGTTAAGTCACATTACTGCACTGCGGATTGTGTATTTTGACCAAAATTAAGGAAGGAAGGGACTCGGCTTCAGTAAAGTTGCTGTAGCCATAAATTATCTCTCAAAAGGAAACAAAAGTTTTCGATCCATATATCTTCATAACCACAGAACAAATGTAATGTAACCGTTAATCGACCTACTTATCCCTGAGTCCATAACCACTAGGCAACAAGAACCACGCGCCCGCGCACGTTTCTATGAGATCCGGCTACGGCCGTTCGGAGGGGAGTTTAATGAGAGACGGGAAGCGCAAAGTCCACGACCTTGCGTAACCCGGCCTTGCGAACGGTGACACCTGGCGGGAAAGAAACGAGGAAAAACGATTTCATATTTTTCGGCGATTACTTTGACAAAATATATTGTGGCAAGTAGTTGTGAACGCTAGGGAACGCTATAAAATTCAATATATGTCTGTCTTTTTGTTTTTTCCGTACGCGCATCATGGAAAATCTACGTGATAAATTTTGATGGTACCTGGCATGTTGATAGCCTATAAATCTGGTGAAAATACTTGTATAAGGTAGTTTTTATTTCGGGAAAACGATAGGTTCCCACTGGATAGCCAAAAACAGCTCTATCTCAAAATCAAAAATACATACATGACAAGAATAATATCTAGGCTAGTTTTACTATCGGAAAACGGATGGTATTGTCGATTTTTTTTGGCTGACAAAAGTTAGGGAAAGCAGAGAGATGCATTTTAGATTCAATTAAATCAGAACAAATTAAATTCTCATTTCTAATGAGTTTGAGAGTTGTTGCTAGTTTTTGAGTGTAATGATAAGGATGCACTGTAAAAAAACGTGCAGTCTTAATACACAAAATCCTCCATCCTGCTAATATAGAAGTGTGTACACTGCATTATAAAATGCATTTAACTTATAATGATTTCAATACATTTTTGTTTTACATGTGTTTATGAAATAGCATGGCAGTGAATGATCGCCTTAAGTGTATCAAGACAATATTCAAATTGACTTGGAAATAATTATTGGTGAATTTCTCAATTCTTATTTAGTCATAGGTAATCAACGTGTTGCAATGAAACAAAAAAATACAAACATGAAAGGGATTTGCTTTGAGCCACTCCACTAGGGAATCTTAAAAATGTGAAAGCAGGAAGGTACCTCTGACAAGTAATTTAAGCACTTATTGCTTATTTATTTGAAATCATTCATCATAACATTATTACTTCTTCACAAAACCTCGGTCATTGTGGTTAGGTGACATACATTGATGCTGATTTTACATATTGATTTCTTATATTTATGCAAATATTACACACTAGCTGCGCCCGGCGGTGCTACCCGCGATAAAAAATTAAAACATCTATCCCACGGGAACCATACATTTTACCGGGATAAAAAGTAGCCTATGTGCTATTCCAGACTATAATCTATCTCTGTGCCAAATTTCCTCCAGATCCGTTCAGCCGTTCGGGCGTGAAAGAGTAACAAACATCCATCCATCCATCCAAACTTTCACATTTATAATATTAGTATAGAAGTATAGATTAGTATAGATTGATATAAAACCAATCTTATGGATTTTATCACATTTATTATACTTTTAACATTCCCGATGTTTAGGCTGATTTATAGCAACCATGAACACAGGAGGACTGAGGTGGTTGATGTCCTAGTGTCAGTTTGAACCGGGGTACCCTCATATTTTGTTGTTGCTTGCTGATTTTAATTGATTTATAGGATTGATTTGTTCTAACCTATTTTTATCAAAACTGGGCATACTGAGGAACGTAAAAAACATAAAACATACGAGATAAAATTGGTAAAATAAGTTTTATTTCAACTAAGCATAATTGGGTCAAAGATGACCTACAAACTAAGATAATTTTAATACAATATATAGGTTTTCTTACCCACAGATATGAAGATATTGTTCAACAATTACATATTACCTGATTGTTTTGTGTTCACTTTATTAAACGAGAATGGGGCGTCATTGTCATCGTGTTGGGTTCACTTTGTTATAAGTACAAAAGTTGTATTGAAATTGCAAATATCCCGAGATGTAGTGTAGGTAATCGCTTAATGTTGATGTAATTAATTTTAAATGAAGAGACTAAGCACAGAACCACTCCCCTTTCATTTTAATTAACTAAGTAACGTCTAACATACACACATGATGATCGGGGGTATTTTTAAATAATGTTATCGCTGAATTACGTTTATTCAAGCAACAGCTCCCCGTGCATATATTTTTAAACGTTTTTCATCGATTTCATTCGAGAAATTTGAAGTATTCATATAAACAATATTTAGAAATTTCGATCTGAATTTTCTTATAGGTTATGAATTACACGAACTATGCGATATTCCTGTGCAATATAAAATATACAAATAAACGAGAAAATTACTCACCTAGTGTCCTTTTAGGTCCACTGCGAATATAACACTTGTAAATTAACACCAAATCTTCAGATAAATTTGAGGTAAACAGTAGCGGGATTCGTAACGTCCTGCAAAACCGAACATAATCAATTAGTGATGTACTCACTACTGCTTTGTTGACATTGACATTTGACAGTTGTAGTGATATAATCGCTTCTATGCAACTTCTACACAAGCACTTCAACAGCACTACAACAATCGAGTAAATTTTTTTAACTTTCTAAATAGACCCTTCGTGTAAAAGCATATATTTACAATACTTCTCATATATCAATAATTATTAATATATTTCTTTTATACTGATAAAAAATACATATTTTTTTCGGAAAGTTTAATCGAATACCATAACGATTTAAAATTTCGCAGCACTAAGCACTGTTGCATGTGTGTATTTTTGTTAAGGGTGGGGATGGGTCATTTCGGTTTCGCCCAATCACAAGGCAGCAATAGGCATGAAGAAGGTGGCGTGATCGCTACGTCACACACAATACACCTACATCTCCTATAATGAAACTATAGTACAACTAGCGACATCTTTAGTAATTCTCAAACATGTGGAAATATCTTGAAAATTTAAATTGACGCTTTTCGCTAATAGTATTTGATGATAAAATCGAATAAGTCTCATCGACAGAGAGAGTGCAAAAAATGACCTTATGCGATAGTAGGTTATAACACAAGCCATGGTATCTATGCTAACTAAATAGTGATGTTTATTTTTTTCCGAAGTAAGTAACTCAGCCAATGGGACACTGTGATCTATAAGTGAGTATCTCAGACAGACCGTTTTTCGTTCATATCGGAAATTATACAATTATGAGCTTTATGTCATAATACAATACATTTGAGTTCACCTTTTGTCTACGAAGTACCAACCCATATTATCTACGTCAATAGCCTAGTGGCTAGAGGGACCGCCACCCTAACAGAGTTTCCGTGCAGGCTAACCTGGCCATTAAACTACTGACGTGGATCTACTCCCAGCACCAGCTTTGGCTTTTTTGGAAGAAAGACATCTTAGTAGATTTTAGTAGGTATTTAAGTAGTAGACCTGCCTAGTAGATCCATATAGCAATAGTAACCTTTTATGCGGGGCTGCCAATTACGGCATTAAAAATACTTCGTTCAACGCTCTGCTCCTATGTCTAACGTTGCTGGCCACGTCTTAGTGACATTATTATGGAATTAATTGGTGCACTATGCCACAGGTGTGGCCGCGCCATTAGGTAGTACTAAACCTCTTTTTTCTCTCGTGATCAAAGGTGATACTCTTGACAAGTGGTCGTGGTCATTGCGACGAATTGATTAGCTCAGGGGGTAATGACCCTTTCCTTTCTTTCTTTCTTTTCTTTCTAATTGGGATAATAGTTGGTCTGTTCGTCTGGCGATATTATATTATATTATTGCTGTGCATTATTGTTTCCAACGTGCACGGGGTCTTCTTCTTCTTTCTTTATGAAATGAGATGCGTTGAAATAAAATGGATATGAATATGGCCTCACCCGCAACTTAGCGGGTATTTTGCCAGTGTCAAGTAATTAATAGCAATTTAAATTCAATAAATACACATTATAAATAAAATAATGGATGTGACATGAAGAAATGAAAATGGCGTCTTGATATCCATTGTACAGCTTCTTCATGGGGTCTTCAGCTGCTAAACATAAAAGTTACTTTTGTCTTTGGTACCTACTAATGTCAAACTTGACAAATTCCCAATAACATAATACCTACCTACATTGTATTTTATAAATATTTTTAACTACCTATATGTAGTGAGTCAACTACCATAAAATCCCCACAATGTTCAAGAATTACAAAGACTTATGCGATGTGGTCTCAGTGCTGGTGTATTGTCCCAATGAAAAGTCTTTTTTATTCACCAGAGAGATGAGCGGGGAACTGTGGATCCCGTCCAGCAAGTGTGAGAAGTACAGCTGGAAACTGACCGCTCATAAAATTATTTTTGAGGTATTGAATTAATTATGAGGTCTTACACTATTACAATGTTTTATATGTAAGCATATACCGCCTAAATACAAAAACGAACAGAACAAATTACGCCGCTGTTGACACGAGGTCACTTACTACTTGACCTTACTACTTGCGTAGTGTACTCATGTAAACCAAGCATAAGATAGCCTACATTTTGTAGTGCATTTAACATCACCGTGGGCTCTGAGTAATAGTTACTATCTCTTTTATCATAGAACTATAGGTACCATATCTTTACTTCTGTAGCGATCTCTTCAATACCACCACAAGATTCATAGATGGCGCTGCAGACGAACATTCAGAATAAATGACAATTCTCCATACAATCCTGAAACGCACTATGAAAGTTTTCGGAGCACGTAACATATATACAATATCCCGATAAAAAAAATGTCCGGCTGGAAAATCTTCTCTTTTCCGCTAAACTTCTATACTATAACAGGTGCCACGCGGGAAGAATCTTATAGAATAGGTATATTATTGTCAGAATGGTAAGGTTGAGATTAGATTATATCGATATGGTATATTATATTTGGTAGAATCCGTCGACACGGTTTGCCAGCCTTACGATTACTTATCCTGCACGAAGCCTCAGGCGCAGGGCATCACACCCATATCCATATCCATAAAATAATAGGTATCTACCTAGATGGTGTATTAAATAAATCTGCTCTGACAGTCGATTGACCATCGCATGTACTCGGCAGTTGTTCGGCTTAGATGCGGGCACCCAATGCCTGCCACTACGCGTCTACAAGATCTGGTTACCTCACCACCCGCTGCAGGGCATCTACCACGCAGTTTACAAGGTCGCCGTTAAATCTGAGACCAAGAAGAGGACTAAGATGAAGGCTGTTAGTATATGTGGACTTTATTTAAAATCTCTTGATCATAATGTAGCCATTGAATAGAGAAAGAGGCAGTTACGTCTAAACGATTTCAAAAATATCATTACTTTTACATTATTTATTACTTAATCAGTATGAACTAGGGCATCAGAAGTCGCCTGCAATGGTACAGCGCGATAGAATTGGAGCGGCAGCGGGTCCATGCGAGTCTTCGCAGTCCAGAGATCGCGGTATTCGCGCTTATGGTTACCGGGGAGCTGACAAAGGATGTGGACAGCATGGTTAGCAATAACATCGATTCTCTGTTATAGGTATACGAACAAATTACTTGTAAGCATTAATGCACGGATGCACTATTCATATAAAAACATGCATAAGTCCATACCCCATAATAGGCCAACTATCTTGGTTTGCCTGGGAACCTGCTCGTACAACTAGAATCCGATACATTGTGAGATTAGTGACAGACCAGGAGATATTTCTTCTTAAAGACAGATCTAATTTTGTACACGATCAGGATCATTCGCATGTTCCTCTTCTCCTATACATATATTGTATCCCAGGACTTGGACAGCGGGACTCTCATAGAAATATGCGAGGAGAACGTGATCATCACTTCGGATGTGGCGGGTGGAGCTGTTGCGACGGCTTCCCACAACTACCAGCTCATCCAGGCCGCTAGTTATACTAAAGACGGTTACTTACACATCTCCCATGTTAAGGATTCCGTTGTCATAACCCAGGAGCCGTCTGTGACCTACAGATCATTCCATTGCCATTTTGTTTAGTGAATATTCAAACTAAAGGGGTTGGATTTTGGCATACTTATAGGTATTTGTAACGGCTAAATAGTTTTTTAGGTAAGTATCTCCTCTCTATATATAATTTGGGAGTGTAACAAAATATGTATAAGTATGCGAGGTCTATTCGAATGGTTATGTAATATATATATGTCAGATTGCTTTTATGGTTTTATCATCACCATTACAGATCAAATCCGTATCTACCGCGAGTTCGTGCTGATGGTGTATCCGGCGCTTTACATGAGCCCCAACGTGTTTGCGCAGTTCATGATCGACCTGGGATGGCAGAGAGCACAATGCTCCAGTCTCTTCAGGTAGGTATACAACTTATTTATTTTTAGTATCACAATAATAAAACAGGAATAAATTTGCTATACCACACTCATTAATTAACATTATCATTAATTAACGTTGACTTACATTCAGGGCGGCAGATGTGACAGGCCGAGGAGGCTTATCCTACTTGGAGTTAATGCTATGGTCAGCTGCATTAGAGCCTACCACTCAACACAGTAATCTACCCGCAGAGATACGCTGTAGATACATATTTAGGTGAGTAACTATTGAAACCACAACTAGGTATCTTTTAATGATATAAAGGTGGAAATATATTGGTATTGTGTCTAGGGTATCTCTGATGGCTGTTATTTCGTTTAACAATAGTACCTTAGGCATCATCCTCTTGTACCAGGTACTTCGACAGCAATCGAGACCTGAAGCTGGAGTATTTGGAGTTCAAGGAGCTGGTGGCAGCCGCCCGAGCAGCGAGACAGTTGCCAGTTGATGCCTTGAGTGTAGCTAAAGATGCAGACGTATGCTTAAGGTTACTTAGATAATAATCTTGTAGAAACTCCACCAAATTCTTATATAGCTTCCACAGCTGTAGCTTGCGACTTCGTCACAAGTAAAAGGTAACCCTGGCTATAGCTGTGCATCCTATGCTCTATAAGATCGATCAAACGAACCAAAATTCATGGATCCATTTCCATGACCTCAACGAATTAATTTGATAGTTCTGCTCGCCTTAAAGGAATGATTATGATACTAACTTTGGACATCCTTTAACACTACCAGAAACTGATGATATGGTAAGACTGCACTGGGTCCAATGAGACTGGAGGCGTTTCCCTCTAACCTTTTTGTACGATAAAAATGATCACGACTGGTTCAAGAAAGATAGGTATATAGTTGTGAAGGAACAAGGCTCTTGTTTTTTTTTCAATTCTGAATTCTATTCGATTCTGTGCGATCCAGACAGCTTGGCATGGAGCCGAATTCTCAACTACCGCTGGCAGAATTTCTACGCGGCGTGGGCGAACTTCGTCTTCGCGGTACCAGTGCATTGCTGCGATCGCCAAGGAGTATATCTGCATACCTCTTGGATTTACAGTGAGTCGCAATTCGCAGCCTAATTGACTTGTCAAAGAATAACGCTTGAATAGACTGTTATATAATGACCTGTGCTTCTGTCTAGAGAACGGGATAGAGAGATAAAACAACCTTTCGCACCATCAACATCGAAGCTGCCACCCGCGCAAGTAGGTGAGTAAAAGAATGAAAATAACCTCGATACGGGATGAAATTGGAATTATGGCGGAAACCTCTACATTATCGTACCCGAGGTATTGTAATACCTAATACCATTTACAGTTTTGATGTCGTTGAGGCGAATAAACTTATGGTTATGGGGTACCTGTAACGTACGCTATCTATACTAAATTTAGCTAAAAAATGGGAGTTCCAAATCGGTTCAACTGTTTAGAATAATGTCTCTGAACATGTCGTCCAGGTCCTCCGCGGCCGGCGCCCGGGCGGGCGTCGGCGGAGGGCGGCGGCGCCAGCGCGGGGCGGCGCGGGCCGGCGCCGCGCGACTACAGCGTGGCGGGCTACACGGTGCGCCTGCGCCGCCGCCAGCCCAACGAGCTGCTCGAGCTCAACAACTTCGACGGTGATCTTCTTGTAGCAGTTTTACAAATTACATTACTATGCTTAGTAGGTTCCAGACTATACAAATGAGTAAGCTTTGGTGGTAACGAAATATTTGATTGATTAGAGGATGCTGTGAGCCCATCCACAGCGCGCCTCATAATGTACGCAGTGAACTCCCTGGATGTGCTGGGTCCGACCTCCACGCCGGTGGAAGCGCTGGCGGCTGTCCACTATTTCGCAACTGCTGTTGAAAAACCTGTAATATTGGTTTGATAATACTAAGTCGATTGCCTCATATTTTATCTAAATTTTCCGACAGTTCATAAACTCGACCTAAAGAAAAAGTACCTAGGTACAATTTGATAATCTCTCCTTTATTAGGCATGTACCCGTCACCAAAACCGTAGGCAAGGGGGAAGGTTTGGTGCCAAACCTTCCCCGAAATGCTTTAGCCAAGCCACCGTTTTATAGGTCGGTATTTACTAGAATACCTATTATCGATTCTTATTTGGGGTGGTATCCTCTGGTACCGAGCTCGACCCCTCTACCCTGAAGTTAACTTGTCTGTCCCCTCGAAGTATTCTCGACCCGGCTCCCCATCCGGTGTATTCCTGGCTACGACCTTGTCCGTTGCTAGGAGCATCACGAGTGCCGTAATAAATGTGATTCCCGAATGTAAAAACCATACAGTCATAGATGCAGCCAAATCTGAGAAGGGTCGCAGGGCGGGTTAGGCTTGTGATGGCTTATGACTGGGGTAGGTTTACAGATGTACCAGATTCAATAAGTTGCTGCAAACTCTAAGAAGATGTAGAAGAGTCACGGTGTAGGGCATGGGAAACCTCCGCAGCTAATTGATTGGAAGTCCCAGAGGCGATCGTCAACCGCCGGCACGTTCAGCGGCAAGGCGGCGTGGGCGTGGGCGGCGCCGGGCGAGGAGGCGGGGCTGGGCGCGCTGCTGCTGCGCCTGGCGGAGGCCGTGCGCCCCATCTGCGCCAGCGAGCCGCGCTTGCTGCGCCTCGCTTCACCCGTCTATGCTGTCGGTAAGAAGTTCATTTAACAAGCACTGCACAAATACCAACTGTCTTCTTCTTGCTTGTTGACTCAATTTTGAGGATCGCGTATATTAAAATGCACCTCATTCTAAGTCCTACGGTCACTCAGCTTGTCTTTTCCATATAAAACCTTATTGTCACCAACGAAATTAAAGTAGTACTTAAAAAAGGTCTACTAAATCATATCATGGTTATGGATAAGTACTTTTATCTAAAATCTTATACGCTGCTTATTCTCAAATCGTTACTTCCTGATTCCTTTTCCTCCTTCCATTCAGTCTTGTTCGAGAAACAAATTCCTTGTACCTATTGCGCAGGCGACTTACATGGCAACCTAGGCGCATTGCTTGCGTTAGAAGCAGCGCTGTGGCCGGGGGGGCCGGCGCTGGCCGCCGTGCGCATCCTCTTCCTCGGAGACTTCGTGGACCGAGGCGCGCACGGGACTGAGCTGATGGCGTATTTGCTGGCTGCAAAGTTGCAGCGCCCAAGTGCCGTGCTCCTCGTGAGAGGGAACCATGAGGCTAGAGACATACAGAAGATGTTCACGTTCCATAGGTATCCCATTAGGAGTTTATTATTACGGTAAATTGGAACAATAGAATTGGAAATGCGCTATTTTAGAAGCAATAAGCTGAATGTGGAGGTGTATGGGAACATGAGTTCATCAGTTCATATCTAGGGTCCATATAATATGAGGGATGATGTCTTCATGGGGATTGGCGTATGCTTACTACCTAGGTACCTATACTGTAGATAATTCACATATTCGTTGTAAACTCTTTATTATAAAATGGAACTTCAGTTCATTCATTGTAATGTATTAGAGTATCTATTTCGTGCACACAGAATCGCATTTTATTTTTCGCAGCGAATGTATAGCCAAATATGGGGAAACCGAAGGTGTCAGGATATGGAACGCAATCAACAACGTGTTCGACGTGTTGCCGCTGGCCGCCGTCGTCGATGACAAGGTGAGTACGTAATTGTCGTCTCTTCAGCTTAAAGACCTGTCCACCACATGATGTACCGCCCATTTTGATGCAATATGTTTATTAGATCTTTTGCTGCCACGGAGGTATACCTCCGCCCTGGGTCTGTCCCCTGATCTCAGCCATCGACAAAGTACCGGTGCCGCTCTCCAAACCAGCTGAACAGAGTTCCATCGCTTGGGAACTACTGTGGAACGACCCTGTCAAGTAAGTAGGGATATCTACAAAAACTAAATAAGAGTACTGAGTGTCTACTAGAGGACGTCTTTTGTCCAGGAGTGGAATGATGGATTATAGTCTACACTTAATGATACGGGTAGTATGCCTTAAATCCAACAGGGGAAGACATTGGCTGGCTAGTCCTTTTATTCCGGTGCTTCGTACAAACAAATCTTTGCCAAATCCATCAGGCCGAACAAGATGACAGCGACCCTGCAACTGGAGTTGGCCGCGAACGAGGGCTTCGCGGCCAACGCCAAGCGCGGCACCGGCCACGTGTTCGACCAGAACGCGCTGGACAGGTTCCTGCTCGCCAACCAGCTGTCGCACGTGGTGCGCGCGCACGAGCTGCACCAGAATGGCTTCATGGTAAAGTCCTATGAAGTGAACTACCCTCCAAATACGTCTGTACCTACTCGTATTTTAATGTAACGCTGAGAACTCGGCGTTGATTTAAGAAATTATTTAACAGCTTCACAAAAAACCAGTGATAGCCAAATTGGTTGGTTGATGGTTGGTTCAAACCCCGACTCGCACCTCAGATTTCTGGATATCATGTACGAATCTCATTCTCCACCACGATTATCACTTGCTAAACGGTGAAGGAAAACATCGTAACGAAACCTGCATGTCCGAGAGAACCTTGAAAGATGTGTGAAGTCCGCCAACCCGCACTGGGCCAGTGTGGTGGACAATGGCCTCATCCCCCTCGCATTGAGGGGAGGCCCGTGCCCAGCAGTGGGACGTTAAAAAGGGCTGGTATTATTATATAGCGTTACTGAATTATTGGCTGTATTGAATACATATTATGTTACTTTTATATATTCTTGTACTCCAGTGCCAATTGCGTGGACGGCTGATATCGGTATTCTCTTCGTATCACTACTGCGGAGGCACCAACGACTCGGGCGTAGCCTTGCTGGAAGGAGGCAAGCTGCGACTTTTGCGCATAAATGTGGACTGACATAAATATTAGGCCCAAGGCCAACTTGTGGGTATTACGCATCCATTCGAAGGTCAGTTAAACCCGGCACACAACACACAACCTTATCGGAATAATTTTTGTGGAGTTTCAAAATTTGTAAATGTAAATTCATGTGTAATAAATCCAAGTTATTTAATATATACTTTATTTAATGACTATATTTTTTGTTATAAATCTGAAAACTTTACACACACATTGATCTAGCCCCAAATAGGAATCCTTGTATCTTGGGCTAGACACATAAATGCTTATATAAAATTTTCACAACTCGGGACACAAACGTTCGTGATATTTTTATGATAATAAACTCAAAGGTAACGACAGTTACCGAGATTCGAACCCGGGCCCTTGGCAGAGACACCACAAACTAGGACAACGTGTGTAACAAGTATGATAGAGGAATTTAACAAAGATTTTGAAATTTAAAAAAACGCCAAATGATTTCGAATTCTTTTATTTATTTATTCCATCACTTAGAAAACTTCAGAGGGCCCATGCGGACGAAACAAAATAGTCTAATTTATAATCGTACGAATTAAGTTAGTTTAACTTACATATAATTTTAATATATTACAGGAGACACTTATATCTACGACTAACGAAGACTCGACCGATGACAATAAGACAGACAATCCATGGAATTGGCTATCAAAACTTACGTTAAATTGTGTCAATGTTTACTAAAAATAACAAAATTACGCTCTGGTTGGTCGACATACATAGCTTATAGGAATGATACATATACAACCTTAAATAAACATCCAAAAAGTATTTATCAAATGCCAGTAAGCTCATTTCAATCAAACATCGTCAAATTACGCTACAAATATTTTTATAATCTACATCTCGAGTCATGCACTCTCATACATTCACACATCGTATACAGTACGCGAATCATCCATGCACCATCGATCGTGTATTATCACAATTTTATAATAATATAGCTTTTGTTCAGCGGCTAGGCTCCCTGTCTTACTGTCATGGTGTTTAATTTAATAGTAGGAGTAATTTAATGAAACGTACGACTTACGGTAAATCGTTAGAAAGTGCTGGAGGATGCACAGTACAAGCTACAAAATTATTCACTTGGCATAGTTTGTACAATCAGTATGTGTCTAGTAAATATTAATAATAATATCGCCAGCCGAACACACCAATAATACGGTTCCACACTAAGCAACGCTTGTATTATGGGCACCGTACAATGGACTGAGGGCGAACTCAGTATATAATACTCATATAGATATTAAACATCCATGACTCGGATACAAACATTCATGGTAATCTCACATAGCTTGTACCTATTAGGATTTGAACCAGGGACCCTCGGCGCAGAAAGCAGGGTCACTACTAATTGCGCTAATCTGGTCGTAATAATAAGAATATTAGTTTGATTCAGTCAGGTGAACCAAAATGGATTTTGGACCTAATTTTGCAAGAACAAGATCATTTTTAGTAAGTCTTCAAGCTATATCTAACGTAACCATGGTGTGAAATAAAATAGATTATGATGTAGGAAATATTTCAAAACAAATGGGCACACAAATATTTTATTAATCGATTTTTTACTCATGGAAGAAAACTATACGTATTTTATTTACATTAAAGACTATCTTAATCAGAACCGAGTCGCCTACCGAATTGAATAGGCCCCTATATCGTAACTTGAAGAAATATGTGCCCAAGTAAATTACCTTGCTAATTTGAAATGAAAAATACTTTATTACTTATTGGCTAGGGATTCATAAACTTATTTTCAACTGCGGGGACAAGAAACAGTTACATAATTATGTACATATTTCTTACGTTATTTAATTATAAAAATAAATAAAAGCTGAACTGTATCGCGTCAACAAAACGTTGTTATTATGAGTTGTGCCTTAATATATGAATCAGTGATTAGGTCTCCAGGAAATTAACATTTGGTATTTCTTATATTATTTTAAACAATCTTCCACGCTGACAATCCCACAAGATGTCCATTTTATAAAATTGTCTGTTCTATTCATTTCGATATACACAGAATAGGTGCACGCTTGAAAAAGTTATTTTCGAATACAAGTTTAATTATGTATTTCGGCACAGCCTAGTTGGTTCACGCAATATAAATAATGTCCGCGGTTTAATATGAATACAGCTTCAACACATTGACTTTATTATAATATTCATATTCACTTCTTAAGCATTACACAGCACTTAAATCAGTTTAGTGTCTGTAGCACGAGCACATCCAGTATATTATGAATGCGAATTCCCACAAATAAAGCCGGGTTCAATGTGTTGTAATTTATTGTGTAATGTAAAACATTCTTCTACACAATGTAACTATAGTTTCGTTTCGGGCGGTAGAAACTTATCTTAACTTTTGTCTGCATTTTTCAGGATCTTTAATGTATTGTAATGGTTCACATGAATATTTTATTTATCAGATACACACGGGGCCGCTGGTCATTGATGTCAAAACAGCTGTTTTGTTTGCTCAAGGCAACAAATACTACAATACTGAGATGCGTGATTGCAGACTAGTGTCTCTAGTCTCTATTTACATGCAAACAACATATAATACAGTCACCTGAACCCGGCTTCAAAATAGGATTTAATTAAGGCCGAGCGCACTTTGAAAACGTTTTCGTATAACAGGTACGATCGTTCCTAGTCTGCGAGCTCTCCATTAGTACTTCGACGGTCGGGAATTGTCGTGCACGATCGTACGCATTCGGACTCAATGTGAGAGCTTACCGGTATCTCTATCCGTCTATTGTGATCCTCAGTTCCGCACGCAGCCGTGCCTATAGCAATAGTTTCCCCGTGAGGATCTCGAGCGCGGCCTTCCGCCGCAAGTACGGCATGTGGGACTGCGTGAAGGAGTAGGGCGCGTTCCGCGACGAGAACTCGGCGAACGTGCACGCGAACATGCCGCAGTCGCTGCCGTTCATCTGCTGCGGGATATCCTGCGAACAACCAATTACATGACTATTAGGTCCCTGACCTTAAGCTCGGTTCTCAGATTATTTAAAAAAAATACTGGAGCAATAGTGTTTTTAGGATTATTGTATGTGTGTATTTTAATCTTCACAGAAAGGCTTCTGAACGGTTTTCAGAATTGGATAGCCTTATAGTTGGACTCCAAAAATTTGTGTACATAACATCATCTTTGACCTTTGGGTGTCGATCTGCAAAGAAAAATCGATGGATGCGCGCACAAAAGCCGCGTGTTACAGCTAGCAGCACATAATATTGTAATATCTGGCTCATAGTTAGTATTAATGCTTGGAACTCACCTTGAGGCACTCAGTCCTCCACCCCTCATCGTCGAACGGTTGCCCCTTTTTGTCCTGGTGTTCATCCCGCAGGTACTGCAGCAGCGCGTCGAGGCAGGCCTGGTTGCGGCCGCCCATGCTGTCCAGGTACGAGATCCGCTTGTTCTGGAAGTCCACCAGGCTCACGCACCAGTGCACGCCCAGGTGCACCGGCACTACCATCAGGTCGTGCGCGAATATGTCCACCTGTGGAGTGGTGGATGTTATCAAATACTATTTTTAACAAGCAATTGTTTCAAAGTTCGCTCACTCTGGCTAACATGAAGGCAGAATTGTTTGCTTACTTGCTTCAGTTTGTGCAATATTTAAAAGGGTGTAAGAGAGATAACCATGATCATTGTTTTTCACTGTATTAACATAATACGCCAAATATCCCCAGATATACACATCAAGCATATTATGGTCCCAAACTAAGCAATGATCCAAGTAAGACCCACATTGGTTTTGAAAACACATACCTATCTAAAGTTTTTCTGGAGCCAATTCGCCTTTGCAATTAATATTAAAAATCACTAGATTGCATAGAAGCTGAAAGTTGAACTTCAACTAGTTGGAGAGGCACACACAGATGAAGCTATGCAGCTGTCAAAGTCGAATGGATTGTGTCGTTTAGAGATGTATATGATTGGCCATGGAGGTTCCGTGTATTTGAGTATGACTACGGTAGGAGTGATAGGGAGACTCAACAAAATAATGAGCTGATTTCAGACAATAAACAAGGCAATGGTAAATATTAGCAAATTTAATGATTTTACCTTTCTGGTCCACCGTCGCAGACCGGCCTGTCCGCTCTGCATGAGCTTTGGATAGAAGAAGGTATTAGTGGCGTACACCTTCGGTAGGTCCTTGCGCTCCTCGCTCCGTTGCATAAGCAGGTTCATGTAAAAGTTGATCACCTCGTCGTTCAGCCAGTTCAGGCCTGACAGGGTTTGGAGATCACGCCTGACGGAAACAATTATTAATACAATATATATAGCAATTGATTGCCGCTGCGCCCACGCATCCTTCGTATTAAACCTACAGCTTGCTAATGTTCATAGCAAGACTTACACTCTTGTGAGTTTATTATAATACAAGTACTCCTGGTAGCCAAGTGGCAATCATTTAGCTTTGTTCAAAGGTCAAATTAAGAAAATGCAATTTCATTGTCAAAACAAAGAATAAAAAATAATGATTGTGAATATTCACCTGTGTATCCTCAGATTGAATTTTTCAACAAGCAACTGTCCAGGTGGCCCTGGGCCAAGTGCTCTGTTCACTAGCTTCTCCTGTTCGGGCGTAAGCGCCGGCAACTCCACGGTCGGCTGGGGCTCCTCGAACAGACTCTCTGGTATACTCAGCTCATACTTTAACTTGTGCTCCAATTGCGCAATTTTCTGTTCACTATTAACCTTCGATATGATATCAGACTCCCGACGTGCGTCTCGCACTTTCTCTTGAGTATCTTGCCTCTTCTTCCTATACTTAGAATCTAATTTCGACAGCCAGTCCTGAGATGTCACTGCCCTATCTCTGAAGGACTCTTTCAGAGTATTGATAGGATCAACTTTCGTTGAGGATGGAGTGGATGATTCAGATGGCACAATTTCCACTTCTGAATCTGAGGAGTTGATTGAAGCAACCGTGATAGGGTGATATTCCTTTGTCGCATCACCATCCCTCTCGACGGCGAGACCTCTTTCAACTAGTTTTATTTCATTCAATGCATTCTTCTGTGTTTTCTGTGTTAGTCGAAATGATGCCGCCTCTTCTGCTAGATTTATAATTTCTATTGGTTTCCCTAAAGTTACTGGTTTCACAGAGTCTGACACTCTTTTAATTAGTTCCTGATAACTTTTCTTTTCATCTAAATTGAATACTTCAGACAGTGTGGATCTAGCATTACCATTGAGACCTAAAAATCTATTTCTTGTAAATGAAGAGAGATTCGTTGCTTTATTGCCTTGTATCCATCTTGGTAATGATGATGTCCTTTTGTAAGTTTTAGTTATGCCTGATGAGGGTCTAAACTTGCTGTATGTCCTCGGAGACATGGTTGTGTTCCTTCTTAATTGTAAGTACACTGGTTCTTCCTCTGTGGCATCCGTGACATCTTGGCTTTTGAGGAAATATTTGTAGGGTTTGATGGGTGGTGGTGATGTGACCTTCTTCACAAAGATCACATCCTCCTCCTGTTGGTTGTTCTCATGGTCATCATCCTCTAAATCTATGTAAACTTTTGTTGGTTTCTTTGTAGAGGTCTCTGGCCTTGTTTCCACCCAAGTTACCTACAATTTAAGAAATTCTTTTACATTCATCTCCAATTACATGATATTTTTTCATTATGGAATACAATGGGATATTGAATTCCAATGTTGACTGATTTAAATCATGATTTTTATAAAACCCTTTGATTTAGTTCAACTATAAATCATGGTGATATGTTTCAAAATTGTCATTGTAATGGGAAAATAAGATACTACAAACAAAATAAAGGACTTAAAACAACATTTACGCTAGCTGCAAAAAAATTCACTGCAATTTTTAACATATATATATAATTGCGTAATTTTGCTGGTGCAATCAAACTATCTTATAAACAAAACAAACCACCTATAAGATAAACAAACATTTCATTTGCACAAATGAACTGAAAAAAATTTAAACTATCAGACACGTTGATCATAAATAGAGTAATTTATTAATTAAATGATCATATAAATAGTATATCCAAGATCTATGTCATATATGATGATCCCATAACCATTTTGCATGAAATCCTGCAAATCTTAAAAATACTATATTTTATTACCTCTTGTTCATCATTATCATCATCAATAACAGCATGTATGACAGGTCTCACTGGTGTGTGCAGCCTAGGTTTCCTAGCAGGTGTTGAGGGCCCATTTTCTGTGACACCAACAATTTTGACGGGCACAGTCCTAACCCTGCTTTTCCCAGAATCATTAGGTGTTGACGTACTGGGATGCCCTGATTCTATCTGTATTGGCACATATCTCACATTCTTACTTTGTTTGTCATCCTTATCCCAACGATCTGGAAAGAAAATTAAACGTTACACAAATTCTGAACTATTTTAAAGTTTTAATAGTTGCACATAGTTCTCCATTGCAGCCGAGAGCCTAATACAAGCTTCTGGACTAGTGGTTTTAGGGTAGATCAGTTGACTCAATTTGCTAAGTAGCTACAGGTTTAATTCCTGTATGTGCAAATTTCAGAAACAATAAATGTTTCAGTCTAGGTGTTACTAGGACTACCTCCCACCAGTACCTGAACATTGGCTAATACAAGCACCAGGTTTGGAACCATACAGTTGGTTTGTAAACTTCCAAATAGTATAACATTCCTTATGCAGCTAGGTTAACCTTGTTACAAACTGACAAGTTGTTTCTAATGAAATAGTTCACAATACCATTAGAAGACATAATGTCCGGGAAATGTGTCCTCTTCAAATGTTTGAGTCTCTTGAATGCCGGCGAATCATCATCAGACGAAATGTCATCGTCTGCCCTGCAAAACAACAAAAACGTGTACACTCCAGGCCGTCCCAGCGGCTTCATAGAATTTAATCATGATGAAATCATACCAGAATTTGGAAGCTAGTTTCAGGGGTACTTTGAACATTATTTGGTGCTTTTACAACGCTTTCTACACTGATTCTTCACCGACTTTGCCGCCATAACTGCTGTTGTAAACATGTAATGTCATACCTGTCTCTCTTGAAGCTTGTTCTTGTCGGTGGAGTTTCATCACACCAACCCAAAAGTTGGCGGACATAAGCCACGACGGACTTCATTTTAAACAAATTATATTTCCATCACCTTATTTGGCTGTAGTCAGGATGCAAAATATTTAAAAAATGCTACGAATCTTCAATAAAACGACAGCCAGACAACTGTGCAACATCATAGACAATCACTAATATTCTTACTTCATTTTTAATGATAGTGACGCTCAAATCTTATTTCAGATGTCTATGAAGCTTTAGTCGACTATTTTTATTTTGTGAAAATATCAAAACTAAGCAAGTAAACTCTACATGAAATGCACGTACAACTAACATATTTCTGTGCTTACTTATTCTTTTATTACCTATCTTTGAATCGATTCAGCATGAACCTATTGTCAATAGGCTTATGTGCAAATTTTCAATGCAAAAACAATAGCCATCGCTATATGCAGTAGTTTTTTAAAGTAGATGTGGATGAATACGTGGATGGCAACATCTGAAACAACAGGGAATGGACTCTCTAGACTGATTTTGATAAAAACCAAAATTGGTTCATAAGATTTTTCATAAAATCCAACTGAACTGGTTGGTTTTTAAAACAAAATACCTAGCTATTGGTTAGGTATTTATAATTTTGCAAGGAGAATTCTAGTTTATTGTGTTGTAGAAAGAGTCGCTAATTATTTAAATGTTATTGCGGTGTGAATTATCTGTTCGTAAGAACCATAATCTAATCTGTGGAAGCGGGCTGAAGCAGGATGAATTTGTAGCCTTCTGCCCAATTAAAAAAAAAGCCCAAAAAAATAAAACAAATGTCAAAAAAACGTGGGTGGATGGAATGGAATGAACGTACCCTCGAAATTATGGGTAGTTGGTTAATTTTGTTGTGTGACCTATCCAGAGTCTAGTTGTGGCAACGACACTTTCTTGTTTTCTGGTGCTTGGCGAGTGAACGAGCAAAGTTATTTACAAGATCAAAATGTTGCAACCTGTAATGCATGTATTGAAACATAAAAACATAGTTTTAGCCAGTGGCTCTCCACGAAGAAAAGAGCTTTTAGAAAATATAGTAAGTAAAGAACAACCCTGTAGCGAAATACACTAACAAATAGGTACAATTTCGCAATTTCCCAGTCTTGTTAACTTTTATTTATTTTGAAACTTTGGTCGTCCAAAACTGTTTTTACTGACTTGTATATTTTTCTTAATAGGTAAGTATTAAATAAAGTGTGGGCCTCTGGAATTTTCAGGGCCTGAAAGTCAGCATATGCCCATCTCTTTTTGAAGAAAACCTAGATCCTAAGCAATTCACCTTCTCAGAGTTTGTGAAAGAGACAGCTTTGCACAAAGTTCTAGAAGTTGAGAATAGACTCAAGGGTCAAGGGCAGGCTCCAGATGTTGTTATAGGGGCCGACACAATGGTGGTGCTGGGAGAACGGATGTTTGGGAAACCCACTACACAGGATGAGGCATTTGAAATGCTATCGCAGTGAGTGTTATGTCTCAAAATAATAATGTTATATTTACATTAAGTACATGGTGTACAAGCAGATTACCAGGAGATCCAATATATGGACCATACAAAGAGTTGTAGAATTAGCCAAAGATTATCTTTAATTTCAGGCTTGCAGGCAGAGGACACACGGTATACACTGGGGTGGTTGTGAAGGCACAAGACAAAATAGTGAAGATTACTGAAAAAACAAATGTGTTCTTTGGCAATGTTAATGATGAGCAGATCAAAGGATACATTGCCACCGGAGAACCCATGTAAGTTTCACATAACAACACATCAATGAAGCACCTAAACTATGATAATCTGTTAGTCAAATTCAAGGGTAGTCTATTGATCAATCTGTCCAGTAGCGCACACTAAACAAGAGGTGATAAAAATGGTTTATCTGAGTTCATAAAATCATACTAAACTTGAAATTACATAATGGGCTGGCAGATCTCTTTAGTAGGCAGAAAATATGTAAATCATCAAATTGCAAAGTACAAGTACTGTGTTTATGTTCAGGGACAAGGCAGGCGGGTATGGCGTCCAGGGCATGGGCGGCACCTTTGTGGAGCGGGTGGAGGGAGACTACTTTAATGTTGTTGGATTGCCCCTGTTCAGGCTGTGTTCTGTACTCTATGACTTATTCCGTCCAAATACATAAAGACAGACAGCTGTAGTAAATGTTCTACATTGTATTATATACTGCAACTTAACAGTTATAATAAAGGTGGGGACAATCTATGGAACAATAGACTAATCAAAAACATTAAGTTGATGAATAATTTTGTCCCTTTTCTACATTAAATATTACATTCGACTTTACTGATGATAAATCGCGAATATAGTCAATTTTATAAAATTAATATACATTTTCCTTAACATTGTATCAAGATAAAAAAAAAAATTAGCATTTCCAATGTAAGAAAAATACCTAAATCTTATTTTTCTTTACTTTATGGATTTATTAAACAATCTTGGTATGTCTTTTTAATTTCAAAATTATGAAAAGATATTTTAATTAACATGTTACATATTGATTAATATATTTTCACCTATTGTCGTGTGGGATACTAGTAATTATATTTTCTAAACAGGTATTAAAAAAATATAATTAAAGAGATCTACCAAGATTGTTTACTAAATCTGTAAGATAAGGAATAATAATGTATACACAGTTATCATACTAGGATGTTAGAATAGAAAATGACATCATCAAAACTTTGGATAGCAAAATGATTATAGTCTATGTGAATGTGATACTATAGAGGCTGGATTTATGTAATAAATTAAGCTACTATTTTTAATTTTATTTGTGTCAGCGCGGCGCACACCGGCGGAGTGGCGGTAAAGCGATTAATTGGATGACAATTTAAAGTTAGCTTTACTTAATTTGACATCGGCTGAAATCGATATATCGAAATTATATCATAAGGGTGGCTCGAAGGGCGGTCTAGAGACGTATGTTAAAGAATTTAAAGTTGGCTTTGATTGTTATCGAATTACCTAGTCGCTTCGCTGCCATTCCGTCGTTTTGCACTATCCGTAAATGTGGTCATATAACACTGTATCGTTTAAGATGACTAAACTTACCATTTGGTATGTGCTGTTTGTTATTTTTTAAGAATAATCACGTGTTATTTTCGTACAAATCGTATTTATTTCATGTTATCAAATACTCTATGCATTTATTGGATAGCAATAAAATTTTATTAGTTAAAATGTTTTTATATTTAATATCAGACCTTATATCTTCCAGTGTTTGTGTGGTGCTGAGTCGTTCTAATGGTGTCTGTATGTAGGTAAGTAAGTACCCTACCTGTGTATTGTGCCGGTAATTATACAACCTAGTACTCGGGCACATTACACTATGTACAATGTACACAGTTTAGGTATATACCTACCAAGTACTTCTAAAATTTGTCTTGTACACCAGGAATCCCATTTTAACCCTAATAAAAAGTAATAATCATATTCAATATCAAAAAATCTGTGATTTTTTCATAACTGTATAAGGTGTCGGACCGTTACACGGGCAGATAGCCTGAATGATCTTATAAGGGTTCCTTACAGTGACTACAGAATCCTAATTGATCCATAGTATGTAGGTACAACATGGAATAAGTGTGCTAGTACTTAGTGAAACCATCGTTGCATCGTTGCAATGCGTCACGTGAATGCAATCTAGAACTAATTGCAATAGGGTCGTTCAAAATCTATTGGAAATACTTTATTTGTAGTGATGTATGACTAAGGAACTTGAACAAACTCAGTCTGTTTATATTTATGAAAATATTTCTGATAAATTCCGACAAAACTATCTGTACTGTCAAGGTGTCTTGGCTTCAATGAGGCGCAAAAGAGACTGAAGGTTAACCAGGCTTATGGCTGCCGTGCCCTCGGAAACATGGAAGAAGTCAGATGTCATTATTCGGTCACCCATCCAAAGACCGACCGAGACACAAGCTGCTCTTTTAGGCGTTTTAACTAACTATACTACGACCTCCACTTGAGTTTATAATATTTTCGATAGAAATGTAACGTAGCTACGCTCTTTAGTGTTCTTGTGTTCCATAAACTATCAAATATAATGTGTATTTGTTATAGTTTAGTGTTTACAACCGTATTGCGATGAATCATAGCCTTTAGGTAGCAATTGCACGAGCCAATCAATCCCGACGACCTAGCCCGGCGCTAGATTGCCAGTTAGAACGAGTACTAGCTCTTATCGTGTTGAATGGAATTAGTCACGCCAGCCGCCATCTTTGTTTATTCTTCTCGTTATTTTTTATTGGTAATTGTTATTTTTAATTACTTACCTGCGTATTAAGGATTATTTTTTGAGGCTCTGTGTACGCTACGGTGTTACCGGTACCTAGTGTACTGAAATGTAACACCGCCTATCTCCGACAGGGGCGCTGTTAGTAAATAACTTCTACCTAGGCCAGGTACAGCGGACTATGATTTGGACCTTCATGGCACGTGTCTCGGAAGACAACTGATTTTCTACAATAGGTATTCCTAATGACTTGGTTCATCTAACTTATTAGGGTTGCTAGTAAGGCATAGTGGAGTAGGTACATGATTGAATCAGAGTCTTATCTAACGTGGTGGACTGTATCGTCTCGAGAGAAATGGTGCGTAGGTAATATCGTAATTGGTCCACGATGGTCAGACAAGAAGTTAAATGTCAGCTAAATCCTTCGAAAGACCACGATTCCACCTTCAGAGTGGCCAATCACCCGTTGATTTTCATTTCAATGAGTTTTGTGTCACTTTCGTGGTGTCTTTATAGGGACTCGATCACGTTTCTTTAAACAATGTCGTCAGTTTCACGCGTGAAGTAGGTATTGGTTGATAAAAAGTATTGTGGCTCTAACTCTGTAACGGGGAAAGTAGCGTCGATCTATGTTATGGGTACAGGTACCTGCTTCGATTGTACTTAAAAGGTACTTACAAATAATTTTCGATATTGGGAAAATGTAAAAAGGGGTTAACTAGGAGGCTGGTGATATTTAGTTAGCTAGCGCGTTTAGGTAGATAAGAATTTAAGAGTGTCGTGGATAACAGGATCAGACAAAAAATATTCCGGAGAAATAAGACTAAAAGCGTCAAGTAAAGTTGTTACCTATTCACTATATGATATGTGCTTCATACATTCAAGAAAAGAGCGAACGTGAGAGATTTCCCATAAATGTATCGGAACCATTCCAGCAGCGAAACTCCCTAATCATAATGTAAAAGCTTTAATTGACAACACAATAGGTACTTCACCTATGTATAGATAGACTCATGTTAATAATTACTACTCGTAATTGCAAGAAATATACTCATTACTCAATTACATCGAGGTGTTTGTACCAATTCATAATCTAGGTACGAATAAATCGAGTAGTGTATGTTGCAAATTATTAACTAGATGGAAACCCGTAAACCCGCTACCACGCTCCAGCTACCTTCTTCATACTACGAGTATGTTCGTGTCTAATGTCTATGTAGTTAAATCTTAGTTTTCCGCATGTGATCCATTGTTTGTGTATATTTTCATTATGTCGCGCGCGACACTACCGCCATAGTGCGTGGGACCGCGTAAACCGTTACGTATAGAAAGAGTTAGGGATGTAATGTGTTATCGATCATAAAAAAAAGTAAATCCACACTTTCCGTCTCTTTAAATTATTTTTTTCTTAGTAGGTGTACCTAAATGCTATGAAGTTGGTGCAGTGATTTTAAAAGAAGCGAATGAATAAATGATGTAGGAAAGAGTGTACTTATTCATTCCATATAAGTTTCTGCTACCTACAAATCGATGTTTCTTCCGCCCGTTCCGTCTCATCACTAATCTCATTATTTTTTTTCGACATTTCTCCGAGTCGTAAAGATGTGCTCGCGTTAAGAACCTCGCTATTGTAGTGTGGGAACTAGAAAATTGCCACCTGTCTGTTGTGTGCATCTAATATTCGGTATTGCTAACATTGTTCACGTAAGTATACCGCGGCGAATCACGCCCAGCAAGATGCGGTTTTTACCAAGGTCTATATCTATTCAAACCGAGTATATTTTAGTTTCGCAATAAGAAGTCCTTTTAAAAAAAAATGTTTTTTGTCATTGCTAAAATATATGTAATCCTGTTGTAAAAATATTATTATTGTCTAAGTTTTATACTTGATACTTGATGATTATAATCTACTAAATGTTTAAGTAGAAAGTATCTATTTAGGCACTTATTTAGTGACAAATATGAGCCAGCCAAATCTTATTAATTCTTCCTTGTAATATTAAGCTCCTCTAAAAACCACTTCCGATTTCAAAACAATAATTAGAAAAAATCTGGTACTACTTACATCCGAAGTTGTAAAAAATCGGCGCTAGGGGTGTGGGAAACGCGGACAGATGCGCCTGCGCCGCCGGCCGGTGCATGCGCGCCGGATCTACGGCATGTGTTACTCTGCGACCGTCTCTCTCGAACTACAATAGAGATGGGATACGACCATGAGCCTGGGATATTTGGTTGGACGAGAAAAAGTTGATGATACTTCTCAGCTAACCTCTTTTAAAACTTAAAAATTCCTTGCCCACCTTAGAAAGTGCGATGCATTTAAAAAAAAATATAACGGGCAGGCAGAGGTCCACTGCAGTGCACCAACAATTCGCCGATGGTAGGTATTTGGTCTCAATGTAATAGGGGGTGAGCCTATTGCCATAATTTTAGTGAATAACTATTTGATAATTTGGAAGGTATCTCTTAATAAAAGAAGGATATAGCTACTTAACTAACTATGTACTAAATTTAGAATCGACGAGAGGTTTTTGCTGTGAATTTTTGTGAGTGGTAATGAGTAGGTATCTACCCTATATACTCCGTGGGTACCACATTTGTATCGATTTCATTATCGATTCGTGATCACATCACTAGTCCAACAACAAACTCGTAAATACCCTTAACAATTTAATAAGGAGAGGCATCATTTAAGATAATGACAATCATCTGTCGCGGTTTGAATCTCACGCTGCATAAGACGAGTCTCTATTTTCGAACCAAGCTGTTAATTATTTTAATTGAGATATTTATTAAGAAAATCTAACAAGTTCGGAAATCGATTCGGTAAGTTATTTATGTAAAATTTTTAACGGATTCCAAACAGATGTCCCTCAGATTCATAGTAAATGGACAGATTTTCGTAATTTTCACCAGAATACCTACTTATATGATGAATCTCTACATCCAGCGGGTCGGGCTGTGCGTTGTCTGTTAGTCATGATAAAGCAAGTTTTGCATATACATAGATAGGATTATCTATTTTAAATGTGCAGTCGCGTCGCTGGATTTCTTACTCGCACTTTATAATGTTCTTCCGTGGTTCCCCTTGGCCGCTGTATCCCACGTGTACCTGTTCCCAAAGCGGTTCGTCACTCGTTAATTATACAGGATTTTTACGTAAAACAATAACATTTTTATGTTCAGACCACCAGGGCATATAATAGAATCTGTTTATGATGATGTATTTTTTTTTTGGTAGCTTAGAAGTTGTAAATTCTATGCTGCAATATTTATCTTTTATTATGAAATAAAAGGTCATTGAGTTTGATGTTTGCATTGTATTCAGAAAATACAAACCTATGAATCGCCTAGAGTTAAAGCTTAATCGAAAAAAACAACTCCCTACAGTTACAGTACCAAGTCGAATAACACTGATTTAAAAAAAAAACTGCATACCTATAATTACCTACACAACATTTGTATTTCTAATTTCCCACCACAATCTGTAACCCATTTAGCCTGTAATCTATTTGACCGGAACACGTCAGTACGCAACATTTAGTGCGCAAACGCATGTGTTTGTGTACGTTTGCGCGAACTTGACATTGTCTATTCTCGCGCCGGAAGCCGACTGCAGCGCCGCGCCGGAAACGAGCCGCTTTCAAAGGGATAACATTGTTTCGGGGAAGGACATTAGCGACAAACACTGGTGTAAAACATAGTTAATTTTGTAATGAGTTGTTTCAAAATAAACAGATACAATGTCGGCATGGGTACACATAATAAAGGTGTATAAACACGAGGTAAATCATTCTTGAACACTGAATTGTTGACCAATTTTTTTATATAAACGAAAAAGTACATTGTCAGCATTTGTGTCATGTATTTTTCTAGCATGGAAATTAAATATTTTTACCTTTTTAAATACACACGCCTATCTAGAATAACATAAATATGCTTTATAGTTCGGCTTCATAGACTTCGTCTAATTATGCTTATCTACATTATCATAAGTACCTACTGGCAAAACGCACTGTTTTCGGTCACTTACCAATTTCCCCGCTCGTTGACTATTAGTGGGCGATGAAGGCCACGCGTGGCCATATGCTCAGAGGGCTCATGTTGACCAACACCCGCCCACGGGACCCTTTGATCAAAAATCTTGTCGTCTGTATTTTTATTAGCATTTAATTTAGTCGAATTTTAGAGACCACTATTTTACATATATATCAGTCCCACGCTGAATTTTAAATGAATGTGATATTATTATTTATGTGCATAATCATAAATACATTTACTATATACTTAGCATATCTACGTTACACCCGTGTAAGTGCGGGATTTTAACAATTTTTACACGAGTTTTGAAAACGTCAAACACCGGTCGGTCGGTGATCGAATCTTTCCGTACATTTCTCAGCAACACTCAAAGTACTTGAATAAGTTCAAAACTCATACTAAAGTCGCAGGATGATGCAAAATGTATGTAGGTAAGAACAAACTATTTGTAAACATTGCAACTGTTACCTCGTAAATATAAGAGTAAGTTATGTACTCTTACCTAACTCTTACTTAACCGTAAGGTATTATAGGCTACAAAAGTAATTGATAATATTAAAAGACGTTAGGCAATACAAGTAACCTCTTGGTTACGATCAATAGTGGGCGCTGTCGCCCACGGCTGGCCCGCATTTGGTAAAATAGTGGTCGATATCCAACATCCATTTCTGGAACGGCTAGACACGAAGATTTCCTGCCGTTTACGCATTAATAGGCAATTTATTTGAGGATAATATGTTTGACGATACAAACATATTATCCTCATTTGGAACAAAATGGTTATATTATTATAATTTTCAGTTCATTGTCAAGCTATTTATTAATTTACGTAGGTTTATTATGAGGTCAGTTCATCAAAGTGATCACATAGATATTGCAGTTTGAATTTCTGCAACATTAATTTTATAAACGAATATTCGTAGTTATTGATTTTTTCCAATCTCATTAATTTGTACTCCACTTAGTTGGTATATTACAAGATAGATCGACCATTTTGCACTCACATCAGACCGTATCATTGATAATTGGTAGTGATCCTGCTTTCTGCGTCGAGGGCCTGGGTTAGAATCCTCAGTAAGGCAAGCTTTGTGTAAGTAGGTTGTGTTTAGGGGTCGAGTCACCTTCGTCCGTAGGAGAATTAAGTACCCACGAGATACCCTACACGTGACCCTGGGTGGTGCCAACCAGGTGATAACTCTACTGGTGGTAGGCTTCGGCCGTGGCTAGTCACCACCCACTGAACAAAGCCATGTCGCCAAGCGGCCTAGCCGTGTTCCGGCATGATGTTCGGTGTTGCCATTCATGGATGGCGGGTCAGATCAGCTGCGCTGCATGTGCCTAGTGAATGTAGCCTCTCGATCTACTGCCGCCTTCCTGCCTAGGCAAGTATGCTCCATCGTAGATCTCGTCGTCACTTACCATCAGGAGAGATTGAGATCAAATACTTGCCTATAATGAAATAAAAAAAAAAAAAAAAAAAAAAAAGTATTAGGTATATACTTAGTTCGCCCTCAGTCTATTGTACGGTACCCATAATACAAGCGTACAGGACCGTATACCGGGCGATATTTATTAATGACACTTATTATCGTTGAATAAAACTTTGGATGTCTTTAACAAAATATGGTACCAATAGAATGAACATTCGCTTTCTTAGGACCCCAAGAATACGATGATTATCAATTTACATGGTAATTTGAATGTCCCACTCTCTGGGGTGAAGACTAGTATTTCGATGGTTCAAATTATATTGCGTAACCAACAAAGGGCTCGGCTACTGAAGGTCCAAAGAGTACGGGGGCGGGTAACTTGTGACAAGCGACTTGGCACATGGTCACCGACACATGTTTAATACACGCTTATATGGCAAGTTTTACGCGTAGGTACTTGGTGTTGTTTACGGCTTGCTATATAATTTACGACTATGGTTGTTAATTAGTATGTTGCGGATTGTAAGTCTGTATGCTTTATGAGGGTATAAATATGTATGTACGCTCTTGTGATCGTGTGGACTTTTCCTTTGTTGGTGATTGCGAGAATGTAGAGTGAGTAAGAAAAGTCAAGGACAGTCTCTACTGTTCTTGATGGTTGTGTCCTGAGGGTGAAAACGTTTTCGAAGTTCTTGCTACGTTTACTTGCCGGCTATTGTTTTGTCACTTATCAGTGTAAAATCAGAACTGCTCTTTCTAAGCTGCGTGCTAAAGTGCGAAATGTTATAATTGATTTCTAATTCAAATCTGCCATCAACTAAAGTTATCCGCAGCATATAAAAGCTTGCATCCGTTGAAAAATAAGATGACGGGTTATCTCAGGCACCATCTTGTGTTACACTTAACTGGAAGCAAGGTGTGGGAGCGGTGTCAGGTTCGAATCCCGCGCAGGTCGCATTCGATTGCCCGCGATCACGCCAACTAACGTTTGTAATTGTAGAGTTAAGGCCCGTTAAACGGTGGCTGCTTATCTGATGGGTTTGTTACTGGGAATTGGAATGACTAGGAAACTGTAACTATGGATTTGCGTATATTTTTAAAATCAGAATCTTTTATTAGCCAAACACACGGTGTTATAGTTCTTATAAAATAATGACATGTAGCACTATGCCTATGTCCAGGTGTCTGAACAAGTTGGCACTGCCACTGATCGTCAGAGTTGGCGGCAAACCGTCAAAGAACGTCTTGGTCGGATGCATCACGATGCTGAGCAGGGAGCGAACATCTTGAGGAGGTCGAGCACTATGTTTGGTCTTAGAGCATATTAAAAAGTTTAAGATTTCATTTTTTGTTCACAAAGAAACTGCCAAAGCAACCATTGTATCAATCTTTGTTGGCTCGCTCGGAAGGTTAGGTATTTTGCTCATTAGTACTTATATTGTGAAGTGCAGAGCCACAGAAGTAAACCGCAAAGTGTATATCATTTTTATCTTTGTCAATTTAAGACGATTTAGCATCAAAAAGTAGAATCACAAACTCGATGCATATCCGACAGCGGATAACTTAATTTATTGGAAGCTCATTACTACTGCAGATTACCCTACTTAGCGGACGACATTCTAGCGAGTGCAAGTAATGAGCGGATAGCTTGATAGGTACTTTAAAGAGCTTTTTGTTGATGTGAAAGATAGTTTTTCCACATCGCGAAGGGAGGTGATGACAAGCCGTGGCCAGCCTGATGGTCTTTTCTACTTAATGAACATTTGGCCATCACCCCACGTCGGTCCAAATTAATGCTATCTATCACTAGTTGTGAGTGAAAGTCTCTTGTTACTACATTCCACAAATAAAAACATAATATGGGACTTTTGTAACCAGCTGTTTATAATCTTAGGGTTGGCCCGATATCTGTTTTGATGTTTTTGAGCTTGGCTTTTATCGGTAGAGTTTCCTTGACTCAGTATCTGCCATAAAATACCACGATACATATTTTTTTCTTTGTCTGGTTGAAATTGCGTCTCTTAGGTTTATCTCTTTGTCTCTTTCCCTTTACCTTCTACTCTATGATTGTCTTCATCAATGTTGTTTTTTTTACTTATAATTGGATCGCTTGTGAGCAACCACCTCTCTCCGCGTTTAATTTGCAGGTCGCGGATGCGCGCGATTCCCAAGCGATTCAGGCCCGTATTGCGGCCTTCCGAACAACAATGAGATCTTAGATATCTGGGTGCCATCTTGTATGTTTGATAATTTTTTTGGGCCTGAAGGCTGCGTATAAGGTCTTGATTGGTTTGAAACGTTCAAACCATCTCCGAGATGAATAATATTTCACCAATCATTTAGTTCATTCAAAATGACATACTGGCGTAATTACTTTTATTTCTACTTTCTTACTGGTTTTTATTCATTACTGTTTTTCGTTGGTCCAGGTATTGCGATACTTAAATCTTTGGCTACGTTTTGCTACGACCCGGTGCATATAGCGTTCACACTAAAAATATCTTAGAGCTTGTAGACATTAGAGTTTGTATCGCCAGTAGGCCTCATTGCATATTGGTTCAGAGCTGCACGCGTGTCATACGTAGCGCGATTTATTATATGTCGATAGATATATGTGGGTGATGCCGAAGCTACAACCGAAGCTTATTTTAAGGAAGCGAAGTGAACTGTATACATGCGTTCTGAAATCGCGCATTTTGCACGACTTCTGTGAGTTGGGCTTCACACGCGGAGCGTATTCGATTCCGTCACACCCTTAAGTATGCACGTAGTAAAGCTCTCGATAGTGTGATGCAATTTTCTCGCTCACTCATTTATGTGCGACGCGACATGACATAACCGCTGATCAATCATGGCGCAAGCAACGCCCTTCTATCCGAGCGACACGTGTCTCAAGCAATTTTATTATTATGAACTGGAACGGATGTTACATATGTAGGTAATCCACTAATTTGTTAATGTTACTATGATCTGATGGTGAAGATTGCTTTTATTGGTATTACTTTGTAAATTAGTCGTTCAAAATGGAATAGAACAATTAAAGCTTCCGCATTAAAATAATTATTTGGAAATTCTTCCTCTAAGATTGTAAAATTTATAAAAGGATGTATGGTTGGGTCGATTATCTCGCAATTTTGTGAAAAGACTCTATAAAATTTGAGTTAAGAACCAGTTTCACGATCTCCCCATAATGGCCCGCCCTCACGGGCTCGTAAGAGGGTAAAAGTCTTATGAAGATAAAACATGATTAAGTGGCACTTATATTGAAAAAAATGCTGTAGTAGGTACTCAGTAGTTGAAGATAAATGCAGTACCAATAATAAGGTTGAAATAAATCGATACATTTAAGATGCCAGCAATAGTTAACTTGGCTATAATAAGATCGTATTGGATGTTGGGTAAAGCTTTTCCGCTGGCTCTAAATATGTGCAATTACTTGTTATAAGACTTGTCTGCGGTCACCTGGTAACCTAGTTAGGAGTTCGTGTAACTTAAAATATATCTCTTCGGGACTCTGACTGAAAATACTGACGATTATTTTACTTTAGGTTTAGGTACACTTTCTTAATGTTACTTAAATTGGGCTACAGGCCCAGTCCGGTCCATTCCAGGTCATTTTAATGAGTTATAGACAAATTATAATTTTATACAAAATGGTCGTTGCTCTGCGGCATCGGGTATGCCACTTATACCTTGTTTGGATAATTGGACCTACATTTAAGTTCACTTTCTTTTTATTATTTTTGAAAAGTATTTTTATTTTGTTTTATTGTCTTATTTGAGTTTGGTGCTGTCCATTATTATGATCGCATATAAATTCGTTTGCTTTTCTTGCATATCCCTCTTTTCTACACCCTCCACTGAGTTATCGAACTATCATAAACACTTACTATAGACTCCTGGTTATATATATTATTACCTACAAAGGAATAATTTAAATCCTTATTATCTGTAAGAAATTTCAAGCTAACGGGACTTACTCATATTATTGACTAAGATTATTATACATTATCTTACAAATCAATGTCATTATGGTTATATATGATCACGCTATTGCGTAAGGGAAGTGGTGGCAATAAAAAGCTGGAAACAGTTAATCGGTATCGAGCGACCGGTTTTAAGGTGCGCGAGACTGCAGAGTCTGCGCCCGCGCATACACGGAGCTACGCCTCAATCACACAGTATCTTTGATCATTGGATTAAAGTAATTGGGGCTTGCCTAGTTAACATATTTTTGATGGTAAGAAGTGTTATATTCTTTGCATTTAAAATTAATTATTGAAGCGAAGGATTTTTGCTACTACTTACAATTGAAGTATCAAACTAATTACTCGAAATGTGATGCTTAATTTTAAATACTGATTTTTAATTCAACGATTTCGATCCCCTTATTGTTCCACAATTTTGCTAGTAAGTACTGCCTTCGTCTCTAAAATAGGTATACAAATACAGTTCTTACTGAAGAAATACTATGTATTGAGTTACTATACAAATGGTGTTTCTTCAATATCAAGACACACATTTTCCGCTCGCACCGGTGTGACAGCCGCCTGCGTGTCGACCTCGCAAGGCCGCGCATCCGGCGCGCCGAGCAAGACTCTTCGTGTAGCTCACGTCATGCTGCGCCGGCGCAGCTTTTTGTACACGGCATTCTCAACTCGTAGCGGTATATCGGGCTTTTTGTTTAATATCAAACGAGTGGGAAATTAACTTATTTAGTTATAAATGAGGTGCCGTTCACTGTTGTGTTTGGGAAACACGGTTTTTGTTTGAGAGTCATATTAATTCGGATGTGGTTAACCAAAAACTTATTCTCAATTGTGATGATGTTACTAATTATCGGTGTATATTTAAGATAATGGCTGCTAATTTTGCCGTATTGATTAACATCCTGTTCATACGAGAAGATACAATACTTATACCACTTCGTAGTATTAAAGCTTACAAATATTATTACAAAATAAATAATTCAGCCTACAAAAGCTACAGCTGAAGATTGAATTGGAATCTATTAGAAGGAACAATTGGAAATGTAATCTTTAATGCGAATAATTTGTAATATAGAAGGTTGGAGATAGGAGGTTGAAATAGAGGGATCGAGATGGATAGAGAGAGAGAAAGATCTAAGAGAAGATCATAAATGATATGAAGGAGATTGTGGAGAGGACGGGAGTCTGACGGGAAGGTGAGATGAATTAAATAAAAAGGAATGATGAATAAAAAGGAACAAAGATGAAATAAAAAGGAATAAAGATGAATAAAAGGAAGTATGTATTTTTATTCGGGACTATGATATTAACATAACAAATTTTCTAAATATTTACAACAGGAAAATTAAAAAAAAAAAAACTTAAAAATTATATTAAAACAAACTAGGTATCAAAAAGGCCTTGTCCGCGTGGAATGGTGGCAAGAATGCTGGCTGAATTTCCTCGCTGTATAATCAAACTAATTTTCTGAGCGAGGAAAGAGCCAGCCCTCCTGTCACCTGTGGAGGCAATTGATGAATGATGAATTAAATAAAAAGATGGGAAAAGTTCACGCAGATGTTGAAACTTTAAATCTGCAGACCACTCTAGAAATGTGCATTTAAGGACAAAATTGTTGTTTGTCAGCACTCTGCATTTTAACTCCTAATTAAGGGTGAGGCATATGTAAGCAAGCATCTGTTAAACGTATATCTACACTGACAAACTTGATAGCCATGGATGGAGCTTTTGAAATGGACCATGGGTAAAGTGCAGGATGGTTTAAGGCTTTGACCATGGCGGGTCTAGCCTGTAGCTTTATATCATTAGCTTGCTTAGTGAAACAGTATTGTTAATGAGACAAAGTTAATAGAGACCTCTAGCGACATGAATGGTCCGTACTATATCATTGTGGATTATCAACGCCGTTTGTTCCCCGACCTTGCGCACGAGTGTGCGGCTGCGGCCGTGTCTAACGCGGCCCTATTGTGGCAAGCTGTGGGAAGGTAACATGATATTTTAATGTTTTGGGCAAATTGTCATTTAGGAAAACCTAACAGAGATTGAAAGAGAATCTAAGAAGAGCCTTAGATACTGGTTCGGAGTACCAGATGATAGGGATCTGGTACTTCGCCTTGATTAGGTGGTTACATAATGATCACTGATCTCTAGGAGATGGTAACTAAAGAAGCAGAATTGTGTTTTGCATGCTTATTACTTCACAAATTACTTTTAATTCCACTTATAATGGAATTATTCTAAGATTCTTTTCTCGCTTCATCATGAAACTGATATCAGTCGACAATGACATTTTGTAATTAGACCTATCACCTCGTGCAGGGCTGAGTCCACAGGTATTATGTGTCGATGCGCATTCCTCGTCACAGCCCTGTTAACATGTGATTTGTAATGTGGGACGTGGGACTTAGTACGCGGAGACTCCGGCAGGTGTCTTAGCCTCATGAGCTAAAGAGATTAAAATGACCCAGTGGCTGCTGTGGCCCTAAAAGTGACCTAAACTTAGCAAAACAGTTATTTAATACATATATTGCACTGAATATCATAATTATATCCCTCCGGGCTTCTTGTGATGGCTTATTGTATTACATGAAAATATATACAAATGAATGGCAAAAAAAGTGACAAGTTTATGGTTTTATCAAATCAATGATGACAGTCAGTGTAGTCACACTGTCTATTCAGAGGAACAATACCGCAGACACATTGACAGATACTAGTAGCAATAACCTGATGATTCGATACGACATTAGCATTGACAGAAGCTCAAAGCATCAAGACACAATGGGGACACATGAGCTAGAACAAATTGTAACCGCAACCGCGGTTAGCGGTGTACTCTTACTTGTTCCCACGGGTTAACATCGTTTTTAGCGTCTCTTATAATCGTGTTATCTTAAAAACGCCAACAATTAATTGCCTTCCAATGACCTGTATCAAATGTGACCTACCTATGACTACCTACCTACCTACCTACCAGCATATAAAGTTTCATAGACAGGTAGTAATTCATTAAGATTAGATTTACTGGTGGTAGGCTTCGGCCGTGGCTAGTCACCACCCACTGAACAAAGCCATGTCGCCAAGCGGCCTAGCCGTGTTCCGGCATGATGTTCGGTGTTGCCATTCATGGATGGCGGGTCAGATCAGTTGCGCTGCATGTGCCTTGTGAATGTAGCGTCTCGATCTACTGCCGCCTTCCTACATAGGCAAGTATGCTCCATCGTAGATCTCATCGTCACTTACCATCAGGTGAGATCGAGATCAAATACTTGCCTATAATGTATAAAAAAAAAAGAAATAGAAGATGCACGACTTGACATTTGGACAATGAATTGCAAACAATTATTGTAATAATTTAGGCGCAATAAACCAGAACAATGGTTGTGTATCTGACCCGCTATCTTGCTATATACTTGTGTCATTTGCTTACGATGGATGCTGTATTGTAACAGATTAGTCTGTATGCACAGTGATAGGACATACAATATTGATTATTGTAGGGAGCACAATAAAACACGTCGAACCGTTACAGAGTATAATCCAGAGACAAGAGAGCGTTCCATTGACCACAGAAAACTCATAAAAATAATAAGTCAATCCTACATACATCACACCTCCACCCTTAAATTATTACAATAACTAAAGAGCTTTACACCCTTACTCTTATTACAGTAGTTACACTGTACCTGCATAATCCAAACGGGACAGGTTGAATACAGTGAAATTAATTAATAATAAAAACAAAAACAAATTAATTTAAGAAGTACACAAAATACGCAACAATATACAGACACGCTGAAGTTCTAGTCGAACTCAAAACCATACCTCATTACCGGTTTTCGAACGCGCTTGGAAGATGTCACCACTGGTACATCTAGATTCGGAGTACTGGTGCACGGTTGAGACTGTGACCCACTTTGCCCTACCTCCTCTTTCTCAGTGGTATCAATACCCTCTGATAAGGGCGCGGAGTGATCATCCCTGTTAACTTCTGACCCTTGACCTGTTTCCGAGATCGAAACTTCTGGTGCACGCGATGGTAAATCAAAACTTACCCATCGTCTCTTTATTTGATCTACATGCCTTTTAACTGGTGGATCGCTTTTCCTACCGACCAAGTAATTTCGAGTACCTAACATGCTTTCAATCCGCCCCTCTAGCCACTTATTACCTTGTGCATAATTGCGGAACCAAACAGCTTCGCCTACCCTAAATGTACGCGTTAGGCCACTTGCCTGAGATCTCTGTTTTCCTTGTGTTCTTTGTATCCTCTTCTCCACTAGTCGGTCTCCCCTTAATAAATCTAATCTGGAGCGTAAACACCTACGCTGCAATAACATGGCTGGTGACACCCCCGTAGCGGAATGAGATACGTTTCGATAAGCCATTAAATATGCCTGTAAAGCCGCATCGATGTCACTTCCATCTCTAACTGCTTTTCTAATAGCTCGTTTACAGAGCTTAACCGCTCCTTCAGCTGCTCCGTTGGATGCCGGATGGTAAATTGCAGTGGGTGTCAATTTTATGCCATTATTACGCATAAAGTCTGCATATTCTTGACTTGAAAATGGTGGCCCATTATCGGACACTATTTCTTTAGGCAGACCGAAACGGGCGAACGTCTCTCGTAAAACTTTAATGACTGCGCTCGCTGTAGTTTTTTGCATAGCAAATACTTCTAACCATTTCGTTGTAGAATCAATTAATATCAAAAAGCTTTTACCCTGAAATGGGCCCAAAAAGTCCAGATGCAAACGCGACCACGGCTCAGCAATGTACTGCCACGGCTGCGGCGGCGCTCGCGGCGGCTCGCTGCTCTCAGCCGTGCACGTCGCGCACCCCCTGCACGCGCTCTCGATGTCGCCGTCTATTCCAGGCCACCACACTATACTGCGGGCTATGCTCTTCATTTTAACTATGCCCATATGACCTATGTGTATTTCCTTTAATACATCCGCTCTTAATGCCGCCGGTATTACTAAACGATAACCCCACACAATACACCCCATGTCTAAGTACAATTCATGTCGTCGTATGAAGTAGGGTTTTAAATCTTCTTCTTCACAATGGTTAGGCCAACCCGATTGTAAATACAATATAACTTTATTTAAAATTACATCCTTTTTGACATTTTCTAAAATTATTTCTCTCGTAATTGGTAAAAACTTTTGAATAAAATTTACGTAGGTATTTTCTTTACTCTCTGGTTTCCCACCATCCACCGGTAGCCTAGAGAGTGCGTCGGCCGCATTCTTTTCACTACATACATACTCAATCTTATAGGTATACCCTGCCAATATGACAGCCCAGCGTTGTAGTCTACTAGCCGCCATCACTGGAATCCCCCTTTTATCTCCAAAAATGGTAACTAATGGTTTGTGATCTGTTCTAAGAGTGAATTGCCTACCGTACAGGTATTGATGAAATTTTCTAACACCGTAAATTATAGCTAAAGCTTCCTTATCTATTTGCGAGTATGCTTTCTCAGCTGCGTTAAGTACGCGTGATGAATACGCTATCGGTCTCTCGCCCTCTGGCGTAATATGCGAAATGACTGCGCCCACCCCCACGCTACTCGCGTCTGTAGTCAATACCAGGGGTAGTTGTGGGGAGTAGTGAGCTAAAATTTTACTCGAAACTAACATTTCTTTGACCGTGTCAAAGGCTATTGTACATCTCTCCGCCCACTCAAATTTAACTTCCTTTTTTAATAAGTTGTATAATGGTGCCAGTATATCACTGATATTAGGCACGAACTTGGCATAATACATTACTAATCCTAAAAACGATCGCAGTTCTGACACGTTTGTCGGTGACTTTACCTTTCTAATTGCTTCTATTTTCTCGGGACATGTATGTACACCTTTTTTACTGATCACGAATCCTAAATAAACAACAGAGTCCGCAAAAAAAGTACATTTTTCTTTCTTAATTTTTAAACCAAATTTCTTTAATCGGAGAAATACTTCATGAAGCGTCGCTATATGGGAGCGGTCGTCTGTTCCTGTTATGATAACATCATCTAGAAATACTCCTACCTGGGGCATATCTCCGAACATTTGTTCCAACTTCCTTTGAAAAATTCCTGGACTCGAAGCCAGTCCGTAAATAAGCCTATTATACCTAAATAAACCCTTGTGGGTATTAATAACCGTATATTTCTTTGAATGATCTAGCTCCAATTGCGCATATGCCTGGGATAAATCCAGTTTCGTAAATTTTTCTCCTCCGTGCAATTTTGCTAGCAGATCTTCAACTCTTGGCAAAGGAAAGCGATCCACCTCTAGGCATTTATTTAAAGTTACTTTAAAATCACCGCATAACCGTATAGTACCATCTTTCTTCATAACCGGTACAATAGGGGTAGCCCAATCGGAAGTGGTTACCGGTGATATCACTCCGTCCCTTACCAGTTGCTCGAGCGCCCGCTCCACAGGTTTCCTTAGTGCGTAGGCGAGAGGGCGCGCGCGCATAAATATTGGCCGCGCGTCCGCTCGTAGTTGAAAACCCACACTACCACCTGTGAATCTTCCCAGCCCGTCCGAAAACACCTCAGAGTATCTGGAACTGAATTCGTCAAACTTGAATTTAACCTTCGAGTCTCTTATACTATTTACAGTTATTACCGGTATTTTGACCTCTAGTTCACTTAACCACTGTCTACCTAAGAGGTTTGTTTTACCACATTCAATAATATACAAATCCAGATACTTAGATTTATCGTTAAACTGCACCAAAGGTGTAAGTTTTCCTAATGGTTTAACAACTTCTCCAGTATAATAACGTAATATTATATTACATTCTTTCAATTCTTTGCCAAAGAATAATTCGTTGTAACAATCTTTACTAATACATGAAATACAACTACCAGTATCGATTTCCATCGTTAACCTTTTATTCTCGACCCAAACATCAACGGTGTATGGTCCAAACTTGTCAACAATGTTATTCGTATTTATAGAAAAATTATTTACCTCATCACTTTCGTAGTTGTCACTGTTATCCGTTAACCCCTTTACCTCCTCTATATTATGCATCGCTGTACCGCTTCTCAATCTAGGACACATCTTCTTTAAGTGCCCTTGCCTATTGCATACTCTGCATACATATTTTTTAAATTTGCATATCTCCTGTTCATGGTGGTTGCCGCACACCTCACACTCCACCTTATCACGAGCAGAAATGGTACGCCTTCTGTGTCCATCTCTCCCGCTGCCCGCTCCGCTTGTGCCGCTTGGGCCATCGCCCCTTGAGCTTCGCGCTACAGGCGTGATATGCCGCGCGCCGCCACCGGTCCCCGAGTCTCGCCTCGATCGTACGTTTCCGTGATAACGTTCCGTTGTTGCCGCCATTTGATGCATTTCCGATGTCCCTTTTGTCATACTGTCGCCCTTGCGCCAGGTACGGTCTTCCACCAGAGCCGCGTCTGCCTCCGCTGTTTCCAATGACACCGCCAACTTAAATGCCTTATCAAATGTTACGTCCTCCTCTCCGAATAATCTTAGTCTTATATGATCATTCCGTAAGCCACACACAAACTGGTCTCGTATATTTTCGGTTAAATTCTTTTCCGAAAAACCGCAGTTTATGGTCAATTTCTTCAATTCGGCCGCATACCCAGCTACCGTTTCATCAGCATGTTGTATCCGCCTTCTAAATTTAAATCGTTCCGCCAACAAACTCGGTTTGGGTTTCACATGGTTTCCCATAACCGTCACTAGGTCGTCAAACGTTTTCGTCGCTGGTTTTTCTGGCGTACATAGATTGACTAACAGTTCGTACGCTTCCTCCCCAATTACTGTTATCAACGTAGCCACTTTCATTTCTGGTTTTACCGTATTGACTATAAAATATTGTTCTAACCTGTCCACGTAATGGTTCCAATCATCTTTGCCGAGATCGAACGGCCCAATTTTTCCAATGGCCATCTTCAACACTTTAATACTATAAATAACACGCGTGAAATTATCCCATCCTCGTCGCCAAATAGTCTGTATGCACAGTGATAGGACATACAATATTGATTATTGTAGGGAGCACAATAAAACACGTCGAACCGTTACAGAGTATAATCCAGAGACAAGAGAGCGTTCCATTGACCACAGAAAACTCATAAAAATAATAAGTCAATCCTACATACATCACACAGATGTGAACTTAGTTGTCATAACAATAATAATTCCAGCCCTTTTTTATGTCCCACTGCTGGGCACGGGCCTCCCCTCAATGCGAGGGGGGTTTTAGGCCATAGTCCACCACGCTGGCCCAGTGCGGGTTGGCAGACTTCACACATCTTTCGAGGGGTTCTCTCAGACATGCAGGTTTCCTCACGATGTTTTTGTGAAAATGAGATTCGCACATGAAAAATCCCAGAGGTGCGAGCCGGGGTTTGAACCTGCAATCCTCGTTTCCGAGGCAAGCGTTCTACCAACTTGGCTATCACTGCTTACTTGGCTATCACTGCTTACTTGGCTATCACTGCTTGATGTCATAACAATGCTTGAAGTCTGTCATAACAATGCTTGAAGATTATCCTCGATTCATCGTCCAATAGGAATCAACTGAAGAAAAAAGCACGTCTATAAATTCGGGGGTATGGTTGTTTATGTGACTAGGTACACTTAATGAATATTGTCCATTAATATGCATGCATGGAAATCTAGGTGTAGACATGTTATCAAGTCCTATTCGCTATCCTATCCTATACTTTGTAACATTCGTTATTATTAGTGAATAATCAAATAATTTAGGGATAAGCAAGCTGGTTCCCAGGTGTGTATTACAAATATTCAGAACGCTATCGACTCTGTAACCACAAACGAAGCCGTACACCGAGTTCACACGACCGCCCCACTTGCGTTCTTTACAGGTGTACGGAATCAATTTTACGTTTACGAGAAATTACAAAAAGAAATGCATACAAACCCGTTACTGGAAATAACAGCTACATATGTTCTTGGCAAAGATATATTGTAGTTACCTATATTTTTGTGTACTGATAGCTATATGTATTAAGTAACTACTTAGGTTTTATTTGATATTTTTTTAATTTTTGCTGCGGGTTTGAGTATTTTGTTGAATGTTTTAGATCAATTTGGCGTTTATATAAAGTGTTATTTTTATTGCATCCTTTGTATTGCAATTTAACAGACCTGAAAGCTTACAAGCAATGATAGCCAAGATGGTAGAACGTTTGCCTCGGTAACGAGGATCGCAGGTTCAAACCCCGGCTCGCACCTTCGGGATTTCTGGATTTCATGTGCGAATCTCATTTTCAACCACGATTGTCACTTGCTAATCGGAGAAAGAAAACATCGTGAGGAAACCTGCATGTCATGTCACGTCTTGTCAAAGAACCCCTCGAAAGATGTGTGAAGTCTGCCAACCCCCACTGGGCCAGCGCGGTGGACTATAGCCTACTCCCCCTCGAATATACAAATCTTAGGCCCTAAGCATCACAGACCTCTAAGCTCTGAGTTTGTTCCTATATGTTCTACAAGTTCTATAATAATAGGGTATTATGTTGTTCATCCGTGCACGTGGTTCCGTACGTGACGTCCGGGACACTCCTGCGCCTGCGCACCTCCAGATTAACGAGATTTTATCCACGTCTCTCAAATAACGCAGCCATTCGAATTGCAACTTTATAGTTCTATATGTTAGTTTGCGTTTTCTTTGGTCGGTGTAAACTTAGCGAATCAGAATTCCAGTAGTGTTTTAAAGCCGATAAAATAAGCCTTTTATAGTGTTTAATGATGTAGTTTTGTTCGATGGGAACCCGGTCGTGTGGGAAATGCTTTATTAATTATCTTCGGCGGAGTCTTTTAAACCAACTCTGCGGCTTCTATAACACACGCAATAAAAAATCCACCATTTAAATACATTGCTGATCTTTAAATGTGTAACATATGGCCTACAGACGAGTCAAAAGTATTGCAATGTCCTGTGATGTCTGAGTGTAGTGTTTCATATCTCATTCGACAAGTTCTCGTAAAGTATAACTGGTCTCACAGCATACTTCGACGCGACTGCAACGTCAAGTTACTTATTGCCAGTATAAGAAACACTTTATAATCATACTTTGAGTCCCATAAGACACTTGAAGGAAATGCAAAATTATTACAGTTTTGTGTAGTTATGAACTCACTACGTTCATTAGAAGTTAGGCTGTTCTACATGGAATAGCACTAAATACTAAATTGCATCCAAATCATACAATATTATCTATAATTGAGAGACAGGGTCTGAATCTCTATTTTACTTAGGTACTCTGTGGTTTTGTCAAGAGTGGATTGTGTATTATCCACTAGTAGACCGAGTCTTCATCTTTTTAATCTGTAGGTACTTATATTTTGTTCCATCCTTGACATTGGGGGGTTGAACACAAGATTGAAAACCCGACATAAATGTCAATTACAGTTAAATATGAAGTGTCAGTTGTACGCATGCGTGAAATCTCCTAAAATAGGTCCCCATTAATAGCAACATGAGCGTTAAACGAGCAACTTAATATAGTTATTGAACGTGACTCCGGCGCCCGCGCAACGTTCCGCGTATGAAATATTACGAGTTTATTGTTTCCTGCACTTCCGCTAGAGGGCGGTATGGAATTACCAGTTTGAGTGAAAAAGGAGGATAAATCCTGAATGTGTTGTGGGTTTTGAATATTGATAGGGTAGCTATTTTAGACATTTTCCCACAAATACCATGGTGCACTGCAGTGCAATAGATTTCATATCATATAACGTTTTCAGTTAACATAAAAGGACTAAGTACTTATAAAATATTTACTACCCAAACAGAACTTGTAGAATTTTGTATTCAGATATAGTTTTAGCTCGAGGACGGTCCACAACCAGATGGACCAATCGAGTAAAGGACTCATCTTCAACCAAACTCAGCTCGGTGGTCAGAAGCACCATAAACAGAGACCGATGGAGGCTAATCGTTCGATCCAAGTGTGGGCTATCCAACGATGATCGCGATCCTCAGACATGAGGGACCGACCATAGAGAGAGAGATATATATATTTTTAATAGTTGTTGTAGAAGATTGACATACATCTGGCGTATCCTTATGTTTTATTTTATCGCATATTCACCCTAGTCCAGGTGGTGAAGAGTTCGCGGCGCAGCGTGCGCTATTTCCAGATCAATTAAAGAAAGCGCGCGCTGATTCCAGAGGTTCCAATTTCAAACGCTCTGTTCGCATTTCAAATATCGAGCGCTCAACCGTTATGTGATGTTAAATTTGAAATTTTATTATTATTTGTATCCAGGAATTGTGAACTAGTTTATGGCTGTAGCATATTTAGGCCAGCGGTGTTATAAAGTGGGGTTGGGTTATTTTGGGAGCAATTTTCTGTTAGGTTTTAGTAGTATAAGCTAGGTATTTTTTGTACTTACCTAATATCACCAATTATGTTTTGATTCAATCAAGACTGACAAAGACACCCATAGTCGCTTGCAAGGAAGGCCTGTTCTAAAATATGGATTAATATTTTTTAAAGAAATCCTTATTTACCTTATAAAAACGATTTTCAATAGTATGTCCTGCATAGTCTTGTTTATATAAAACGAAAAAAATCACTTTTACTTTTTCAGTTTAGTTTTGGAGTATAATATTAACGTCATATTCAAGACTTTTTTGTTATAGCTATATAAAGTTATAAATAATTTATTAGCTTGTTTGTGAAGCGCTGCGTCGACCATGCTGTTTAACGATCAATAAAACATGGTGTTTTGCAGATAGCGTGAATAATAATCCGTATCTATTACCAATGAAAAAACAATTTTCTTTGGCCAAGATAAACTCTGTGATGGCTGAACAAAAACACATAAACGCGATTGAATTGCGACCTAGCGACACGGTAAACTGATTTTACTTTACAGTAAGTGATTAAAAATCATGAAATAATTAAACTTACTTATGCATACATTTAACATTTCGTTCTGTTTATTATCATTTAGCACTTGAGGTACCTGTATATTGTAAATTTCGGTCCTTTCTCATGTTTTGAGAGCGAGGTATAAGTGCTTATAGATGACTTATACCTACCTACTATATATACACATAACTTAATACTTACTAACAAGTGTTGTCCCATAGCTCAACTTGTATGAGCAGTCTGGCAAATAAATTGTGGATAGGGCTTGATATTGAATCAGAATATTTTGAATATAGAATAACGCCCGTTCGGAATGCCGTTACTATGGATTAGATGGGGCAGGAAACTCCGTGATTGCTCTTTTTATAAGTAATCATTTTAACGTATTTACCAGCTATCGCATAATTCTATATCCGGTATTCCCTACAGCAGGATGTTATGTTCTACAGGCTCGGTTCAGTTCGCGCAATCGATTCGGTTTATTTCGATTCCGATTGTTATGCTCCCGGTTCCCGGTGTGAATGCGGATGCCGAGTGCTTTGATCTCGTGTATCGATTATATATTTTTTTCGATTTATTACAGTGTGAGAAATGGAGTCTGATAAATATCTGTCTTATGAAGATGTCCATTGAAGTTTGTGTATTTTCCCTTATATTATCTGACGAGCTACTCTTTGTCTTTAGTACTTCTGTGATGCATCTGGCTAGTTCTAATACTGTCTGTATCAGTTTGCTTGCAAGGAAACTCTTATACATTGCAGGAGTTGGGATTATCCCAAACTATCCCACTGCAACTTGGCTATTGTTAAACCATCTAGGTTCGCTAGTAAGCAAGTCAATCAAATATATTGAAACTTGCCTCGTAGCGGAATGGCCTTCTTGTGAATGCTCTCTGTTTACTTGTGTACTGTCCTCGTGTATACCGAGGAGAGATTAAAAAAGATTAAGATTTGATTAAATCTTTTGTAAATGACTACATTAACGTCGAAGATCTTTTGTGTAAATATATTATTCTGTCATAATTTTAATACCCAACATATCGTAGGAGTCAACACCTACTATTAAAGCGTCACGTAGGCGCGACCATTCCCTTTGTTCTATTCATCAACAGCTCAACTGTTACCCCTTTACACAACATCACCATATAAACAGCAATGAACTGTGACTCGTGGCATACGACTGTGGGTGTTAGAAAGCCCTTGCGTTGATTGATAGCCGATAACAGAACATCAACTAGATAATTCGTGTCAAAACAACTCAACGCTCTATGTTAAAGAGGCAAGGGTTGAATATTGATTGAATTGTTTTTTTTTGTATATGGGCGGATGTTTGTACTTAGTTTATTGTCTTATGAAATTGTATGAATGTTTTATGGCACAGAATAATGACACTGATTATCTGATTTCGTTAAGACTTTTCACGAACATTATGTACTTGCGTAGGGGGAATGCTTCATAGTAGGTGTACTGTTAAATGGTGTGTGTGTTTGTAGGTAACCTTTTTAAACTAGATTTTGTTACGGACCATGAGTGAAGTGCGCATACGATGGTAGAGCGTGGTGGAATTAATACGGTTAATTTTGGTTAATCAAAGTGAAATTATTTATTTTGTATAGGCCTACGTTGAATTACAAGATACATACTAAACACATAACAGATTTTACGTGCTACATTTGTAGTAACCTAAATTTATCGAACATTTTATATAAAACAATGATTGTGTTTATCATGTCGCAAGACGGTACATCTTGCCTGCAATGTTATCGGATGCCGTCTTGTGCGCAAACGCAGCCGCGTGGTTGGTTTGATCGTTTGATTGACAGCCTAATTGCCACGTTATTTAATATCCTTACATAGTTCGCGTGTTTACGAAACACCTCACGCTTTGTTCTGCAACTGCGATTGCGTTTATTCATTGCGCTACCGGTAAAAAATGCGATAAGCTTTTCTTCGACAGCGGTTATATCATATTTGTAATAGGAACACAAAGTTAAAAATACTTTATTAAATGAATATATAAGATATATCAGAATATATCGATGACTTCAATATGAAACTGAATCTAAAGTAACTAACGCATTTTAGAGGGAGTTCCAGGAGGCACGGCAGTGCATCCGCCAAGTCAAACCAACTCAAGCGGGCACATCTTTTCAACTCAAGGTAAGTTAAGCTTTAAAGCAACACCCACAGTTTGCGAAGAGTCATATATAGTAACAGTGGTCAATTTACTCGTATACCGATTATTTAAAGTCGATCGTGGAAGTGGAAAATCTGTTTCGACACCAAAAGCCTAAGATTTGGAATGTTTTAAGTTCAAATTAATGACACATGACGAAAATCGACCTTGCAATCCTATGATTGATTCGATCTTATAGCTATAAAAAAAAATACTTGGCCATTTCTTCGCCAGTTGTTTCATGCTTCTTCAAGATTATTCTCCAATAATAAGGTTTCAAATAAGTGCTGTACAGAAGGCAAGGCACGCTCTGGTCACGGTGTGATGGGTGCGCAAAGCCGCTCCTATGCTTTACGCGTCGTGAACAAGGTAATGTGGTTCCGAGAGCTACTATAAATGAAGTTCCTGATTGCAGTCCATGTGACTATGTAGTGAGTTTAATGTGAGAGATACCGAGGAAGGGCTCGTGTAAAGCCTTGTTTATAAATGTTACGGTTGAATCAGAATTTGTCAGGATGTCTCAAGCTTCTCTATTGATATACTAACTTTTTTTTTTATTTACATTACCGTAGGTATTTTGCCAGTGTCAAGTAATATAAATTATATCTGTTTTTGAGCATATGCACAGGCCCAAAGGCTTGGCCCAAATAAAATACCCCCCATCCCTCAATCAGTAAAGTGATGGATAGTTTACTGAAAGATTTTTCATGGATTTTTTGTGAGAAAGTGAAAAGCCAAGTTTCGTCACTCTGTTTCAATTATCTACACTTGTGCACTTTACCGAACCCATAATGGTTAATATTCCACTTATATCACTCACTATAACTCGCAGGAACACTAGTTTTAGAAATTAAAACATAACTGACGCCATGACTTTTCAGTTTCCCGCCAAAAAGTCCATAACTAACTTTATAGCTGTGACTATTCGTTTTTTTATTTGTTACCTTGCCAGCTTTTGTTTTTCGTGTTTTCCTGTCTGCCAGTTTGCTTAAATTTTGTTCACTTGCATAGCTACTGGAGATTTTTTTCATACCTATAATTTTTACAAAAATACCGTGAGATTCTTGCGAGTCTCCATGGTAATATTTAAAGTATTGTACGTAGCTTACCGAAGTACGAGGTTCAAGGCAACGATGACAATCACGCTCATAGTCGTTGGAACAAAGAAACTTTAACATTGACATTGCAAATTATCTACATTTAAACTCCCAATCGTACCCCCCAATATCAAGGTCGCACAGCGGATCTAGTGGAGTCATAGTGGAGCCGATAATTTATATAAGCTTAACGGACTTTTAAGTGTTTTGCATGAAAGCATTCGAATCATTAGCTAGAGGCACTCTTCTCCAAACTCGAAGCCAAGTAATTTCTTACTAATTAGTACCTATATAAATTACTTCCGCGGACACAGCGACCGCGGTATTTAGTACCGTTTAGAACACAGCTCACGTGGCGATATAGGCATTTCCCTTTCCCAAGGGGTTCATTGGTCGACGACACGGGATGTCGTAGTGCATTGGTACGTAGTTGAAAGAATACAGAGTATAATTAATGTACGAAGGTTGAGGTCTATTTGTGTATAGTGCTTAAAATGAACGAAACATCTCGGTCTAATGCAAGTTTACGGCGGTGGGTTGGCCACCTGTCACAAACGTAGATGTTCGGTCATAATCATAATGTCCTCTCAGTCCTCTCTTCCTAGTATTTGACTGCCTGAAATTTCAGAGACCGATCATTTCGAGGTAACGGGCGCAAATTTGTGATATCTTTTTGTGATGTATGTGTGTTAACTACTTTTCTTTCCCTTGTTGTTGAGCATTGATCTAGCAGCCATCTAGCTCTGAAATCCAAAGTAGCGCCTACCTTGCAGCCTTGTTTACGAGTTACTTTGTCACGTGCCCTGAAATTCACAGCGGAATTATTTGTCACCGTCGTTACGTCATCGCTTTGTATTGTTAACAATGGCGGGTAATCGATTTGCTATTGAGTGATTTAGAGGAATTTTGCCACATTGATTATTTGTCATTGTTCAGAATATTTCATAAAAATCATCAAAACCCACATGAAGCATATGAACTGAACTGTTGACAACCTCCTGGTCTGGTCATTTGAAGGTTCCATTTCTGTCGGAGAAAATTTCTAATCTGGGTGTTCCTGGGATCGCCATCTATATATTGTGCAATGCGTCAACTACGCAGATTAGGGCCAGACCAAAATAACAAATACACCATGCACTTCTAGAGGTGATGGTTTTTAGGGTAATTTCTCGAATATAGAAGAGCTCTACGACTCCTGACAAGTAAGTTAGGCGTGGTTTCGTTAGTCGAGTTTTCATTAGTAGAGTACTTGGATTAAGACCAGACGGCGGCGTCACACACCAATGGACGAATACAATGGGATCGTTCCTGCAATCCGACGTACGCGATTTAAGGACAAAACAAAAGCAGTAAATTTTACGTAGGCTTAGCTTCGTCGACTTTATCTATTGAGTAGTAATTTAGGTGGATATTGATAGAAGGTTCTATTGTAATTGTAAGCCATATGGAAGTTTTATGGAGGATAGTACTATTAAGTATTCTGTACTTCACCCTAAATAATATGGGGTCGAGTCACCTTCGTCCGTAGGAGAATTAAGTACCCTCGAGATACCCTACACGTGACCCTGGGTGGTGCCAACCAGGTGACAACTCTACTGGTGGTAGGCTTCGGCCGTGGCTAGTCACCACCCACTGAACAAAGCCATGTCGCCAAGCGGCCTAGCCGTGTTCCGGCATGATGTTCGGTGTTACCATTCATGGATGGCGGGTCAGATCAGTTGCGCTGCATGTGCCTAGTGAATGTAGCGTCTCGATCTACTGCCGCCTTCCTACCTAGGCAAGTATGCTCCATCGTAGATCTCATCGTCACTTACCATCAGGTGAGATCGAGATCAAATACTTGCCTATAATGTAATAAAAAATAAAAAAAAATATTATGAAGGATAGGCCGAAGACTTACGAAACTATTAACGAGGATAATATCGAAATAATGTTCTTGTGACTTAGGATAAATAATGCATAATGATGCCAACAATGGCCGCCGGCGGAGGTCAAACAGATGCGAGATCGTTCAGGAAAGATCTCCACACTCCGCTGCCCACCTTTATTGTACAGTTTTTACAGACACGGCGGATTCATATTAATTAAACATTAACTTGTTATAATGTATGATAAAACACTTGATGATTTTTGCGTCCTTGGCAGTGGAACGGTGGACTGTGGTCAACAGTCGTAATCTTTCTCAAGCCACGCCTTTTATAATGGCTGGAAGGAGCGGATAATAATGATTGAAAACGGGGCGGTTTCTATTGTCCATTTCTATGTTATTTATAGTTGCAATCAATGCCTTAAATAGCAATCAAGAAATACAGTATAAAATTACCGATGTAATAATGTGTTAATGTAGCAGTACATAATAGTAAATACATACACGTAATAAAATAATTGCCGGTCACCACCGTGAC